>BFEA01000694.1:512513-560695 GCA_003427395.1 Chara braunii | reverse complement strand
GGGGGGGGTTCCCCGGGGGGGGCCCCCCCCTCTTTTCCGACCCCCCCCGTTCCTTCCTCTCCGTCTTAGCTGTTACTGCTTTGTCAAGGGTTGGTTGACTCGTGACTTGCTGACTAACCTCTCTATCCTGCGTTTCGGTTTTTCTTTCGATGTTTCCCACTGTTTGTGTTTATTTTGTTCTCGTTTTTTCTATCTTCTTTTTTCCCTATCTCTTTCTTACCTTTTTTTGTTGTCAATTTCCTTTTCGTGCTGTGTGATTGTATTTGTTCATTCTAGAAAGTGCTGTGTTCAGAAGCAACTTGGCCGTCTATTGCTCGTCGCTATTCTTGGCTGTTTGCTATGCTGTAGCTCGATCGAAGCTTCTTCTTTTCCCCTCTGCTGGTTTCTGTGATGTCGTTTGCTGTCGATGGTCGATGCGATGGGTGGCCGGGGGGGGCGAGGTTCCACTTTTGTTTTTAGGGGGCGGGGGGGGGGAAGGGGAGGGCGGCGAGGTTCCACTTTCCCGGATGCTCTTCAGAATTATGTTATGCAGTTCATCTATGTAACTGGATCCGAACTCGGGCCGTTATGTATTTCACAGAACAAAAAAAGGGAAGGAAACGGAGAATAGTGCCGGTATTTGACATCCTGTGGAATGACGAAACATTTTGTCTATTTTCGTACAAGGAACGGGAGGAGGGCAGTGACCCACTGTGTTTCATTCGGAGTTTCACCCACTGATGATCCGTCAAGAGTCTGAACCCGCTACAGTCCGCTGAGTCGTCGAACCGATGCGACGCCAGGCGATGACCTTAATGGGACCGTCCTCCTCATATTTCTGCCTGCATTTTGCACAGACCTGGGCAGTATATGATGGCACTCGTTCGTGCAGCTACCCAGTGGGAAATGTGGAATGGTGGGACGATGATTCAGGCTATTTCTTTAACATAAATGAATGAATTTTTGCGTGCATTGCCGAATCCAACTTATTCTGGATTGTTGACCGACTCTCGTGTGACACCTGTCGGGACAGGGACGCGGTGCGCCTTGGCTGTGGAATTCATCATCTATGCCATAGCCATTATCAGTCTATTGAGACTGCCGCCGTCTGTGCTGAAGGGTGTCCAACGATTCCTCATTGTACACATCCCTATCACCCAGACATTCGTTGTCCCTTTCGTGCGCAAGGACGCTATCAGGACTGCATGATGTCGCACTGTGATGAACGTCCTGCTGTTTTTTTGACGTGTGGACAGCATGTTCTTTGTCAGGACTGTTTTGATGGGATGGTCCGTGCTAGCCGTCCTGTTGAATGCTGTGCTGGGGCAGCTTTCCTTGGGTATCCTTGTGAACATCCACGTCATCCTCAGCGTGCATGTCCTATCTGCCGGGGTGGGGGCTCCTCTTCCTGACTGGTCAATAGAATAATAAAGCAGGTCAGGAGCAACACTAATTGTAGGACAGAGAGCTTTTGACACTACCAACAGATACGGAGTTGAAGGAAGAAGAAATAAAAAATTGAAAAAACGAAAAGAAAAGAAACAAAGAAAAAGAGGAAAAAAGAAAAAAAAAAGAAGAAAAAACGAACAAATTGCTGAAGAAAAGAAAAAAGAAAACAAGAAAAAAAAAAATGTTGAACTTCGTTGTGAGTGGCAATTGGGATGTGTCATTTGCTTTGTTTTACTGATAGGCCTTCTTCCTCTTCCCTTGTCCTTTCTTTCTTTGACTGGATCCCTTTCTCTTTCTCTTGCCTCTGTGAGGTTTGGTTTCCTCCTTTTCTTTACCTCTTTCTTTGCCTTTTGGCTGCGTGCAAGTGGGTCCTTGTGACACACGGGGATGGGGGCAGCCAGCGCTCAACCTGTCATCCACGTGGCTGGCCTTGTACGTAAGAGGTGATGAACAGGCGGAGCTTTCCTTCTTTCCTTTTTTGTTTTGTGTTTTTTCGTCTTTGCGCTCCGATTCGCAGTGTGGCAATATTGCTTCATGTGGGACCAGTCATCCGGTTTTTTTTTATTGTCTTGGTATCCTGGTTGGTTGTTTCTCGTTGTTCGGCCCTTTGAGCGCGGGGCGGTGCTTGTACGTGGGAATCGTCATCTGGGATGGGTTCTTTTTGGTACTTTTCTTGTTTTTTTTTTTGCAGACAAGAATGCTTGACATCCTGGTTGGTCTTGTCCCGTCGTTTGGCCTGTGGGCAGGGGCGGTGCTTGCATGTGGGACTTGTCATCTGGGATCTGTTTTGTTGCCCCCTGTTCTGTTTTATTTGGATGTTCCCTTCCTCTYTTCTTTGCCTCTTTGCCTTTTGGCTGTGTGCAAGTGGGTCGATATGACACACGGGGGTGGGGGCAGCCGCCGCTCAACCTACATCCACGTGGGCGGCCTTGTACGCAAGAGGTTCTGAACAGGGGGAGTCTTGTAAGGAAGAAGATTAAAAACGAATTAAGTTTTTTTTGTTTTCCTTGTTTTCTTTCTGTTTTTTCGCTTTGGCGCTCTGATATCATGTGACAATATGTAAACAGTTTGTCACAGCCGCTCCTTTGTTGTCCTCTTCTCCCTCCCTCTCTGCCTACGGTTTACCGGGCAGCTCTGTTTGACGATATATAGATAGATAGATACAGTCGCTTGTGATGGGGTGTGAACCGACAGTCTGTAGAGTTTTCCATCTGGTGTGGCTGAGTGATAGTCTGCTTTGATTTTTGTCACAGGTACCTTGAGGGCGGTGGTTGGTGGTCCCCACCACCTCAGGGTATCAGTTGTCGGGCAGTCGTTGATGCTTAACCACAACCAGGGTTAAGGTGGATTATCACTTACTTAGTGTAATCAGTTAGGTAGGGGATTCTGCAGACTGTTGAGGGTTCAGCCTCCTGATGAGTCAGTCGCCGAAACTCCGACGAAACAGTTTTGTCACAGCCCCTCGTTTGTTGTCCTCTTATATGCTACTTGTACCTCTGTGGCCTTACCTATTGTCAGCATTTATATTAGTCCAAATTTTTGCTTATTTGCCTGCATATGTATGTATGATACTTGAAAAATATACTGCATACATAGTACTAAATACAGTATTATTGTACGTAATAGATTGTACTGAATACAGTATTATTGTACATAATCCATAGTACTGAATACAGTATTATTGTACGTAATCCGTAGCACTGAATACAGTATTATTGTACATAATCCATAGTACTGAATACAGTATTATTGTACATCTTTGGAGAAGATGTACGTACTGAGTCTACTGACTACTGAGTCTACTGACTAATGAACAAATAGCACATAACATAGAGAGGCGATCGCAATGAGAGTACATAGCACTGAATACTGTATTCAGTGCGATCGCCTGTCTATCTATGTTATGTACTATTCGTTCTGTAGTACTTCTCTTGCCAGCTATGTTCGTCGAATCTTGCCGCGATTTCGACGTCCTGTGAGCCGAAATGTCCGTAATATTCTCATTGCGAGCAACAATTTCCCGGCTCATTTTTGGGAGAAGATGAACAAATGTCTGAACTGTGTTTTTTTTTTTGGTTTTCCGGAACTGTGTTTTACTTTGATCGAGTAATGCATCTTTCAGCCAGAAGAAGAACTGTCAACCTAAAAGGAGAAACAGCAAGAAAAAGGTAGAAGGGAAGAGAGACGAGTAAAATACGACGTACGAGAGCATCCCCCTAACCCCCCCGCTTCCCCCCCCTTCCCTTTCAGCAAATCGATGGGTTCCATGGACTGAGTGAGCCGAAGTAAGAGAGTGTTCTGTTGGGTACCCAATTGAGAGATCCCGATGAAACTCCTGTGTGTGTTGGTTGTTGTCTTTTCTTTTCTTTTCTTTTCTCTTTGCCTTTTCTGTTGTTAACTCGAAAGTTTTTTTTTTTTTTTCAAGATTAAGTCGACGAATAATGAGCGATGACGAAAGTAGTGAATACCAAATTACTACCAATGCAGTAATGCGTAGCGAGAACAATATTTTTCTGTCGTTTGCCATAGCGAGCGAGCGAGCGAGCCAATCAATGTACACAGTAGAAGACTCTCTTCCCCTCCCCTCGCCCCCCCCACCTCAAAAAAAAAAAAGAACTCGGAGCGTGGTATGGAAACTTTTCGATTTTTTTTATTTTTTTTTGGGTTGTAATAGTTTTTATTTTTTGCAGGTTACGCACTCGGAGCGTGGTATGGAAACTTTCCGTCGGTTCATTTTGGAAATAGCAGGAGCGAAGGCCGACTGGAACATGGAGGATGTGATGGAGGAGCAGATCAGGGAGGTCAGGAGAGTGGTCGGGACAGAACAGCACGCCATATGTGCGCTCTCAGGAGGTGTGGACTCCGCCGTTGCTGCCACGTTAATACACAAGGCGTTGGGAGACCGGCTCCATTGTGTGTTTGTCGACAACGGACTTCTCAGGTACGGAGGAAAAACAAAGGAAAGAAGCAGAAGCTGAAGCCGTAACAGAAGAAAACGAACGAGGAGAATAGTGACAAAACATTAGTCGAAGAAGAAGAAGAAGAATGGTACTTAGTAGTAGTAGCAGAAGCAGTAGTAGAAGTATCAGTAGTCGTGGTGATGCTCGTGGTAGTAGTAGCAGCAGGAGTAACACCAGTGTAGTTCTAGCAATAGCAGTAGTAGAAGCAGTAGCAGTGGTTAGTAGAGGCGGCAGCAGCAGCAGCGGTAGTAGAGGCGGCAGCAGCAGCAGCGGTAGTAGTAGTGGTATAGTATAGCATAGCAGTGGTAGTAGCAGCAGCAGCAGCAGTAGTAGCAGTAGCAGTGGTAGTAGCAGCAGTTGTAGTAGTAACAGTAGCAGTGGTAGTAGCAGCAGCAGCGGCAGCAGTAGTAGTAGTAGTAGTAGCAGCCGCAGCAGTAGCAGTCGTCGTAGTAGTGGTAGCAGTAGTAGTACTAGTAGCAGCAGCAGCAGCAGCAGCAGCCGCAGCCATAGCAGTAGCAGTGGTGCTAGCAGCACGAGTAGTAGTAGTAGTAGTAGTAGTAGTAGTAGTAGTAGTAGTAGTATCAGTCGTTGTTGAAGAAGAAGAAGAAGAAGAAGAAGAAGAAGAAGAAGAAGAAGAAGAGGTTGACTTCGTGAAGAGATGGCATGGAGGTAATTTGAGACATGGTGCAAATGTTATTGTTGACAACATGAAATCGATCCACATGTGAAACTTCAAGCCACGGGCAGTGGGAAAAAAGAGGAGGCGAACCAGGAGCTTGTGAGGCATGTCCTCGAGCAGGATGAGCACTGAAAAGGAGGCGCCGAGCCAGGAAATGAAGAGGRAGGAGAACAATGGGTGATGGAGCTGGCCGGACGGGCGGTGGGAAAAAAATAGGAGGCGAACCAGCAGCTTGTGAGGCATGTCCTCGAGCAGGATGAGCATCGAAAAGGAGGCGCCGAGCCAGGAAATGGAGAGGAAGGAGAACAATGGGTGATGGAGCTGGCCGGGTATTGCACAGTTTTTTTTTAATACTCGATTTAATAATTTGGACCATTTCCGAATTGTTTTGCGGGATATCCGTGAAAATTGGCACGATATGAAGAATGAAAGATTAGCATTTCTCAGAACGAGGATATTCTAAAATCATCATTTTCTTGTTTTATTCCTTTTTCTTTTTTGTAGTGGTGATTCATTGAGTGGACACGTGATATTCATCGCATGTAGACGTGGTATATGTGGATACGCAGCATTGTGTTGACGCTGCATTCATTGTGTGGACACTTGGCCTTGATTATTGTTCACGTCTCTAATCCACGATGTGCATTTGACTGGGACTGGGACTGGGACTGGGACTGGGACTGGGACATAGTGGACTGCGGTGAAATTCTTTCATAAAGTAATTGCATTGGCTGGACATGTGGCATTGTGTGAACACGTGGGGTGACGTGGCATTGACGGGATTCGGGGCATTGTGTGGACACGTGGCCTTGGTTATTGCACACGAATCTGACACCAAGATGCACATTTGACCGGGACTGGGACTGGAACTGGAACTGGGAGAGGGGGGACAGCAGTGAAATTCTTTCATTTTGTAAATGAATGGACTGGACATGTGGCATCGTGTGGGGACACATGGCATTGCGTCCACACGTTGCACACGCAGCATTGCATCAACCCGTGGCACACGTGGCATTATGCGGATGCATGGCACTGACGGGATACGTGGCATTGTGTGGACACGCGGCATGGGCTGTGTGCAATCCTCAGGTATCAGGAGAGGGAACGGGTGATGGCGACGTTTGAGAGAGATATGCATCTGCCTGTGACTTGTATAGATGCATCTGAGCAGTTCCTTTCCAAGCTGAAAGGTGTGACGGATCCGGAGAAGAAGCGGAAGATCATCGGTGGAGAATTCATTGCCGTGTTTGAAACGTTTGCATTGACGATGGAGAAAACTTTGGGGAAGCGTCCCAGATTCCTGGTGCAGGGCACACTTTATCCGGATGTCATCGAGTCGTGCCCTCCTCCAGGGAGTGGGAAAAAGCACTCTCACACGATCAAGAGTCATCATAACGTTGGCGGTTTGCCAAAGGACATGAAGTTTAAGCTCATTGAACCTTTGAAGTGGCTCTTCAAGGATGAGGTAATTAAATAGGTCAACCAGTCGGTCAACAGATTACTCGTGGCACCTGGATCTCCATCATTGACTAAGGAGGAGTGTTTTGTTTTGTTATGTTGTATTGTGGTTTGTTCTTTTTCCTTTTTTTTTTTGTTCTTTTGTTCTTTGTTTTGTTTTGTGCTTTCTTCTTGTGCGTGTGGAAGGCACACTGTGCGCGGCCTCTTGTTTGCGGTTGCCTCTGTGGAAAAATGAACCAACCTGCCAACGGATGACATGTGGCACTTGAACATTAGCTCTTGTTTGTGGTTGCCTCTGTGGAAAATGAACCACTGTCGACCGATGACACGTGGCACTTGAACCTTTTCTTTAGACTTTTGGCTGTGGAAGGCACATCACACCACCTCTCCTTTATGGTTGTCTCTGTGGAAAATGGAGTCTATCTTGGAACTGAATGCGGGCTCTGCTGAATCTTTGGACTTGGAAATGGACTGTATCGTTCAAAGGATCCGTATCTGAATGGAGGAGGAGGATGCTCTGCGTGTGTGTGTGTGTGTTGGAATCTGAGGATATGGTTTATGTGGACTGTGTGTCAGGTTCGAGCACTTGGGGCGTTGTTGCAAGTTCCAAGGTCGTTTTTAAAGAGACATCCATTTCCCGGACCTGGGTTGGCGGTGCGAGTACTCGGTGACGTAACAGCTGGGGATGCCCTGCAGATTTTGCGAGAGGTAATAATAAAAGTAATACAAAGAGTGGCGTTCTATTCAATCTCCTTAGAACTTGGGAGTGATGCATGGACGGAAATAGGGTCTCAGATGTGCATGTTTTCAAAGTATGCTCAGAATGTGCCATAGATGATTCTGTGATGAAAGTTTAATGTTTCAGACTGTTTGCGTATATATATATATATCAATATAACCTTTTCTCGTTGGGCTTAGGCCGTTTAGGTTTGAAGTTTGAACTGGCCATTTCAGGGGCACTCTTTTGCAGTGCCATAGCTGGGTTATGATGTGGATTATGTGGGATGAAAATATGCACTTTGAGCTTCGTGATCATGGGCGATGGGTATGTTTTTCTGCAGCAAAAAGGTGATATCGAAGTATGGAAAACTGAACAGGTTAGTATTTTCGCCATGATTCTGGCCAATTTCAAAATACAAATTCATGAGGAAGCACAATGCCGTCCAATTGCAAAAGAAATGAATGAACTTGAGAGGAGAGAGAGGGAAAGAAGAAGAAGAAGAAGAAGAAGAAGAAGATGTACACCAGCAAAGACCAATGATAATTCCCGTCTTCTCCCAAACCACTCTCCTCCTTTTCTCCTCCCCTCTTTATTCACAATAAATAATAATAATAATAATAATAATAATAATAATAATAATAATAATAATAATAATAATAATGTTGAATGGCTGAACCAGAATCAATGAATCCCTCATCTACTGCAGGTACAACATGAGGTCCACCGTAGCCATGGCCACCCTTCTCCTTCCTCTTCCGAAGGCTGAGGCTATGGCGGATTGCTAGGGCCTTTCCCTGCTGTGCAAAAGACAACTCAAAGCAGCTATGGCTGCTCTGGCTAAGGCCGCCATGCCTGACTCTGCCTCAAAGCTTCTTGATGTAGCTCTACCCCAATGGGGGCAGTCCGGATGCAGCGCCCACCAAGGTGATGAAGATGGCATCCACCATAGCTAGGTAAGCACCTCTTGCGCTCTCCCCTTCCTAGTCCTCGCATTTCTCCTCCTCCAGCCCGAGCTCCACCCCCATAGCCACGGTGGAGGGAGCTGAGCGCTCCGTATTCCCCCCGCAGCGCTGCTCCAGCCAGCGCTCCAACCAGTGTGTCGCCAAACGTGCACACCGTAGAATGAGGAGGAGCTCTTCGCTCCTCCAGGAGATATAGCGGCCTGCTTGCCTCTTGGGCGGTGACTTCCAGTCCGCACGGCCTCCAAGCAACTGGTACCTCCTCCCTTTCGGAGGGAAACATCATTGCAGACACGCTGATATTGCCCGTACAGGCCCTCGACTCAGGGTACTTGGACTGGTACCTGCCTAGACATAGCCTACAACTACTGGGCCTCTAAAAATGCCAACTTTTGTCTTCTTCTGCTCGGCCTCGAGTACCTGACATGTCTACCGCTACTTGCTGTGGTACCGGCCTACCTGCTACTTGAGTGTTTTTCCGCTGCTCTTAAGTGTTGCGTGCCTTTTTCCCCGCTGCAACCCTCGATGTCACTCACGGCCACAGGTTAGTACCGGCCCTTCGGGCCTCCTGCAAGATAGAGTAACCTTGCGGCCGACGCACGCACTCAAACCGACAAGCACTCAGACAGGCATGCAGACCAGCAAGCACGCACACACACAGACTTAGAAAACTCAGCAACAAGCGGGAAACTCAGCAAGGCATACATTCCATTGGCAAAACTCAGAAATCAGCTGTGTGTCTCAGTCCGTGTTTGGCAGGTCCTTCGTAATAAAAGGTCGTATTATAAGCAAGCTATAAGCATTTTGGAAAAAAGAAAAGTGGAGTTAATAACCAAGCCAATGTCACACATTTGTGCTAAACACTCATTGACGATGTTTTTGTTCGAAACGCCTGTATGCTGTAAAGCGCAGTGTGGGGGCTTAGATTGTATGGCTGTCTGTTTCCAGCGAGGGTGCTTGATCGAGAGAGCTCTTTCCCGTTGCTCTCCCTTGGGATTATCCTCTCTCTTTTTTTTTCTATACTTTATAATAAAGGGAATTGCGGGTCTCACGTGACGCCGCTGTGAACCCGGGGGCGCCATGTTGGGAAATTGGCGGCGGACAAGGTGCGGGCCCACGGGGAACTTGCACGGAATGCAGTTTGTTTTTTCCCGTCGGCGGGAGAATTCGAACTGTGGTGCTTGCGGGCCCAAGGGGAACTTGCACAGAATGTAGTATTTGTTTTTCCCATTCGCGTGAGTTCGAATAGCGGTGCGACGCGGAGGAAGAGTATGGACGCGGGGGGAAGTATGGCCGTGCGCCTTGCTTTCATTTCGGAAACTTCGTACGCGCAGAGGAAAATCGAAAACGGCTGCGCACCACCTGGAAGTTTTTCCACCACATCATGCTGTTGTCCGAATACACACACACACACACACACACATGACAGTGTATATTTCCATGTTCCAACGGTAGATTCAGCTCATCCTATCGATGGAAGTACCATGAGGTCAGCCGCGAGGTTGGAGACTTACCTGTTCTCTTCTCTCTCTCTCTGTCTCCCTCTCTCTCTCTCTCCATCCATAGGATGAGCAAAATGGGAATGAATCTGGCACTGGAACATGGAAATATACACTGCCACATTTTCGGTCTTTGGCATGTATATTTCCATGTTGTGGCAGTGGATACTTCCATGTTCTACGGGAAGACACACACACATACACACACACACACAAAAAAAAAAAAGAAAAAAGTGTGGCAGTGTATATTTCCATGTTCTGGCTGAAGATTCATTCCGGATTTGCTCATCCTATACACACACACACAGACCGACATTGTCGCGCTTCACCAAATGAGCAAAATGAGATTCACTTCCACACTTTTTTTTTTTTTTTTTTTTTTTTGTGTGTGTGTGTGTCTCTTCCCCCTAGAATGCAAGGAACCCGACTGTTCACCACTTGCTGGAGTGTTTCACATTGCATGCGTGAACACAGATCACACAGTTTGCATAGCCTCACACAAAGCTCAAAGGAAAATGAGTGGTCACCAGATAGCGCAATTCAATTATCACAACCAAATTAAGTAGAGAGAATCACAAGTTCAAAATGTATAGCGCCCACCAGAATTACAAGTCTTCTTCATCCAACATGAGTTCCTGGCCTGGCGCACATCAGCGCCAGCAGCCAATCATTAAGAATGGCGCTGAACAAGTAACACCATATCATTCTTCTCTTTCTTCTCTCATTGTCTTTCTTGTCTCTGTCTCTCTCTAAAGTCCTGGTCTACTCACACTCATCTTGCATGCACTCTCCCTATCACACAAGGATCTACTCTGAATACTACTCGCTGGTACTCCTACCAAGTTAGTACTAACCCTTCTACTGCTACTAACTTCTGCTGGTGCAGCTATGGCTGCTTCTCTCAGCCAGCGCCCAGCTCCCTTCTTCCTCCTTAGCGCAGCTCTCTAGCCTGCGCAGTTCACTAGCATTCTGGCGCACAAGTGCCTCAGCACTTCCGCAATCTGATGCCAGTGAGAATCTGCCCAATGGGAGGCTGGCCAGGTCCTTTATACGATTGGACTGACTGAATGAGGTCTGCGTCCAGTCTCCCTTCACCTGGGACTCTTACCCAGTACCAGCTGCTGCAAAATGTGTGTCCTAGTACCGTTTCCCATGGTCTGCCGCTGCTGTGGCCGTCGGGCCTGTCTTTTGGACTCCTCTACTGAATCAGATGTGACCCTGGGAACTGTGACTGGCCTGGGACTGTGACCTTTGACTTACTATTGAACAGACGTGACCTTATCTTTAGCACTAAAACAAAACACAGTGCCTGTTCGTCCAGGACCTGACTGTGACTTTGCACACGACTTTTCCTTTTCATTTGGGTGCGACCTTTGCCTCAAAGTACTTGTCTTTTGGAATGCTACACGTGAAATTAAGTTCTGGCCGTCGGGCCCCACTATGCTGGGGTACTCATTTGGGGTTTGAATCATAAAGGCCCTTTACTCTTGCCGGCCTAGTTTTGAAGTCCTCTGAGAAAGTTCTTATCTATCTACAATGTTGATTCCTCTTTTTGCTCGCTCATAGGCGGATACGATATGTGGTGCTGATTCGATTAGCTCTTCTCTGGTATACCAGCAATCTTCACTTGGATCTTGATATGCAAATCTGACTTTTACTCTCGCCTTGCACATCCGCGATGCAATCGGGCTTCATTCGAGGCCAGGTGTAGGAACACGAAAGATTAGCATAAGTCTTTTTCCACCCGAAATGGCCTTCAGTATCATGGCACTCCCCCAAGATCACACTTTTAATTTCTTCCACATCTGGAATACAAAGCCTATTGTGTACATCTTTTCTTTCAAACAATAGTCGTTGAGTCACTTGATAGTGAGGGAACTTTTGTGGCGCTTCCTGAATACGTTTTAGCATAGCGCCATAAACAGGTATCAGTGGGATACACATTCCTAATCTTATCTTGCATATCGCTGCCTACATCTAAATATGTTACAATAGCACCGAAAAAGTCGGATCTTCGACTCAAAGCGTCGGCAACAACATTGTACTTCCCTTTTACTGGCTTCAGTTCAAAGTCATGCTGATCAATTTCTGCAGCCCACCTTGTCAGCTTAGGTGTCATCCGGGCCTGCGTTTTTAGCCAGCGAAGTGTCTCATGATCTGAGTACACTTCGAAGTGGCGTCCTAGGAGATAATGGCGCCAATGATCCAAGGCTTCTCGAAGAGCAAAGAATTCTCTTTCATACGTGGAAGCGGCGACCTTCTCACTAGGCAGCTGTCGGGACATAAACTCCACAGGCCTATATCCATGTCCATCATCTTGTTGGAGTACAGCGCCTATCCCATACTGACTGGCGATGGTTGTAACCACAAAGGGCAAGGAAGGATCAGCGACTTTCAAAACCGGATAATTAATCAAACATTTCTTTAGACGCTTAAACGATGACGTGCAGTCTTGGTCCCACTTCCAGATTGTTTCTTTCTTTAATAGTCTGTGAAGGGGAGCAGCGATTATCGTGAAGTGTTTAACAAACTTATGATAACAGTTAGCCAACCCAAAGAACGATCGCAATTCTATCAGAGTGCGGGGCTTGGGCCAATCTCGAATGACTGCAATCTTTGCGTCTTACGGTTTGATTCCTTCTCCATCAAGAACATGCCCCAAATACAACACTTGTGGTTTTGCCCACTCATATTTTTTGAGGATCAATTTCAGCTTTGCCTCACGCAACTTATTTAGCTAGCACGAGTCGAAGGTGCTCACAATGCTCGTTCAAATTCTTACTAAAAATCAAAATGTCATCGAGGTATATAACGACAAATTTATCAAGCCACTCGGGGAAATGCTCATTCATCGTTCTTTGGAAGGTTGCAGGTGCATTAGTAAGACCAAACGGCAACACAATGAACTCATAGTGCCCATACGTTGTCCGAAAGGTAGTCTTGTATTGGTCTTTTGGTTCTACCTCAATCTGATGGTAGCCAGACTTCAAATCAATCTTAGTGAAGTACTTGCATCTCTGAACTCTATCCAATAGATCATCGAATTTTGGCAATGGCTTAGCATTCTTAATTGTTATGTCGTTCAATCTTTTATAATCTATGCACATGCGAACCCCGCCATCTTTCTTTGGCACAAATAACACTGGCGCGCCATAGGGTGAGGCGCTAGGTCTTATCCATCCCTTTTCGTCTAGCTGGGTTCGCAGTTCATTTAACTCTTTGGGTGACATCCTGTAGACTTGGCCCTTAGGAATCTGACTTCCGGGTATAATCTCAATGGGATGCTTATTGGTCGTTCTACCACACCGCTTGGGGCCTCTGCCACATCTGCGAATTCTTTCAGAATTTTCTCAACTTTTGGGGACTTTACCTCCTCATCTTCACCTTCCTTGATTGGGCGCACATATGCCACAAACACTTGATCATACAGATTATACTTCATTACATGGCGGGCGTATGCGGGGGCACTCGTGCAACAATGAGCTAAGCTGCTTTCCTCACCTGATTCATGATACGTACAAATTTTCTTCTTTCCACCCTGCGGGCTAGGGAGCCAACATGTGATCCCAATTTCACATGTGCAGCTTCCCCCCAATCTGTGCCTAAGAGAATGTCAAAAGGGAGACTGTCTTCCACCAAGAGAGTCGGAGAGTGGAGAACGCGTTCCACCTTTCCCTTTGCCTCGAGCTGAAAGTATGTCCTGATCCCCTCGACATATTTGTCCATCACAATTTCACTACTATTTGCTAATTTACTTACTACGGGCTCATCTAACTGTTTTACCTTTAGCCCGAGGCGCAGCTTTTGCAAACCTTACTTATATAGCTGCGTGTTGACCCATTATCAATCAGTCCACCTACTCTTACTTTATTAACTTCTAGATCTGCAATTATTAACTGTCCCTTATGCCTTTTCATCTCGGTCCAGGCTTTGCGACGAGTGGCCAACTCATCACCCATGCTAGGGAGGGATCCACCTAGAGAGGCGCACGCACTACCTACCTCTGGACAATTAACTTGGTGGGGATCGTCTTCCTTTTCAGTTTCTGCCAGGGGAACCTTCGGATCGGAGGATGTCTGACTGTCTACGTCCGAAGTTCCTGTAGAGGCAACCGAAACCCCTACTGTCTGTTCCCTTTTGGTACCTTGTAATTCGGGCAGTAGGGAACAATGTGGTTGGGGTCATCACACTTGAGACATTGGTCAGCAGCTTTTCTATCTTGCCATACCTATTCTGTAATCCCCAACTTTTCCCAAGGTCGGCCTTTTGGAAAACCGGAATGGGGTGAGAGGGACCATTGCCCCTTCCACCTACGTAGTAGCTACCTTCGCCACCCACCCCTCTGGGTGCCGGGTCCTCTTCCTCCACGTCCGCGGCTTCCTCTTCCTCGGCCACGGCCTCTTCCTTGTCGCCCTCCCCCATGGGCTGCAACAGCCACGGCTGGGGCCACTTGTTTTCTTAATGTTTTTAATGTATGCATGACTGTCGCTGCTTTCATTTCGGGGACCATCAGTCTGGTTAACCTTTATCTGGCATGGAGAGAGACAAAAGATAGTATGAAACAAAGACACGGGCATGGCTGCGAGCGAAATCGGTTGCCTCCTACGCCGAAGATAAGCGGCAACAAACAGCCTATTGATGTTGTGGAACAGTGGAATTCACACATTCCCAAGGGAAGACGAGGTGCCAGACGCGTCAACCTCGAACCTTTGAACATGAAACAATGATTATTCTTTTTCTGGCGCACTTCTACCAGTTTTCTGGCCTTCATTTCAAGCGGGACCATGCGCCCTCGCCAGGTAAGCAGAGGTTGTGCAGACTCAAAGGACCAAGTCAGCCGCATGCAAGGCATGTCTGACCTGTTACACGGGATGTGAGTGGACCCGCTAGCCAATCCGCACGAGGCGCTGTGGCTGCCGCTGCAATCGCTATCTTCTCAGAAAAACTGATGATGCCTGGGTTGCTTCGGGCTGGAGCTCTGCCTTCCTTGGGGTTATCCTTGTCCAACTCACTCATGCTGCTTGATTACACTTGAGTAATAGCAGCTCTTGTTTGCCCGTTCAGCAGGAGCAGCGACTGTGGTTGGTGGAAGTCGGAGAGTGTGCTGTCCACCTCCCGCCACACCGGTGGAAGTTGGGGGAGCCCTGCAGTTGATACGCCTGCAGAATGTGCATTGTATTTCATTTGTGAGACGAGTGGAAATGCCCCACGAAACGAATGTGCTTTTTTGCAGCATGGATGGCTGCAATATTATCCAACCTATCTGAATCTGGTGTTCTTTCCATTTCAGGTTGACGAAATTTTCATAAATTGCATAAAGGAGGCGGGACTTTATGATGAAATTTGGCAAGCTTTTGCTGTATTTTTGCCAATCAAGAGCGTTGGAGTCCAAGGGGATCAAAGGACGCATTCACATGTTGTTGCACTGCGTGCCATAACTAGTCATGATGGCATGACAGCAGATTGGTATATAACAGCATCCCAACATGCCCCTTCTCTTTGCTTCCTCCTTCTTGGCCTCATCACCCAGGCTGGTCCTCCCTCTGCTCATCCTCCCCTGTTTGTCCTCTATGCACATCCTCTCCCCGGTTGTCACCCCCTGTGCGTCCTCGTCTTCCTTGCCCTGCTCCTCTTTCTCCCCCTCCTCCTCCCTCCAACTCTCCTCCCCATCTCCCAACCCCTCCTCTCACTCCTCCCCTATTTATTTACTTCCCCTGTCCCCCTCCCTCTCTCCCTACTTTTCACCCTACTTGCTTCTCCCCATTCTCGGTCTGCCAGATCCCTCCTCTTCCCCATGATTTCTTCTCCCCTTTCTCTGCGTTCCACCGCTTCCTCTGTTCCGCTCTTGTTATTGTGCTTGTACGCATTAAATCACCACTACCTCTGAGCCCCATTTTGCCGAGCCGAATTCCCCCTGCACGCTATGCTTTGCCGAAGCGCCAGCGCGGCAGTTGTTCTTTTTTCTTTTGGCGGGCGCCGCCTTTCATTTTGGTCTGGTAGCGCCCGGCGTCTGAAGAAGCTGGAATGTTATGTTTTCAATCCTCGAAGTTGCCTGGGAAAGGTAGTGGCGGTTTAAAAGCATCCTCTGCGTAGCCGTCTCCTTGCTCATCCTCAGTATTTCTGCCGTCACTGCCTTCTGTCATCACCTCCTTCATATCCTTCGTTTTGAAATTTTTCTTAACTGGATCTTGTCGCCCATTCTCTCTTCAATGGGTGCACTCTCTTCAATGGGTGCAAGCTGAGTGACGAGGGTTTGCCGGTCCAAATATGAGAACAACATGAATGATGCTGCAGTGACAAGTCAATGCCAACTCTATGTAACACAAGCGTTCTGTCACTCGACGTTCTTGTTGTCATATGACAAAGATAAGTTAGTTGTCATCTATCTGTACTGTGTGGTTCTGTGATATGAACGCTGCCTGTATAGCAAGCTCCAGGTTGGATGAAGTGCGTAGAGCACCGTCAATCGTAGAGAGAAGATTCTGACTGTGGTGTTTGTTTTGGCCCACGTGTCCCATGCAGGTATCAATTCACACCGCAGTTTCTCGCTTCTGTATCGGCTAAGGTCTGCAATGGCGTCAGGGGCGTCAATCGGGTTGTATATGATATCACGTCAAAGCCGCCGGCGACTGTAGAGTGGGAATGAGGTGTGTTCCAATTTTGCACGTCTTGTGTTAGGCAAGGCTCAGTAGAGAGAGAGAGAGCACGGGGTCAAGTGTCGGGAGTCGGGACCCATTTGCATCCTTATCTCAGTCTTTCTTTGTCTACTGAGATGAGAAGGTGAAACCTTTGTTCCTTGTCAGATGTGGTCTGGTCCTGATGTGGCAGGGAGCGGATGGCACCCGATGTGGAAGAACATGGGTTTCAATCAATGAGAGTTTTGATGCTCCAGTTGCCAATGGAGTTGGGAAGCGGGTTTTGAAGATGCAATGGGACAATAGCGGACTGGAGAGAGACCAGACAAGGAAGTGCAGAGAAGGTAGGAGTTGTGAGTATGGATTTCTTGTCTTGAGAGTGTGGATTCACCAGATGGCTATGATGATATTGTCGATGGCGGTCGAGCGATTCCTGATGTACAGAGGTCTTACTGTTGTAGTAGTTGATTCCGGAAATTGCGCAGCAAGGATGATGGAGAACATAGTAGTCGTGGCATCAATTGCGCGGGCAAGATCACAGGGAGGTTTGTGCAGGATAGAGGAAAACTAAACTATTCTCTTGTTTAAATCATTTTCAGTTTTTCTCAGCACGGTGGAGGAAGAATAGGATCGACAATGCTTGTCAACGTTTCCCACTTGGAGGCAGTGCTGTTAAACCTGGTAGGACCGGGGGCCGCTCCCCCAACCGGAACCGGACTCGTCCTATTGGCCGGTCGACCGGCCTGGTTCCCCCCTGGTTGGCCATAGCGCATCAAAATTTTGTTATTGTTTAATTATTATTATTATTATTATTATTATTTAAGTCCAGGGTGTTTTAGAGGTCAAGGAGTAGACCCACGGTGATCGCTTGCAGCGGCAGCCAGTGGTTGTCCTGACAGCACAGGCCACCTTCCCTACCCTTCCCCACGTTAATACTCCCAGCGCACCTCCTATCCCGACTATCCTACCTCAGTGTGACCAGCACTCAGGACCATCACCCTACCAGTAGGTATCGAGGGCAACTTGGACCAGACAGCAGTGACAAGCACCATGGGGCCTTAACGCATCCAATCAGGGGGGTCTTACCGGTTTTCTTTTGGGCCAGGAGGCCTCCACGCCGGCGGTGCAGGTCTCCTGGCCCCCAAAAAAATCAGACCGGGTCCGGTAGGCCCACCAAAAAGGCTTGAAAAGGGTGGCGTATCTGGACCGCTGATCTCGAGATAGGCCGCCCTTTTCAAAGTTTTTTGGGTGGGAAGTACCGTCCCTACCCTGCGACTACCACCCCCATCCCGCTTTTCAAAGTTTTTCGGTGGAAGGTCAACGTTTGCCGAAAGCCAGGTACTGCTGAAGCCTGTGCTTGCCGAAACCACGCCACTAACACCCCGACCATAAACCCCCCAACCCCTGAAACAACCCCCCCCCCCCCCCCCCCCCCCCTCCCCGAACCCCCCAAACGAAACTTGTGTTCAAAGATTTCTTTGCGGATTCGGGGAGATCTCGGCGAGTGCAGTCCAACCATGTTTTCAAAATAAAAAAAAATTAAAAAAAATTGACCCACTTCTTTTTGCGCCCAACCGGAATTTCGGTTGGACCGCCTGGGGTCCAACCGGCGCCCGGTTGGATCCAGCCGTCCAACCGGCTGGTTGCCGGCACAGCCCTGCGTGGAGGTCTGTTTTTACCAGTGTTGTTTTTCTGTCATCTGCAAGGAGTACGTCACCTGAGAGTAAACCCAAGCCGGAAGGGAGATATGGTGTCCTTCTCTCTCTTTGTTCTGCCGTCCCCAACCCTCATGACCACCGTCACCACCGTCACCCAAGGTAAGACACAATGCTCTTCCTGGTCCCAATCCTCCCCAACCTCCTGCCACACTCCCCCATCCTCCTTGGTTGCATCTCTTTGTCACAGAGAGAGTGGTAGGATATCACTGCACGCACGTCGAGAAAAGAACCTGTGTGCAGGTATTCACCCACCCTCCCCTTTTATTCCTTCTTACCTCATGCGGGTCATTGAGGTGCTTCACTATTTTTCTGTGAAGTGGTATGATAAGGATTATGTTCATTAGCGGCTCTCACAGAGGTGCGTGCAGAGAAGCATATGCATAACACCTATATGAATTGAGATGAATCGCAAATGGATATTGGAAAGGGGGGGGGGGGAATGTTCAATTGCGGCTGTCACAGAGCTGCATGCGGAGAACCATATGCATAACACCAATATGGATTGAGATGAATCATAAATGGATGTTGATGGATGTTTGTTGCCAAAACGACTGAGATCGAGATCTACAGAGCGTAATAAATTGGACAGTTTTGTAATATGCATGGAGAGGTTCCTTTTATGTTTGCTCCTTTTCCCTAAGAAGAATAAGCTGAATAACCAACAACAAATCTGGTGTTCAACAAACTGTTTGGGAATTCCATGAAAGTTGCAATCATGTTTTACTAATTTTTTTGTGCATCTGGAGTGTAACGAAGTGTTTAGAAAATCCTTGCCATTGGGCCTCGCTGCACCATCGAAATGTGCAAAATGAGAGTGAATCTTCCGCTAAAACATGGAAAGATGCACGGCCATGATTTTTGTCTTTTGTGCCTGTCGAGAGTAGTGCAGCGAGCCCCATTGCTCTACACAGTCAGTGCTGAAACACAATAGGCTTTCCTGAGAGAGCATCTGACTATACGATTCCAGCTATAATAGATGGATTCCAGAATGTTACTTAGAATAATAAGACATGTTTACTGCAAGGCCCCGTAGCCTTGGCAGCGCCGAGCACGGCCCCCCCCCAATGGAATTTACCGGGCCCCAAGTAACAGCGGGGCATTTTCTATAATAAAGCAGGGCCCTAAGTCTAGGCCTAGGCCTTCGAAAGTAACTGCTGGGGCAATGAAGTGAAAGCCCAGGCGTATGGACAGGCAGTGGAAGCTGTTCAGGAGCTTTCTGTACTGTAAAAGCGGAGTCCTCGGCAAAACAACTGCAGCCGCCTCAATTTACAAAAGCATTGGAGGTGGCTGGTGGGGGACACACTTCTGTACTTTGGGTGAACGTTTTTTTTTTATTTATTTTTTATTTATTTTTATTTTTATTTTTTTTTATTTCGTGAATAGCAAGCCATCAACCACGAGAAACTCTTCGCTCAACTTTCTATCCTATGTAGTGAGGCTGCACTGAGGCATCCAGATTGTAAAATCAGGAAGTAGCACGAATAGTCATCTACCAAGCAGAGAGCACAATGCACCAAGATACGATCGGAATACGAGCAATACAATTAACTCGTATGCCAATGTCGACTCTCTCTGGCCACACCAACACAGTATCCAATGGCGCTCCTACTGTATTGCGCCCAGCGCCCCGTGTACACTACTCAGCCTGTCTACTACAGCTATCTTCGTTCGTGCAACTGGATCACATCGAAGTTGAAGACCAATGTATATGACGTCGTAACCAATGTCGACCGCCAGCATACACCAGCTAAGTTCTCTCCTCCCCTCATCCCATCTTGTGTCCTCTCCGCCTGCTCCTCCTACCCGAAGACCACGATCGCCATCACCTGCCACCGCATGCTTGGCCCGACTATGGCTGTCGTGCGCCCACTGCCACCGCAGCGCCCTCTCACCTCTTGCGCCCGTGTGCGCCTTGGCCTGCCTGCTGAGCGCAGCTTCGCATGGCATAGCAGCAGCGTGGCCGCATTGCCTCCTCGCTGCTCAGGCCAGAATGTCCCTGCCTGGGCAGGGCACTCTCCTTTATGCAAAGTGTGGCCCTTTGCAGTTGGGCACTTCTGCGCTGCTCTCCAGTGCTGCATTCTCATTGGCTCACGGTTGATGTGTCACAGCAATGCTGCATTCCCGTTGGCCCGCGGTCTTTGCATGATGCGTCGGCCTCCCATTGTGTGTGCCCAGGGTGCAACTACCTGAGCCCTGGGCTAAACTGTGCGTCACAGCTGCTGCTTATGGAAAGGCGTGCGGCAACCATCTGATCCCCCACTTATGAAAAAATGTCAAAAATAGGCCTCACGTGTGTGTACAGGCCCGCCTTCACTTAGGGCGGGGACGAGGCTTGCTGGGGGTCGCAGCCAGAACATTTGCCTGTCCGAGAAGGGGCTAGCGAGGGCTCATTCCTCGCATTCCGCCCCCCTTAGCTTCGAAAGTCCGCTGAGATGGTTTTATGCAGGTGCTTTCCCCTTCGAATTTCGTTCACACTCGGCGACGATTTGAGGTGTTGTTCTGATAAGCTTCTCCCTTGTGGACCAACGATCTTCCTTACGATCCGTATGATGCCTGAATATGAACCGGTACTCCATCGTGGGTTTTGATGGTCTTCCCTGGCCCACAGGCTTGGGTACAGGCACGTCTCTATGTTCCAAGATATCGTCGATGTCCACATGGCCATCCATGGTTGGGGGCAGCATTGATCTCCTCAATGGAAATTGATCGGTGAAGCTTGGAAGCATGACATACAGGGTAAGTGCACAGATGGCCAGGGATTGTTATGATGTAAGTGGGCCCGTCCAAATCGCTACCCACCATATCTAGAATTTCACAGGGACCAAAATACTCTGGCATCAGTTTCCTATAGATTCCCTGTGTGTCTGAAATTGGATCCAATGATTGAGCAGCCATTAAATTCTGTTGATTTGGCGTTTAAATGCCGAAACAATGGGTTTCACCGGGACCCGCGATGATTTTTTTTCGTGGGATAAAAAATAAAAAACAAAAAACAAAAAATACGGGGTTGTAGATCTTTTTGAGGTCTACAACCTCTCATTTTTATTTTTATTTTTATTTTTTGAGCTTTGACTATATTTAAAATATATTAAAAACATGAACACAATGAAAAGAAAACAAAATAAAAGATGAATTGAGTTTTTTTTTTTTTTGGTTACACAGATATTTTCAGGGCTAAAAAAGAAGCAGAAAATCAAATCAAAAATATAGGGTTATAGTCTTATAGAGTTTTTTTTTTNTTTTTTTTAATTCTTCTCTCAATTTCACCTCACACTACCTACCTACCACTACTACTTGTAGGCATAGGGGGAACCCCGTAGCAGCCAGAACCGTGTTCACGAGAGAACATGCAGGGGCTGCTCCCGACCTGCAGGTGGGTGATACCGGCCAGGGGACAGCCAGTAGCATCAGGGACCATGCCAACAGGACCAATCCCTGTGCCTCCCCTCAGGTCCCCGCCCCTAAGAACATCAGCAGACTCTGCTTAATGCCGATCGGGGGATCCAGTGATATACAACATTTGTTTTTTTGTTTTTTTTTAAACTTCATGTATTTAAAAAACAAAAAAAAAAACATAAAAGCAACAACAGAAAAACAAAAACAGACACGCATGCACACACACAGACACACAACACACACAACACACACAAACACACGTAAACACACACATGCACACACACACACACACGCACGTCAACAATCATGCCCGCACACACACACACACACACGATGTGGTGAGTCCTTATCCATCACTCAAATGTATCCTGGGCAGACTGTCGGGGTTCAACCTCCTGATGAGTCGGGGAGAGTCCGACAAAACAGTCTGGTACAGTCATGCTTTTTTCGAGTGTATAGCGAATATGACAACACACGCATACAAACACACACATACACAAACACACGAGCATACATACATATTCATGCACAGACACTCTCACACGCAGGCGCACACGTACACACATACACGCACACACAGCACACCTGCACACACATAACTGGGGCCTTGGGGGTTGGGGGATGTGGGGGTGGATGTCTTAGAGGGCTTCCGGATAGGTTTGGGGACTGGTGCCGGGGGGTTGGTCAGTGGTGGGTTGCAGGCTTGTCGTTGGTTTAATTCAGTGGTATAAGAGGTGCTTCAGGCATTGTCTTTTTTTTTTTTTTTTTGGGGGGGGGGTTGAGTGCGCAGGTGCCTAGGGCCACATGTTCCGGACCTCGCGCATCAATTCCGTTTTTCCGAAAAGCGTGGGAGCGGCCCATTTTCGCATTTAACGGGAATTCGAGGGGATTTTTTCAGTTTCAACGGGATTCAACGGGAGTTTAATTCCCCCGTTCCCCGTTAAAAAGCCACAGTAGATTCCGAATTCCTGTCCCAATTGATTAGCCTTTACCTAGGCACATTCCCCTACCTAAAATGTGGATTGTTGTTTGTGTTTGTACTCAGAGGCGATCATTGCCTTTTGAGATTTTCTGATGTGCTCGACAGTCTGCTGCAACAATTTCTCATATGGGACCACCAAACTCTATGGTTCCAGTAGATGCAGCTGGTCGGTTTTCAGGAACGAGAAAATCTAGTGCAGATTTAGGCTTCCACTCGAAATGCAGCTCGTTTCGGCTGAAATCGGTGGTGCTGTGCACAACTTTGTTGCAGAGAATGGCAATGAGAGGCAACTTCTCATCGCAGTCATTCTGGCTGGGCTTGATGTATGCTTCAGAAGATGCTGCACCATGCGACTCATTTGTTTTGCTTGGCTGTTTGCTTCGATATGATTCCCCAAAGTCATTTGGAGTTGACTGCCCATCTGTTCAGCAGCCCGCTTCCACATGTTGCTGGTGTATCGGATATCTCTGTCACTAAGTGGTTTTGGGCAGTCCAAAGTTATGCACCCAGTTACGGACAAATAACTGGATGAAGTTGTTGGGCGGCTGCCCACCAGCGGAATCTTTTTTTTTTTCTTTAAAGAATATAAAATATCGAGTATGTCTTTTTATTTTTTGGGTGTTTGAGATATGAGTGTATATGACTGTGGGGTCTGGGCATGATCTTGAGTTTCTTGGTCTTTGTACAAACCTTTGGACGAGTAGGGGGGGCGACGTGGTCGGTGGTTGCAAGCGGGGTTGAACGCGGACGAAAAACTCGAGATTATGACGAAGTGAGAACATCTTGAAGGAAAGCGACATCAGAGGAGGCACACATCACAACTACCAATGACCGTGGGGCTTGTTTGGGTAAACCAAGGGGCTCGGTTGAGTTGGGTTGTGAGGCCATGATATAGACCTTGCTGCCGCCACCTCGACATAGTACATTTCGGCCCGACGACCTTAGTAGGTACTACTTAGTATGATTGGTACGCCTGTTTGGGAGTAATACGGGCCAAACGCTATGGCCTGACTTTTTTCAGAATGATGGGGTCTTCTTCCATGTGGAAGATCTTGGGCTGAGGAACGTCAGGTGGCTCGGTGAAGATCGACGTCAGCTCGATGACCACGGTAAGAGGGCCGCTCGACAGTGATCAATCTCAGAGTAATCAGCACAATACTACGGTGGCCGCGGCGACAGAGTACTCAGTTCGGTATGATCGGGGTTTTTGGGTTAAGCACCTGTGTGGGTTCCGTACGAGTGTCTTTGGTATACTCGCTACGGCACGGGTTTGGGCATGATCTTGAGTCTCTTGGTCTCCGTACTAACCTTCGGACAAGTAGGGGGGGCGCGACCCGGTCGGTGGTTGCAAGCGGGGTCGAAAGCAGACGAAAAACTTGAGATTTTGATGAAGTGAGAAAATCTTGAAGGAAAGCGGCATCAGAGGAGGCACACATCAGGTGGCTCGGTGAAGATCGACGTCGGTGGGATGACCACAGTAAGAGGGCCGCTCGACAGTGGTCAATCTCAGAGTAAGCAGCACAATACTACGGTGGCCGCGGCGATAGAGTACTCAGTTCCGTATGATCGGGGTTTTTGGGTTAAGCACCTGTGTGGGTTCGGTATGACTGTCTTTGGTATACTCGCTACGGCACGGTGATTAGCTCGCTATGATCAGTGCAGGTTGGGTACGCGACCGGCGGGTCAAGCTTCGGTAATCGGCATGATCCGCCCTGTTGCTTGATCAGCGTGGACGGTCGGCATAACTAACAAGCCGACTCACGAAATTCGGAGAGATTCAATGAGCGTCGACTAGTTTGCGGCGAATTTGTCTGAGGGCAATCTTCACGAAAGATGGTGGCGAGGTGCGACGCTGTTGGACCTAAGATCGGCCAGTTGGGTATGATCGAGAATGAGCTTAATTTATTCGATGTGGTAGCGCTGTGCGCAACAGGCTCTCGGCTCATAATGGGGCACAGCCAAATCTTCTTTTTATGGTGGAAGGAGGTGAGGTGTAGCCCCCACTGCTTGTGGTGGAATCAAGATAATTGAGCGTGCATGGAATGGGGGTGCTATGTTGGGGCTGACGAAAAGCAGCAGAGCGATTGGCTGAGATCGAGTGAGGAGGGATCAACAGAGGGCGCAGAAGGGAGAAGGCGACTATCGAACGGTTAGACATCAGGGTGAGCACGCCCTCAACTTTCTTGATAATCGCCCTCGAAACAGCGGTGTAGGCAAAATGAAGTACGGTTCGGTGCAACTGTTTTTGAGGAAAGGCGGGAAATGGAGTACAGGGTGCATGCACACGTCCGTTTCATGAGGAACGCGAACATTGGAGGGAGTGCAGGGATTGTGGGACGCTGGGGGAGGAAAAGAGGATCAGGGAGCCAGAAAAGAGAGAACACCCTTGGAAGAATTTGGAAGCGGGAAAAAACAATGTGCCAACCATTTCCTGCTAACTATGGGCGTGAGAGCAAAAGCTGGGCAGCGATGGAACAGAGCGGGGAAGTAGAGGAGGAGGAAAGGTGGAAAGAACAAGTGGCAAAAATAAAAAATTGGGAAATTTTGTTGAAATGGTCAGAGCTGATTCTAGTCCATAGATGATTGGAGGAAGGAAATCAAAGGGGAATCCATCTAGGAGATAAAAGAAGAGAGAAAGTAGTATAAAAGAGAAGTGGGGCGATAGTGAAGGGGGGGTTCGGGGCGTACAAAAGTTTGAGCGCAAGTTGTGCGTGGGTTAGGCAGCACACGGCGGTGGTCGACCTCAAGCGTATGCTCGTGCTGAGGAGCCAGAGGACGCGAGAGAGAGAGAGAGGGAGAAGGGGGAAAGGCGAGCTCGTGAGACTGGCGAGGATGTG
Organism: Chara braunii; assembly: GCA_003427395.1. Lineage (NCBI taxonomy): Eukaryota > Viridiplantae > Streptophyta > Charophyceae > Charales > Characeae > Chara > Chara braunii. The sequence goes on along the minus strand of BFEA01000694.1, from coordinate 535,423 downwards.
GGCGGTCGTTCGGAGCGCTCGATGGTGCTCGCTATTGTGTCGACGATGGAGAGTGGGGAGGACCAAGTGAGAGAGGGTGAAGAAGAGGGGGGGGGGTGCGCTATCGAGCTGACGACAGAGAGTGGGGAGGAATGGGCGAGAGAGAGAGGAAGAGAAAAAGGGAAAGCTCGAGAGAGTGGGAGCAGGACTGGTTGGCTAATGAGCGGATGCACGGGCACCATCGACGTTGGAGCGGGATACGTCGAGGTGCGCGGTCCTGGAGTACAGCATGGTCTGTGAGGTTTGGGGAAATATGCGGTGCAGCAAGAAAAAAAGACCGACTGAGGGAGTGATAGCGCTCCCAGTGCGCCTGAAAACCATTAGCCAGAGGACGCAAATGAGGGGGGGGGGGCGACAGTCGCGAGGGAGAGCGCACGGGAGCAGCGAGAGCCAACATTTTTTGGGACGTGAGGGCTCTCATGTCACTTCGGTCGGCGCAGGAAGCTTGTGCACGGGGAGCATCGCATCGATGAGCATTCCGAGAACTCGGTTCGAAAGTGTGTCAGAGAGAGAGAGAGGGGGGGTGAAAGGTGTCATCGAGAGAGGGTGCGTTTGCTGGAGCAAATGGGGCAGAGAGAGAGAGAAAGAGAGAGAGAGAGAGAGAGAGAGAGAGAGAGAGAGAGAGAGAGAGAGAGAGAGAGAGAGAGAGAGAGAGAGAGAGAATGGTGTCATCGAGAAAGTGTGTGGTTGCTGGAACGGGCGCGTGAGAAAAGGAGCGTATGAGAGAGAGAGAAGAGGAGGTGTCAGTAGAATTGTGCCATCGCAGTACCCGGCCACCAAGTAAACAGCAGGAGATTTCAACGGAGCCCCAGATAGATGGTTAGATCGTTGGAAGATCCCTACTCCATGCCCTCCTTATATAGAGGAAGAGGAGAGTATAATAGAAACCTTATGCGAAAGTGAACGCCTTTTTGACTCATACCGTAGAATCTTTCCGAAGGAAAGAGTCACATGTTAACGCAATCAAGATAACCATCTCCAATCAAGATCAAGAAAAATCTCTCACAGGGGCAACAATTTTTTCAAAAAGCCCATGGACCGGTGCGAATCATAAAATGTGTTCAATACTCCTCTCTTTCAAAAAGAAATCGGATCAGGGGAAGGGATTCTATAAATTAAATACATCTTTGCTAATATATGACAGTTTAAAAAAATACTTAGCAGATGTATGGGTATAGTGGCATTCCACGGAAGAGAAACAAAATTCCTTCATTGCTTGGTTCAACAATGTATTAAACTGTCTTGCAAAAAAATGTAACGAATTTTTAAAATTAAGTGCAAAGAATAAATTTGAATTATGAATCTCAAGACCTGGGATCTTCATAGAATATTGATAAATAATAACTCAGGAAACAATTATTGTTATTTGCGTAGCATCGATGGCAGGAACAGATAAGCAGAGGGAAATTGACGAAATTCAGGACAGAATTGCAAATGGATAAATCATTTTTTGCAATGCCAAATTACGAGCTAAACGTTTTTATATTGATAATTTATATAATTATGATGCTCATAGGGATTCTTTGGTACCAGCATCCTATGCGGCCAGTTTGAAAGTTGCTTATGATTTTTTTAAAGAATTATTCAAATCATTCAAAGATCCTACAAGTATTCAAGAAGATGATTAAGCTACTTCTCTCTTCTTAGAACCACTTTTCCAGTCGATTACTGATGAACAACGCGAACATCTTGAAAAATCAATAACTAAAAAAGAAATTTGGACAACCTTAATTCAGATGGAGGAGGAAAAAACATCGATAATGGATTGTTTGCCTAAAGAATTTTGGGAAGCGATGTGGTCCATCATGTCACGAGACCTGATGAAATACTACCATGAGGTATGGGAAACAGGACAAACGGTAGAATTTATTAGTCAAGAAATTCTTACCTTGTTATACAAAAAGGGGGATAAATCCAATATAAAGAATTATAGACCAATTACTTTACTTACAGTAGTATACAAATTGCTTGTTAAAGCTGTGGCGAATCGCATGATCTCAGTAATGGCAGATATAATTCATCCCTCACAAACTGGATTTATAAAGGATCGGCATATACAAGATAATATCCTTCTAATCAATGAAATGGACAAAGTTGCACGACAAACCAAACAAAACGCAGCGATTTTTTTTATAGACTTTGAAAAATCATATGATCATGTGGATTGACGATTTCTGGATGCTTGTTTGCATAAACTAAATTTTGGACCTAACATACATAGATGGGTTGAAATTCTACATATTAATGTCACCACACGTATTCTTGTGAATGGTTTGCTGTCTCTTGAAATTTGCCTTCAGAGGTAGTAAGGCAAGGCGACCCTCTAGCTCCTTTTCTTTTTGTTATTGTAATGGAAGCCCTGGGTGCCAACCTTAAAGTCAATCATAATATCTAAAGACTAAGCATTTCAGGAATCCCGGAAGAGGTAATACCAATAACCTCAATGATTGCAGATGACCTTACAATAATCATAGAGGCTTCAGAAGCAAATATGGAAGAAATAAAAAACCTTTTGGATAAATGTTTTGACCTTTGTGATATGATAATCAATTGGGGAAGTAAAACGCAAGGATGATGGATCCACTCAAATGACGGAGGTCCACTTGAATTCCTCAGGGTGCAATGGTTGTCATTAGAAGTCCCTATGAGAGTGTTAGGTGTATCATTGACGGCCACTGGCAAACCCACAACTAATGATGAATGAATTTTGAAACCCGCAATCCAAAAAATGAATCAATGGAAGAATCAGCACACTTCTCTCCTAGGGAGGACACTGGTTATAAATAATGTGGTGTTCGCATCAATTTGGTACAAATCAGCAATTTGGGCAAGAAGCAAAGCAAAAATCAAACATCTCTTAAAACAAGTAACTGCATTCTTCTGGAGAGGAGATCATGAGCTTCAAAAGGTAATTCGTAGAGTGGCATGGGTTACTCTTATCCAACCTAAGTCCAGAGGAGGATTAGGTATTTCGGACCCCACCTTAGAGTGTCAAGCTTTGTTCCTTCAGTGGATGATTGACCTCATTTTTGGTATAAACAAGCCGTGGCAACCCCTACCCCTACAACAAATCTGAAAATTGGCTCCAGAGGCACCACCCGAGGAAATTACCATTACCCAACAAACCTTAACCCACACGTTTTGAGAAAATTTTGAAACCACCTCTTTTTGGTAAGAGATGGATTACAAATGTTAATAGTTGTGTGTATAATAGTTTCACTCCTCCTTGGTCCAAATGGGTAAAGAAAGGTGTCATATGGGTTAAAGACATTTGGGATTTACAAAGGAGAAGATGGAAAAATCCAGATCATCTAAAAAAAATAATTACTTATGCCCACACGTTGGACCACAATTTGGACCGTATAACTAGTTTCATCCCTTTAACATGGGTCAGAGAATTGAGAAATGGTGTGAAGTTTCAAAAAGGTGATTTTGTTACAATTACACAAGATCCACAAGATTGGAAGGTTGGGCAAATCATGAGTTTACTTGAGGAAGGAGCTGTAATAGCTTTATTCAAAATAACAACAAATCATTTACTCATTTTAACATCAGAGAATCAGGTTGAGTTTTTTTCATTCAATGAAATGTTCAGAATCAGAGTTATTTTTATCTCAACATCCACTGGATGGAGAGCCTTCCAGCCAAAATGCCCTATTACAGAACTACCGTTTGATCCGGACGAATGGGTATGGCAGATGGGTACAAGAAGTAAACCACGTACTCTGCAATCTCTAACAGTAAAGGCAGCATATCGTCTACTTAGACCTAGGGTAGATGTGACATCTATAATAAGGGACCGATGGTCCAGACATTTGAACATAGATATACAAAGCAGTAGAAATATAATTTTTTTTAATCAAATAAAAAACGGTCTGCTAAGTTTTCATCTTTACAATGGCGAATAATTCATCGATGTCTTCCAACAAATGATTGTCTTATCAATCGTACCAATTTAGATCAACGAGGGTTGGCGCTTCCATGGTGTAAAGCATGTCTATCTGTTTTCCCCAACAAGAGAATGAGAGAAACAATTGAGCATATATATCATCCAATGTCCCGAAACGGTATTATTATGGAGAAGATGGGACAGTGTGTGGAGAACACTGACAGGAATTGACTGGCCATGGGGTTGGAAAGTCATACTACTAGGACAATTGGGAACACAAGATATGCAACTTTCAGAATTTCAGAGGAATTTATTCGAACTTTGTCGAAAAGTTATTCTATGGACATTATGGTACAAGAGGTGTGTCTATGAAAGAGGAAATGTAAAACTTGAAGGTATGGAATTTGTTGAACTAATTATTCAATTTCTACAAATATAAATAAGAGCACATTGGTCAGTAATACCATCAAAGATACATCTCCATTAAAAAAAAGACATAATCGTATGTATTCAAAAATTCAATCAAGATTGACTGGGAGGAAATGAAGGAGGGTGCCTGGGAAAAGTGAAATGGCCGGGGAATGAAGAACAGGGGGAAAATTTAAAACGAGACTTCCTCTTGAGCTTCAAAGACTGGTTTTCGCTTCCTCCAGGAACCACAATCAGATATCCAGAATTTTTTCCTGATCCCTTCCCACCGTCAGAATTAGCAATGGTGGATTCGCGATGGTATCCTCAATAAAGTATGAATGCAACATATATTGGATATCTGAGGCTTTGGTGGCAGTTTCAAGAAAAAGTTGTCTACATTGTTGGGCTATTTGTTAGACTATTTCCAGGAGATAATTTTTTGCTAGATTTAATAGTTGTATCTGGCGGCCTGGTTTGGCTGAAGAGGCAGTTTTTATCTCTACATATTTTTATAAGGAAACAAAGACTATGTAAAAGGGACGCTGGACCCGGTTTCCAGCAGGTGACGCTCCTCACCAATAGATGGAGTCCCTACCTAGGTGTTAGTGGTGTCTGCTCTTATCAACAACACTAACATTGGTAGGGTTTGTTTAAAAAAAAAAAACAAAAAAAAAAACAGTTGCACTCGAGGAGGGAGCCATTGGTTGAGGTGTGCGAGTATCAGGGGAAGGGGGATCTCGCGCAGGTAAAAGTGAGAGTCCGCGGGGCACTTGAGAGATCGAGCGGGCGAACGAATGCATGAGGGGTTGCCGAGGTGGTGCTCAAGGGATTGAACAGACGAACGAGCAAGAAAGAGAAACCACCACGGTCAGGGCTCGAGAGATCGAACGACCGTGTGCGTACTGATGGAGCCACATTTGAGAGACCAAGCGGGCAAGCGTGAGGAAATCGGAGGACGTGGCAACTACTTGGCTAGCTCTATGGCCTGGTCAACGGCTTCTGAGTCCGATACCGTATTCGGCCATAGGAACGTCGAAGCATAAAAAAAAAATAATAACTTCAGTAAATAATAAAATATTTGGGAAATTTTTAAATGTCGATAAACGACGGGCGGAACTACAGAACCAACAGCATCGCCCTTTCCTTTTAATAGCAAAACCAAAAGCGATATCCCCGTCGGGCCCTCAACCCCTCGGTTCCTTCACACCGCTCCAATACCTCTGCGCTGTTGTTGGCTGGCTGCGATCCCTGAATCTCTCGGTTGAAAGTCCAATATCGTAACCAATAGTGCTAGGCCCAGGCGGGGTCTAGCAATAACGAACACCTAAATAAACGAATACTGCGTGACGCGCGGGTTTACCGAGGCATTTTCAAAATTCTCATCATTGTCGATGTCGTCCTTCGTACCTACGCACAAGGTACAGGCAGGCCAATTTAATCATAATTTAATCAGAAATAAAAATTGGGCCGTCAATTACGTCGGCCTCACCACCATCAATAAGCAGGGAGATCACGAGTTCCTTAAACTTGCGCGCCCACACACTCTCTACTCTAGTCAACCATTCAGTCAAATGTAAACCACAGACGCAGCCGCCTTGCGCGGCATACTCAAACTTCAAACCAAACTTATTTTATGTCGCTTGCAAAAACCAGGGGTATTCGCACCGACAACGTCTTATGTGTTGTGTGTATTTTGAACTCCTTCCCCCCTATGCGAAAGGGAATGACATCATCTATTGCGAAAATGTGGTCCCAAGGCAGATCCAGAGCCACCATCAGGTAGTCGTCCCTTCGTGCAGCATAAGGGAGTAGGTGTTCGATAAACTCAATAATGTCGTATTTTTGAGTCAGGTCTTGTACAAAGGGCCCCTGAATCTCAATGGGGACATGTCAAAACTCCACCGAGTAGTGCTCTTGCATCAGCTGATCCCGCTTTTCCTCCGGGCGCTGTTGTTTTGGGGGGGACCACGAAAAGTTTCAAACCTCGGATCGCGGATGGTCTTCCATGAATCTATAACTATATTGTCGAAATCAAACACACACAACACAATGTATATTGCGGAAGAGATCGGTTGGATGAGAAAGAAGTATTGTGCGCCTTCCTCCGACCCTTTAAGTGTAGCCAGTCTTTTCCTTAATCCAACCTATCTTTTCGTTAACATATTTGTAAGTTGCATCATCGAAAAATACCCAATTGTTCGCTTATCTGCCATTATCTGGAATAAATTGCATCCGTTTCCTTCGTTTTTTCCTCTAGCAGGGTCTTCACCCTTTGTTTCTTTCCTCCTTTACTAACAAGAAATTTAGACAGAAAAAATGCAAACGTCATCGTAAGGTTGTCGAGCGGGATCTCGAGTTTTTTTTCCTCAACTTCCTTCTCCCGCTTCACCGAGAGGGTCTCTCCGCAAAAGGGTTTTTTAACTTTGGATGCCCATGAGGAGGAGGAGGACGGTGTTGCCTCTGGCCATTTCTTTGCTTCCTCCTCCCTTTGAAGGTCTCTGATTCCTTTCAACAGTTCTGCGGGGGAGGGGTCATTTGCTTGCGTTGTATTTTGGGGTGTGTTGCAGTCCATGTTGTTTTGGGAAGTGGAGCTGTTGTTGCTGTTTTTAACAGTCTGCCACTTCACAGCATAGTGCCGCATAGCTCCTCGGTACATGATCATGATGTTTCCCTTCTTCCTTCCTCTTGCCTTTCTTTTGAGGCTAGCCATAGTACCGGACTCCTTAGTGGGATTTTAACTGTTACCCCAACAGGGGAAAAGGTGAACTCTCGCGCAATCGGAGTGGGTTCATTTACCTTCGGAGAGTGCAACCTTGTTATGTGAACTTAGTCGCCTTGTTGTCGATGCAACAGGCATGCAAACTCAATCAGTAAATAAAATTCGTAGGTGCTCACATACGAAAAGAAGGAATCCGGCAGATAAGGAGTGGGATGAAATCCCCTTGTTGCCCTATTTTAGGAGTAGTGTGTCAAACCTACGAAAAGAAGCAATCGGGCATATAAGGAGCGGGACGAAATCCCCACGTCAGTCACCTTGACACGCTTTTTGACCCGTTTTGTCAAAAGCAGTAAAAAGGCGATCGAGCAAGTGAGGAATGCCCGATCTCGTTCTGTGCAGGTGGATGTAAGAGGTCGGCCCTGCGGGAAGGAGGGTCGAACTCACCCCTGTGAGGGGGATTGTAAATAATCAGCCTTGTACCCCAGCGAAAGGCGTGTCTATACAGACAGAGGGTGAGCGGATTCAATAGACAGACAATCTATTCAGTGCGACAACTCGTTTCGTCGAAGGCAACAAACGGTGATCGAGCAGGTGGGTTGAACTCACTACTAAAACAGCCAAAAGAGAACAATTGGGCAATGGATAAAGCAACTGGACAACTGCCCCAACAGCCTGCAGGGGAAGGGTCGAACTCACTCTCAATCAACAAAAAAACAATCGAGGCGAATACCCCAACCAAGGAGCTGGTCCATTAATCTATCTAGCAAGAAGGTGGGTCTGTGCAGATGGAGAGTGGGCGATTTCAAAAGGCAGACACTCTATACAGTGTGATAACCAAATGATAGGGCAGAAGGAGGGGGAGGGTTATGGATCGTGGTAGGTACTGTGTAGCAGAGTTTTCCTCCTTCACCGGTACACGCCTGGCAGCCCTTGAGGAGGACGGCCACTTACCAAGTCTTATGAGCCTCTTACAACTGCGTACGTTGTCGACTCCCTGCTCACCCCTCCAGCCTTCTGGATCGCAGACCGTTGACTTCTCCTTCTCTCGTCGTTTCGGTGCAATTTGGAACCCTCCACTCAAAAAAAAATGAATAACGCACTGTCGTTTGTCCTCTTTTAGCCATGCTCGCCATCTTTCATTCTTTCTTCCACCCGGCGTCTCTCGTTCCGCTTTACTTGGTCCTTCGTCCTTGTCAGATATCGTTCCTTATTACTCTCTTGCTGTTTTTGACACGTCGTCGTTTGAGTTACCGCAATTCTTTCCCACTGACTCCCCCTTCGCTTCGTTTCTTCACCGCTGTTCGCCACACTCCCTCTTCCTCCACTAAGTTCCACTCGCTTTGATTCATGAGTTGCTCCCACCAGCTTGCGCTTCACCCGGCATAATCACATCGACGCCCCAGTTAATTAAACTCTCTCGGTCCCAACTTCGCTGTAAATCAAAGACTCCACCAACGTTGTTGGCCCAACTGCTCGGCTATGGTGATCTTCCGGTGCCACTTTGCAGTCGCCAACCCCCCGTGACCCCGTGGCGCTCGCTCCCTTTTTTTTTTTAAGTTGGCTTGAGCGTTGCATAACTGGTAAGATGTAATGACATGTCGCTCTTTTCCGGGCTTCTTAAAAGGCAATCTTTCCTACTCGGTGATCCTAATACAATGGCTCTTAGTAGGTTCTTCCATATTTCAAATGTTCCTTTCTGTTAATAGCTTGAGCTTGTTATGGGACTACAGTGGCTCTTACCAGGGTCCTTTCAGAGTTTTCATACCTGCAAGGTTAACAGGATAAAAAGCTTCGGCAGCTCCACGAAGGTAAGGGTAAAACGGCTATGGATGAATACGGAAAAAAAATTGATGTTGGTATACTTCCTTTTCAACCCGGATTTTCACGCTTGTAAACAGGAATGGAAATGGAAAGTCTCACACTATTTCTCTGTCGTTGCAGGTACGAAGATCCACGCGTTCGCCAAGGTAGCGCCCAAAATCCGTCTAGAGGAAAGGCACTGGGTTATTCGTCCTCACCGGTTGAAATATCGGTTGCCTTCACTGTGCCTCGCTATTTTCTGTACGAGCATCCCAACATTCCAATTTTAACCGGAACCTTAGCCTCCGCCTCGGCTCCTCTTTTTCCTGATCATCCTATTGGTGAATTTGATAATGGGGGCCCAGATTGCCCGTACGCCTTCATTCTTGGGGCCGATGGTGAGCAGCTTTGTGAAAAAAAACCTATGACAGGGGTTAAGGGATCTCGTCCCCCAGCTTGCCATTTTCTGCTATTTAGCCCTCCTCTCCATGACCTTTCCTTCCACCGATTTGAGGAAGGCCTGGCGGGCGGTGCCGCAGTCAATCCTGGGTAAGTGCTAGTGTCCTCTTTTTTTTTTTTTTTTTTTTGACAGTTTTTTTTTTTTTTTTTTTTTTTTTTTTTTTTAACAAGGAAAACTTTGCTCATTCGATTACGCACACCAAAGGAGAGGCCGGGAATCCTCAACAAACAACCCGGATAAAACCAGAAAAGATAACTGTAGGTGTAGGGGTGAGATCTAGCGACATAAATTGTCAAAACTAGAACGCAAGTAATTGCAAAAATTTGTTCAACTATTCGTCAATCGTCAATCAAAAGAAGAAGTAAATAAAAATATTGATTATGAATTAGGAGGAGAAGTATTTTGGAGTAAGAGAGAAATATTAATGCTCTTCAGAACAATAACTTTTTTTATCAAAAGTAACCGCAGTTTAACCCGCCGACTCTGGACATACAAAAAGCACGCCTCAGGCCTGCAAAAACCTCACAAACCAAACCAAACCTCATCCAATCCCCACCACTCAGCTATTCTGAGTTTTCCTACTAAAACAAAAGTCCCAACTCGGGCTTAAAATCCTCACAAACCAGAAAGTGAGTTACCATTCATTGTGCCTTCCTATGCTACTCCAAATATGCAGAACCTCTATCCATCCTAATGCCTACTAACCTAATGGAACTCCTAGTGGCGGGGCGGGGAGTCCTTTGTCCAATTCACGCTCCCTCCACTCTTTACTCAGACTGCCTTGTCTCCCGCGACTTAACAATAACCGAGCGTGCAGGTTATGATTGTAGATTAACAGTAACCCTTATTAACTCAGAAAGTTAAGTACCACAAAGAAGGATACAATAGACGTACCAGAAGCTACGGACCTCTGGTTGGCCTGTGAGACCAGCCCCTTAGCATGTTCTCACAGTCCTGTGTTGTATTCGGGGTCCAGTCCAGTCCAGGCCGGTACCTATGTCGGTACCAGCCAGTCCAGTCCAGTCCCGTCAGTCCGCTGGGGTATCCCCCAGCCGTTGTCTGTTTTCCGATTCATTCTACATTTGCACACTTTGGAGTACATGCGTTGGAGTCTGGCGTGGGAGTTGCGTTGTGCCATCTCGCTCCCCCTTCTCCCTCCATCTCCATCTCCATCCGCGGCGGAGCACCACACCTGGTGGGTCCGCCACACTGGTATCGGAGCGGGAACGTTCCCCGCTCCCGCCCACCACCTCGCACAGCAGGGAAGGCCAAGGTCGCAGCACGCCCGCGCGAGCCACACGCGCACGCTGCCCTGCTGGCCCGCCCCGCCCCGCTCCCGGATTATATTATCAAGATCTGGGATCTTGCTGCTGTTGGGGTTTGAACCCGGGCGACTACTGGGCTAACCCGTGCGTAGCTACTGCTGTAACACACTCGCCATACTATGCATATAACTTTGTAGTGTGGCACACTGCTGTTGAAGAGGTGCGTGCCAGCTATTAACCCCCTTCCCCCCCCCCCACCGGCGGCGAGCAAGGGACAGCAGGGCAGCAATGGCCGGTCTGCTATTTGCCCTTCCCCTCTCCCCCATGCCTGCTGCTGCCTGCGCACGTGGCCATCTGCAGTGCCACGTGGCAGGCTGCTCTAAAGACTGAAGACCCCCTTGGCTAGGGGGCTGCGCCCCATTATTTGTTTTTACTATTTTTCTACTGCTGCAGCAGCAGTTTCGCAGCAGTTCAAGATTCCCCCCTGGCTACGGGGCTGTGTGACTGTGGCAGTAGGGTGGCTGATCAAGATCTCAACCAACCCTAGATCATCACATCATCTTTGTATTGTTGTGGCATCAGGCCAGCAGCACCTTGAAGGCCAAGATCTTGGGGATCTTGGTAGTGCTTTGCTCTTGGCCAACCGAGAGCCTGGTATTATCTCTCTCCTCTAACCTACTCTCCCCCAACCCCTTTTCTTTCCCCCCCATCATCTAATCATCTTTTCTAACTTTACCACTACCCTCTTCCTCCCACCTCCCTCTTCACTCATCCCCCACCACCTTTTTCTCTCCTCTCCTCCCCACTCACCATCTTCTACTAATCTCATCTCCCACTTCACTTTTTTTTTCTCTCTCACCTATTTCTCTCTTCTTCATCACTTTTTCATCCTCTTACCCCCCCTACTTCGAATTTTTCTGTTTTTTTTTTTTTTTTTTTTCTCTTTAAGTCAAATCTTCCCCTTTCTCCCAAAGTTTGAATTATCTTATTCCCACTTCCTCTCTCTTTTTTTTTCTTTTTTCTTTTTTTAATTCTGAAAATTCGAATTTATTTGTTGCACCCTTAAATCTGATTATGAGTTGGTCATTCTTGCTTTTCGACACACATTTTGACCTTGTGGGGGAAACGAAGTGCTGCCAAAATTTTCTGTTTTTCTTTCACTTAATATTTTTCAGCACATTTTAACCCCTTGAGGGTAGCGAAGTGCTGGCAAAATCTCCTTATTTTAGTTGGCCTTTTTTTTTTTACGGCACACTTCGACCCCATGGGGGTAACGAGATGCTGCCGAAATTTTTGAAAAATCAGATACTTCATTTCTCTCCACCTCCTCACCTACTTATTTACTTATTTATTTATTTTTTTATTTATTATTTTTTATTTACTTTATGAAAGTTTTTAAATTTGGGGCATTTTATATTTTGTTTTCTTACTTCTTTAATTATATTATTTATTTATTTATTTATTTATTTATTTATTTATTTTTATTTTTCTCTCAAAATTTCGCTGTTTATTTATTTTTTCTCCCGCCTTCGCCCCTATGCTTGCTATTTTATTTTCTTGATTAGGTCACCAGTACCCTACCCTAACAACCTCAAACTCCAGTTAGGGTTTTCTTAGGGTTTTTCTAGGGTTTAGGGTTTTCCTACCCCCCCCTACCTTCTCATTCGACCACCCTGGATCCGAACAACCCCTCCCCCTTTGACAGCGCCCACGCTCAATTTACTAGAGTCGCCCGTCGCCTTCTATCGCATACCTCCCCCTACGCCCTCTGCTCACGAGAACCTCCTTCGGCCCTCTCTAGTCCGGCCCATTACCTCCCCATGGGCGACGGCGTGTCACAAGCCGCCGAGGCGGCGACGACCTCCGCATCGGGCTCCACACCCGTGCCAACGGACCGAGGCCATCAACCCCAGGGAGATCTGCACACCCTCATCACCTCCCTCCTAACGCCCTTACAGGCGCAGATGGCGACTCTTGTCGCTGGTCTACGGCAGCTTCAGGACGCTGGTCGTCCTTCCTCTCCCCACTCTCTCTCTTCTTATGGCTCCCAGTCCGGGTCCCCTGTCCTCCGACATGGTGGCCACGACGTAGCCTCCTCCTCTGCCGCCCCTGACCCAGCCATCCTGGTGACCGTCCACGCTCCTAGCGCGACGGCCGCCACGGGCCAGGCCCTCCCTCACTTTACAGGCGCACCCGCCCAGATTCCAGTCACTACGGCTACGGGACCACAACCCGCTACCATGGTTTCAACTTTTCGGGGTGCCCCGCTTCTCCCTTTCCTTCACACGACCACAGCGCCACCTGACTCTCCCCCCTTTGGGATGCCCCGCGCCACTCGTGCGTCCACTTCCCCCACTCTCCCTCCTGCCACTCCTCGCTCGATCTACGTTCGACGTCTCGAGGATGAGCTTGCCCAGACCTAGGCCGACCTCGCCCTCTTACGCCTTCAGCCACCCCTACCCTCACAGGGGATGCGCCCGAACTTCTTCCTTTACTCTCCCATTCTTGCCGGCTCGCTTCCCCGCCCCCCATCCCCTTCACCCCCATCCTACCTCCTTCCTATTCCCTCGGCTATTGTGACCTCTTCGATCGCAGCTCCCTCGCAGCCTGCCGTTGTTCCCCCCGCCGCTCCACCATGCGGCCCGAGCGGACAGTCAGCTGCAACCTCTTCCCCAGGACATGCGCCGACTTACTCGGCCGTAGCACAGGCCTTTGCTCCCCACTCTCCTCGCCGCCAAAATAGTGGCGCACCGCTCGTCCACCTGACGAACATTGCCTTGTATGACGGTACAGGCATACGCGTGTCTCGATGGCTACAGTCTGCCACCCGCACCCTCCAGCTCATGGGCGCCCCACCCGACATATGGGTGACTCACCTCTCCACACGCCTGAGTGGCGGTCCTTTCGACGCCTGGGAGGATTTTTACGCTTACTCCCTTCGTGTGGGTCGGACTCCGACCTTCATGGATTTTCAGGCGTTCCTCGAGAATCGCTTCGGAGCCCGACATGACGTGACTGGCGCCTTCGAGCGTGTCGTCACTAGACGCTGGTCCGACTCTAGTGGTGTTGCCGGCCTGGATCGCCATATCCAGGTCTTTCAGGACGCCCGCCTCATTTGTGATGTGGTGTTCTTTCCCGAGGCTGCCCTTATCGATCGTTTCTTGGCCAGCCTTCCCCTTGAGTACCGCTCCGAGCTATGGCGGTACGAGTTCACATCGGCCCCGCAGGCTTACGAGGCCGCCAGGGACCATCAGCGGATGTGGGCCCGTCTTCAACACACTTCCTCCTCCCAGCCTCAGCGTACTTCTTATACCCCCTCCTCCTCTCATGGCACTCCCCAGCGCCGCTCCCCTTTCCGAGGTCGCCCCCGCAGTTCCGCGCAGCAGGGCCGCCACTTCTCGAGCCGCTTCAGTGCGCTTGAGTATGGTGAGCAGGTCGCTGTTGCCCCGTTGTCGCCAGAGGGTAATCATAGCGACGACCTCGACCTCGGCGAGGCCATCCACTACCACCTGGAGGACTCTACTCTCCCTATGGCCGAGCGCCTCCAGCTCATCCTATCCACCCTCTCCAGGGCACGCAGCCGCCCCGGTCACGCTGGCACGTCGCCCCCCGAGATCCCTCAGCAAGACCTCCCTCAGGGCTTTGTCCCTCCTCACGGTGTCCTTTCCGCTGAAGAGCGTGCGGCCATTTTGGGCCGGCGTGGGTGTTTGCGCTGCCGCCAGGACGGTCATACCTCCTCGCAGTGCCCTTACACCACCGCCCTCGACCGCCACTACGCTGACCTTTCCCGCCAGCATCGTGCTCAGTCCCCTCCCGACGCCTTGCATCCCCACGGTGCCTCCTAAGCACGGTACAGTGTACACCTTTGCCCTCCTCAGTAGTGGGCTTCTCGACATCTCCGTCATGCTTCGCCCCTCTCGCTACTGGAGCTGAGGTATCGCAGGACCCGACAGAGTGTACTCAGCCCTCTGTCGCAGTACCGTCTGCGCCTCCGCAGACCACCGTCTCCCCTTCTACCCCTCCATGACTACCGACGCGTTGTAGCAAGCAGCTCGCTACTCGCGAGGACGTCGTGTCCTCTCTTCTGGACTTGAGCATGCTCCAGGCTCGTTAGGAGCGACTCACCCTCCATGTCGCTGCACTGCGTCGCCTTCTCACCATCCTCTCTGACCCTGATCACACCCTCCCGATCATTGCAGTACGACTGGGGACCTCCACGAGGGTGTACTCAACGCTGTGGGATTCCGGTTCTCAGGGCGACTTCATTCATCCACGTGTGGTGAAAGAAGCCCGCTTACCCACAATAGGGTCCCCGACTCCCATCTGCGTCACCGTAGGGGATGACAAGACTCAGCGCTTCTTCGATCAGACGGTCACTGACCTCCCCTTCTTCCTCACTCTCGAGCCGACCGATCGTCCCTCGGCGTCTCGTCGCCACCGCTCCTCTGCACATTTCGATGTGATGGAGACGGGGTACGATCTCATTCTCGGTACTCCGTGGTCTCGTCCGTTCCGCAACACCGAGGCCAATTGGGCGACCAACACTCTCGTTCTCAAAACGAAGTGTGGACAGACGTATCACGTACCTTTCATAGGTACCACTGTGACACCACGCCCCGATCCTCCTCCCCCGGCGCCTTCCGTGCCCACACCATCTCCTACGAGCACTGTCACCTCGCCTCGGCAGTCGACAAGACGACGTCACCTTCTTTATGGTGAACGTTATGGATCTCTTACACTATGATCCACCCTGTCCCAACGCCGAGCTCATCCCTCTTGAGCCAG
The DNA here is from genome assembly GCA_003427395.1 of Chara braunii. Classification (NCBI taxonomy): domain Eukaryota; kingdom Viridiplantae; phylum Streptophyta; class Charophyceae; order Charales; family Characeae; genus Chara; species Chara braunii. Next base: position 520,055 of record BFEA01000694.1, on the reverse strand, counting down.
ATCCTCCTTCTATCTCCATGTCTCTCATCTCTACTTCCCACCCTCCGCCGTCCGTCGAGTTCACCCCGCCGTCACGTGCTGACGCTGACGCTGAGGAACTGACACAATATACGGCTGACCTGGAGCCCACAGTTCATGACCTCAATCGAGAGTACCACGACGTTTTCCCTTCGTCGTTCTCATACGCCGGCATCCCACCGATGCGCGACGTCAAGCACTCCATCCAGCTCGTGCCTGACTATCGTGTTCACCACCAGGCACTCTAGAGACTCTCGATCCCCAAGGCCATTGAACTCAAGCGTCAACTTGAGGAACTCCTAAGACTGGGTTTCATTAAACCCAACAACTCCCCGTGGGGTGCACCCGTCCTCTTTGCTCGCAAAGCGGATGAAACTCTCCGTCTCCCCATCGACTATCGTGGTCTCAACCGCTACACGGTTAAGAACAGCTATCCTATGCCTCGTTTCGATGAGCTGTTCACCCGCCTAGCAGACAACCGCTTCTTTACGAAGATTGATCTTCATAGCGGTTACCCTCAGATCCGCGTCGCTGCAGCGGACCGGCCGAAAACAGCGTTCCGATCGCGCTTCGGCCACTATGAGTTTACGGTGATGCCATTCGGCTTCACCAACGCACCCACTACGTTCCAGAGGGTGATGAACGACATCTTTAGGGACATCCTGGAGCAGTACGTTCTCATCTACCTCGACGATATCCTGGTCATACCCTTGAGGAGCATCTCAGACACCTCCGCGACGTCCTTGACCGCTTGCGCAGATATGGCTTCTACGCCAAGCTGAGCAAGTGCCGCTTTGCCCAACATAAAGTGGATTTCTTAGGACACTACATGTCTGACCAGGGTCTCCACATGGACGACGAGAAAATCACTGCTATTGCGGAGTGTCCCGTCCTCACATCTGCGAAGCAGCTTCGCAGCTTCCTAGGCCTTACCAACTACTATAGTAATTTCATCCAGGGATACGCTAGGTATTCCTACGTCCTTTCCTCCACCCTCCTCCGGAAGAACCCACCCTGGGTTTGGAAGCCTTCCACGAGGACGCCTTCCGCGCCCTCAAGAAGGCGGTGACATGCGCACCGGTTCTTCATCTGCCCGATTTTGATCGCCCTTTTATCCTTACCACCGATGCGTCAGACTTTGTTGTAGGAGCAGTACTTTCTCAGATTCTCCCCCCCTCTCCTGATTCCTCCCATCCTCGTATCCCTCGCTTCCCACCCCTTACCCCTATCAGTGCCTCCCGCCTGACGCCTACTCGTTCAGCTACTAACGAACCTTCTATTGACTATTCTCCTACCATTGCCGAGGACAACATTGTCGAGTCTCGCTCATGTGATTGTCCGATAGCTTTCTACTCCCGTCATCTCCTGCCCGCCGAGATAAACTACGCCACTGATGAACGTGAGGTTCTCGCAGTAGTTTATGTCGCTCGGCACTGGCGTCACTACCTGCACGGGGTACCTTTCACGGTGCGCATGAACAACTCTGTTGTTCAGGCTTTTCTCAAAAAACGAAGCTCACTCCTCGACAGGCTCGCTGGTGGCGCGACCTATCTGAGTTTAGTTTCACCACTAAGCACATGAAGACTAATCGGGTTGCAGATGCCTTATCTCGGTGCCCTGACCACGATCAGGAGCAGATCCAGCTCGCTTCCATCTCGGTCAGCACCGTCCACCACTCGGTGATCGATGAGTTTCGCACTCAGTACCGCCACTGCCCCGATTATCGTGACATCCATGCGACCCTTCAGAGTGGCAAGACCGTCCCAAACTACTCTCTCGGGGACAACAGTCTTGTGTACTGGCACGGTTCACAGGGCACCAGAGAGCCCCGTATTTGCATTTCCTCCACTGGACAGTTACGTGTCCGGGCAGTAGTAGAGTTTCATGACCAGGCAGGTTTTCACAAGACGTTGGCTCGTGTGAGCCGCCTATACGTCAGGCCAAAGCACAAGGACTTTGGGAAGGACTACGTCGCAGTGTCCCACCTGTCAGGAGGTGAACAGTACGAACCACTTACCTTATGGTTTGCGCCAACCTCTTCCTATCCCTGAGGGTCGTTGGCAGTCCATCTCGATGAACTTTATCGGTTGTCTTCCTCCTCCGACCCCCCGCGGTCATGATGCTATCCTGGTCGTCGTCGACCGCTTCACGAAGCGTGCACGCTTTGTTCCGTGCCGCTATCAGTGCATGTGAGGTCACCGACATCGTGTTTGACTGAGCCGTGCGTGACCACGGCTTACCTCTGAGTATCATATCTGACCGTGACCTGCGCTTTACCAACCGATTTTGGCGATGGCTCCACAAGGTTTACGGCACGCAACTCCGCTTCTCCTTGTCTTACTATCCCCAAACCGATGGTCAGACCGAGGTCACGAATAAGACCCTCAGAGATATTCTCTGAAAGATTGTTCGTGACGACCAGCAGTGGGATCTCCATCTTGCCCACGCGGAGATAACCTACCACCACGTCGTCTTGCCAGCCACGGGGATGTCGCCTTACTATTGCGACCTCGATTATCACCCTCATCTTCCCGTGGACTTCCTTCGACCGTCACAGATGCACCCCGACACGAGTTGTCCCGCGCTGGATGATTGGGTTGCACACATGACGTCGATCATGAAAATCGTGCACGAGCACATAGCCGCTTCCTAGACTCGCATGGCAGCACGTGCGAACCGATCGAGGATAAATCATTCATTCAAAGTCGGTGATGATGTGCTTATCGACGCCCGCCACTTACAGCACGAAGCGGACATGCTTAACAAGTTTCGGCATCGCTTCTTTGGCCCATGCCGCATTCTCCAGGCCGTCGGTTCTTATACGGCTTCTAGCCCGGTCAGCTTCAGTGTGAAGCTGACTGATTACCTACGACAGACTCGTGTGCACGATGTCTACCACGTCTCATTGCTGTGTCCTTACCGCAGACCATCTGAGCGTTTCGTTGGACGACCATACGAGTTTCCTCCACCCATTATGGTGAACGGCCACGAGGAGTTCCTTGTTTCAAACATCATTGGTCGTCGAGTCAACAACGACAACCCTCCTCACGTCGAGTATCTCGTACGTTGGAAGGGTTACCCTGATGAGGAGGCTACTTGGGAGCTCCTCGAGCACTTGGAGCACGCTCGCATGTTGGTGTGTGCCTATGATCGTGCTCGTTGTGCTGGGTTGACTGCTCCTCCTCAGCCCACTGACCCTCCTCCTTCTCCCTCGGCTGAGGAGACCTCTGAAGTCGAGCCTGCTCCATCTGAGGCAGACCTTCAGCAGCAGCCGGATGCTTCTGAGCGTCCACAACGCACTCGTCGTCATCCTGCTCGATACGACGATCGACTCTGACTTATCTTCCCACGTCCTTGACCTCTCAGTACTCCATCCACTCCAGTTTTGCCACTTCAGCTCGTCGACGTTGAGGCTCTTCCTCGACGGCATTCCGGATTTCTCATCATGGACGTCATCGGCAACTTCATGGACGTCGTCACGATCAGCTCTGCCTACTTCAGACGTCATCACCCTCTGACCATTTTACCCTGTACAGTACCCTGCTCATGTCGCATGATGGTCTCCCTTCGCTGGGTTCCTCTGAGTTGGACTCTCCCTTGGTATATTCCCAACTTATGGATCTAGCTCCGACTTCTCTCACTTTAGGAGTCATTTGCATGATTCCCTTACCCATCACCTTTCTACCCTCTGCCGGCCCTCACGCCCTAGTTAGGCAGCCTCGCATGCTTCATCTAGGTGCGCCCAGTATATCAGGCTCCCTTGTTCCCTTGCATGGTCGACCCTTCATAGCGGTCACCCCCTTAGTCGAGCATTACCCGCCCTGATGGTCTATCTATAAGGGTCATTGGTTCTGTTCGCTCCCAGTTCCCTACCCTCATTGAGACTGATGACATGTGTCTCCCTGTCATTTTGTGTGGATGCCCTTAGGAGTTATCGACCTCAGGCTGCATTCGCCACCCTCTGAGACCATCCCACCCTTTGGTTCGCGACACACTCCTCCTGTGACATATGGTTGTCTTGTTGTTGCTTTGTTGCTCTCAGACTTAGGCTACTGCCTCTGGCATTTATAGGATTTAGTTGTTCTGCTTTTGCTGTTCTTAGGACTTATACACTAGTCAACTGCTTCCAGACTAAGGCTACTGCCTCCAACATTCTAGGACCTAGTTGTCATTACTTTTTGCTTTCCTATGACATGTATGCTAGTTAGTTGCTTCTGCTTTCACTTAGGCTGTCAGCTGTGACATTGTTGTTTTTTGTGACATTTCCTATCCTAGGTTGCATCGCATAGACTCAACATGGAGCTTGCTCCGCATCCTAGACTACTCAGGTTTTCTTTTTCTTTGGTAGAGTTCCGCTTCTTGGCGGAAGCGTGCTTGTATCTAGGCGATCCATCACAGGCCGAGGATCGTGTAGCGGACCTCTGGTTGGCCTGTGAGACCAGCCCCTTGGCTTGTTCTCACAGGCCTGTGTTGTATTCGGGGCAGTCCAGTCCAGGCCGGTCCCGTCAGTCCGCTGGGGTATACCCCAACTGTTGTCTGTTTTCCGATTCATTCTACATCCGCACACTTTGGAGTATGTGCGTTGGAGTCTGGCGTGGGAGCTGCGCTGTGCCATCTCGCTCCCCCTTCTCCCTCCATCTCCATCTCTATCCCCGGCGGAGCACCACACCTGGTGGGTCTGCGACAAGCTAAGAGGAAAGGATCTAATTAGAAGAGGGTAAAAAGTGAAGCGAAAGTCAGGAACAATTGAACTTGCACTATCTAGAGAGCTACAGACTGAACAGCCACTTTCCGAGGATTAGTTTGTCATGTTCATCAACCGATGCCAGTCTACTGTTCAGGCACCATGTTTTGGAAAACCAATTCCTGCCGGCTATGGCGTTGTCAAAGCAGTTTGTCCTTTCCGTTGGTTACTCCTCCTTTTCTGCTTTTAGATCCCATGGTTGTCGCTGCCACTGGCAGCCTCAAGAAACGGGTCCAATGGTAGAGGTCAATTCAGGTCGTCTATTTCAGGCTGTGCAGGCCCTGGGCGCCGGTTTGTACAAATAGGCTTGTGATCATTTGGGGCCGCGGCCGGCCGAGTCTATGGCCGGTTCGAACGCCCTTGGCATGATCTGGAGGAGCACCCAGCGGTCCGCCCACGGTCTGGGGGAGGCCCCCGCCGTCCGCCCAGTCCCTGACCGGCCATTTCATACTCGGCATGGTCTGGGTGGAACGGCCATCCGCCCAGGGAATGTAAAGCCGGCCAAGTTCAGGCGTGAATAGGATTTGACGGAACTACCGAGCTGTAGTCTGAACACGCTGGTCTGGATCCTGGGGAGATCACCAGACGACAACGGCGGAGGTCACAGCGTTGGGCTAAGGATAGCCGCGCAGGCTGCTGGTGATTAGCGCGAGCTCGGCGTCCTGTAGTCGGTGTTTTTTGCCTACCGTAGGAAGTAAGCGATGGCGGAGCACCCGAAGCTGAGCATTGAGAACTGACACGATGGCGTAATATCAACAAGCCTCAGACAAAGCCAAGAGGTACCTCTTGATGGCATCCGATGCCATGGATATTCTACCATAACAAAGAAAGGAGAACGACATCTTCTCATCCTCCTTTTGTGGTCTCCCCCTGTTCCCCATTTTCAGATTGCAACCTTCCTCCCGATCCCACCCTGTCCCGATATACCTGTGCGACTGCCTTTCCCTTACTTCTTCCCCAGTCACGATATCCCCTGCCCTGATAGGTTGAGCCAACACGAGCAATTATGCCAAGTTTTTGCGGGCCATTCGATCGTCTTAGTGGCCTGACGGAATAGATCAGAAGCCAATGGTAAAAAAGGCGACTCATCGACGTCCTCCCTACAGTGTCCTTTTTCCGCTGCTTCTCTTCCTCCTCCTCCACTTGCGATTTTCTTCTTCCTCATGTTCGGATCGACCCACCCCGGTCCCCCTTCCCCTGCGCCACCCATTATCCGATCTTTCTTTATCCCGCCGCGCTCTTCGACCCCGCTCCTGTCTCTCCACCTCTCAACATCCTCTCCCGATGACCGCATCCATCTGCTTTTGGGGACCATCCCCCGCCCCCATCCTCGCATTGTGAACTCTTCATCTCCCTTCATCGCGACCTCCCCCCGCCCTGATTACGTACTATTCTTTTGGATCTCACTCAAGACTACCGTTGGTTGAGCCCACGGCAGCAACTAATGCAAAGTGTTGCTCGCCGCTCTTTTTTTTTTTTTGGGAACAAGGCTCCAATCTATTCGTGGGGAGCAGCACGTGCTGGGAACCGGGCCCAGCGTCCCATATGAAAATTTACATATGATTTTGAAGATTGAGATACCGGGGCCGTTTTGCTCGCCGTTCAACATCTCGGCGGCCTGAAGAATGGATAAGAAGTGCCTCCTCGACGTCCTGTCCTCCTCATCCTCCTCCCCGTGCTCCTCCTCTTGCGATCTTCATAAGTGTCCTCCATGTTCACATCCTAACCCTCTCGACATTCTTCCCCGGTATCCCCCTTCACCCGCTTTTCTCATCCCTCTCCCTCCGCCCTAATCGTCGACTGCTCTTTTGGATCTGACTTTATACTGTCGAGGGCTGAGTGCTGCATAGAATTGCCAAGTTCTGCTCACTGTTCAACAACTCGGCGACCTGAAAGAATAAATAAGAAGTTAAGGGGAAAAAAGTACCTCCTTGAAGTCCTCTCCTCATTCTCCTTCTTCTTCTGCTCCTCTTGTGATCTTCCTCTGTCCTCCATGTTCACATCCTAACCCTCCTCCGCCCCTCCATCCCTCATTCTCCACCTGCTTTTCCCATCCTCGTCTCTCCGCCCGAATCGTCGACTGCTCTTTTGGATCTGACTTCAGATATCGTGACTTGAGCCCACAGAAGCTGTTTATGTCAAGTTGAGAGAGAGAGAGAGAGAGAGAGAGAGAGAGAGAGAGAGAGAGAGAGAGAGAGAGAGAGAGAGAGAGAGAGAGAGAGAGAGAGAGAGAGGTGTAAAACATCAGTTATTGGCAGTTGATCGGCCCGCGATCTGGGCCTTCCCTTGCGTGAACTCCCTAGATCGTCGCGGCTCTGAGTCTTGAAACTGGCGAGCATTGGTTTGGCGAAGAAAAGTGAGAGAAGTATTTCGTTGGGCGCTGCCCAAAAGAGTCGGGAGGGCCTTCACGGGTACGGCAGAGGGACCACAGGCCCTAATTTTTTCCTTGACCTGGCGACCCCGTCGCCGCCACCAGCCCAAACGAAATCACGAGGGAAGGGGGGAGAAGGGGGGAGAGCAAGAGGCGCATGCTTGGAGAGATCCGCAAGAGAGAGAGAGAGAGAGAGAGAGAGAGAGAGAGAGAGAGAGAGAGAGAGAGAGAGAGGGGGGGGGAGGGGGGGGGAGAGCAAGACGCGCGTGTTAATACCTGTCTCTTATACACATCTAGATGTGTATAAGAGACAGCCCCCGCCCCCATCCTCGCATTGTGAACTCTTCATCTCCCTTCATCGCGACCTCCCCCCGCCCTGATTACGTACTATTCTTTTGGATCTCACTCA
>BFEA01000694.1:482010-496955 GCA_003427395.1 Chara braunii | reverse complement strand
AGAGAGAGAGAGAGAGAGAGAGAGAGAGAGAGAGAGAGAGAGAGAGAGAGAGAGAGAGAGAGAGAGAGAGAGAGAGAGAGAGAATAATGTCACACCGACCAGTATGTAACCCAACACACACATCTCAAACACTGTGCAAACCGTCCTGCCATGTTTTAAGTCTCTGCTGGAGGAAATCCATGGGGTTTAGCTTACTACTCAATATGTGGCGGAGGGACCAGACATGTGAAAGATGGAAAGAGTCGTCCCTGGATTAAGGACTGTGGGAGGAAAAAGAAGAGCCAGGGAGGTATGTAATGGTAGCCGAGTGAGCTCCGGCATTGTATAGTCATCTGCTACGTTCGACACTAACGAGCAGTAGAATAGGGTAATGGTAGGCTAGCAGCTAGGGCATGCTGGCACACTAGATGCCCTATCACCCCAGGTATGTATGCATTTGCCATAACTGGCCGAATGCAAGGGTGCGTGCATTGCGCCATCACAGAAAATGTCACTATGTGTTTTGTACATTTTACTATGCTTTTAGAAGTTTTACCTCTAAGGAGGATGTTCGAAGTTCGGCTTTTAGAGGTTTTACCTCTAAGGTTACGAAAGTGATTGTCATAACGGAAGTCTTTCAGTAATGTACCATACTTTTTTGAAAGATCTTATTGCCCAAACAACTTAACTTGGCATAAAGCGGAAATGTAATGACCGCAGCCATTATGGCCTTTCTGTTGACTTTTTGTGTGGGCTAAGGCTGAAGCCTAATTCCGGTCCACTGCAGGAAGTGGAGAAGATGACGGCGGGCAACAAGACACGAAGAAGCCTCAGAGTGTTTTTTCCGCTGTGGCTTGTGAACAAATTTGCAGAAAGGTTTTAGGAGTGAATGAGCAGCAGCAAAAGCTAGGATGATGTCGGGAGCAAGTGGGGCAGGTGATGGGGGCAAGAGCCTTGCCCACCCCGAGCATGCCCTGGAGCAGGGCGGTGAGGGTAGCAACAGAGCAGTTGAAGGATGCGGACAGGAGTTGGCCGACTTCAAGGACGTTGGGATTATTGATTGCCTTGCTGAATGTCTGCGGTCGAGAGGGGTCAGGGGGCTGTGGAGGATTCAGTCTCAGACATTCAAGCACATCTTGGATGGCAAAGATCTGATTGCACTTGCTCGGACGGGTCAGGGAAAGACCCTCGCGTATGTGCTTCCTGTCATTCACAATCTATACGGTGGCGATAAAGTGGCCAAGCGCGGACGAACTCCCAGGGCATTAGTTCTCGTGCCAACACGAGAGTTGGCAAAGCAAGTGTTCGGCGAATTCGATTGTTATGCATCTGCAGCGGGGCTGCAATGCGTGTGCCTGTATGGTGGGGAAGCTCTTCCTCCTCAGGAGTCGGCACTCCGAGCAGGGACCGACGTCGTGGTGGGAACGCCAGGGCGGATCAAAGACCATATTGACAGAGGGACGTTGAACTTGAGCGGCCTTGATGTCAGAATTCTGGATGAAGCGGATGAGATGCTAGGGGAAGGTTTTGAAGTGGACGTGAAAGAGATCCTCGCTTCAGGACGTGCATGCCAGACTCTTATGCTCAGTGCCACTATGTCGACGAACATGGAGATGGGGGCGACTGCCCTGATGAGGCCATCATGGCGCCTGTTCGATGTTGTTGAGGAAGATGAGATCAGAAGAGTTGCCTCTACAGTCCGGCACGTTGCTATTCCGTTTTCGAGGTCCCAAATGGTTCAAGCAGTGATTGATGTTCTTGGAGAGTATGGAGGGAAGGAAAGTGGACAGGAGAATCAAGCTATTGTGTTCACGGAAACTAAGGCAGATGCTTCCCTTCTTGCTCGAGCACTCCGAATAAGGCCTTCTGCTAGGGCTCTTCATGGGGACCTGAGTCAATCCCAGCGAGAGGTAACAATGATGGCATTTCGCAAGGGGAATTTCAATACTTTGGTCGCAACAGATGTGGCTGCACGAGGTCTAGACATCAGCAGCATTAGACTGGTGGTGCAGTGTGAACCACCATTAGATCTAGATACATATGTCCATCGGGCAGGAAGAACGGGCCGTGCAGGTCGGAAAGGGGTCTCTGTGACACTGTTCACACCCCCCCGGGGGGACTCCCTGCTAGCCATTGAGAAGAGGGCAAAACTAAAGATTGAACGCGTGAACACAGCGTCACCTGCTCGTGTTGGTGCGTCCAGATCCTTCTTATCTGCAGCTCTAAGTGAGGGGGCTTTCTAGCTGTGACTGTCTATTTGTAACAAAACACTTAAGCTTTTTTCACTTTCCCTACCTTTTTGTATATGGGACTTTTTATTGCACAGTGTTCACTTCTGTACCAGATTGTGTCAGAAGGGGGCTAGGAGTCCTCTCGTTGGGAGCAATCCGCAGAAAAGAAGGGGCTGTAGCCTATGCTTATTGCTTGCTTGTGCTTCTCTGCTGTGTTGCTTTACTAAACACTACTGTGCTGTGAAAATCTTTTTGGCCATCCCTACCGAGCAACCTTTCACCAGCTTGCGTCTCGTGGGCATTGTCCATCTTCGTGGATGCATGGGCGCACATAGCAAAATAGAGATAAAGGAAGAAGAAGGAAAGGAGAAAAGAACCAAAAGGAAGCAAAGGGTATTGGCCTTCATGTATGAGGTGTATTTTGTGGTGGACCTGGTATTCAGCACTTAGCCATGCCTAGTCGGGAACCATTAGACAGCTTCCTTGTCTCGGGCATTGTCCAATGGCTTCATCTGTGCTCAGGATCGCAAAGAAAAAGAGGCAGCAGAGGGTTAATCGTATTTCCCTTCCTCTGTCCAGCTTTGAGTTCCTCCTAGTTCTTGACCAGACTGGACGAACATGCCTTCAGCAGTAGATTGCAAAGCAGCTCAGGTAGCGATTGCCAAGCAATACATGCTGGTGCTACTGTTAACAGAGCTGAACCTGTTGCAGCACTGTTCACAGATTCAGATCTTAGCATGCACCACTCTCTGGGGTACCGGGCGGAAGCACTGGTAGACTTGTCTTGGTGTGGTGATGACAGACTGGAGCTTTTTGGACGAGCGCTTTGCACATTACATAGACTTGCCAAAGAATGGTTGATGTGCGCCATGCGCTGCAAGGAGTCTGAGTCTTTCCAGCCCCCGCATTAACTGGGCAAACCAAAACCCGTCCTGAATGATGATGTTATGGGGATGTATCACTCTGTTCTTTACATTATCCTGGTATTACAGCATCCCAACTCTTAAGCCGGCTATCTGGTTATCCAGCTGTCCCGGCATCCGATTCTCTGGCTATCGGGCTGTAATGAACCCAGTCTCGCCAAACAACCATGTCGTCAAACAGCAACGTCGTGATATAATCATTCCAACAAGTCCATCAATTCGACGTCATTGAAGTGCATGGTCCTCAATTCCATGTGTGAAGTCTCCAAATCATTATTATCCAGATTAGAAAAGAGAGGGGGAAGGAAAGACGGATCGAGGAAGAAGAGTATCGCAGCAATCATCTCCCACTTCTCCTCCGGGCTTCCCACCTCAACCTGAACACTGTGTGACACGTGGACGATGTCTCTTGCAGAAACCTTCGACGGCGAGCAGAATCAGCAGCAGCGTCCAATCATGTAAGACTAGGTATGGGCACAGGACATCACACCTCACCCACAATCTCTCTCCTTCTCCTCGCTAGCTCATCGTTGTCCACATCAGCAGTTATGGCTGCCCCAGCCTATCACACTATAGTACATGGCTGGCGCCCTCGAAGCAGCGTGGCGCCAGCGTCCTCCTCTCAAGTCTCACGTGCAGCGTCGTAGCCGCAAGCAACTTGCAAGACTGAGTGCCCAAGCAGTGGCAAGGTCAGCCTTATGTAGTGTTGACTCGCGCTCTCCAGGTCAGCGTCTATCCAGGTGAGGCCCCAGATTCTCCCGAATGTCGACGACTCAGATCCGATTTGTCCCAGTCTCAGTCTGGACTCCTTGAGGCCTGAATCTTTTGGAACCTGCAGACCACTGTTAGATCATTCCAGATCGACGGCCAGGAAATCTTGTGTTGACTTTGACTTCTCGGATCTGGGCTTGGGTCCACGTGCTGACTGTTGACTGTTCGGTCAACTGTCGGTCTGGGCCATTTCTAAGGCCTATTCAACCTATTTTTTTTCCAAGCCTGCCCGTTCGTGCTTGTCTGTGGGCGTGACGAGAGCCCAATGGCTCAATTCGGCCCTTGTCGCATGAGTTTACAGCATTCCATCCCGCTCGATTTCGAGTTCCATCGCAGAAATTTCATTTCAGGCTTGGATTCCTAAACTTCTCTCATATGCCTCGTATGCGGACAATATTAGGAGCAGTAGGTAAAAGTTCTCTTCTACTAAGCCAGCTACCTTCAGACAACGGTTGATTGGAAAACTTTACCTTGTATTGCTTTTGAGGTCTTCCTTGAGCTCCACTGGAGAAGACCTCAGAAGCAATACGAGGTAAAGTTTTTCAATCAACCGATGTCTGAAGCTCGCTGGTTTAGTAGTAGAGAACTTTTACCCACTACTACTCATATTGTCTCCGCATACGAGAGAAGTTTAAGAATCCAAGCCTAAAATGAGTTTTCTCTACTTGATACCCGCCATCCATTGAAGGAGGAAACAAAGATGCTCTATTCGAGAATTCTTGTCCTTCAGCATAGGGTAACAACTTAGATGCATGGAAGATCGGGTAGGTTTTCAGATGAGGGGGAATGTCAATTCGGTAGGATGGTCCACTGGTGTCCCATATTACTTTGAGAACGCCCCAGGGTCCATAGTAGACGGGTAGGAGTTTTTGCGATACATTTTCCTCAAGCGAAAATTCGGTAGATTTCACCCAAACCATATCTCCTTCTTTGAATTGCGCAGGCCTTCTATGTCTATTTGCATGTTCAATCATTTTTTTTTTTTTTTTTTTTTATGTTCTCTTTTACTTTCTAAATGTCTTGCTCGTAGAGAACTGCAAACTCTCGGGTTCCGGGGGGTAGCTTCTTGATTTGGTCCCTTGTTAGGGAATCAATCGGTCTCAGAGGTTGCCAACCGTTATGCAATGCATTGGGTGTGCGTTCTGTGGAAGTGTGTTCACTATTATTAATCGCATTGCAATCTTGGGTAGGTTCTCATCCCAGTCAATCTGATCAGGGCACACATACATGCGTAGGAGTTGTTGGCACAACTTGTTTGTTTGCTCAGTTTGACTGTTAGTTTCCTGTGTGTCCGAAAACGGATTCAACGGGGGATCCCCTGTTGAAAGATTCAACACGCGTTGAATCTGCGTTGAATCCCCATTGAAACGCCTGTTGGATGGGTATAAACGGGGTCCGCGATGATTTTTTTCCTGGGCTAAACATAGTCCATATATATATATATATATGTTGTAGATCTTTTCAAGGACTACAGCCCCATATTTTATTTTTATTTTTTCAACTTTAACTATATTAAAAAAAAAAACACAATGAAAAAAAAACAAAAATAAAAAATGAGTGTTTTTTTTTTTGGCTTCACAGAAATTTTTTAAAGGCTGAAACAAAAACAGAAAAACAAATAAAAAATATAGGGTTTCAGATCTTTCAAAGATGTACAACAACTTTTTTTTTTTTGTTTTAACTTCGTGTATTTAAGAAGAAATCATAACCATAAAAACAAATAAAAAAGAGGAAAAAAAGACAAGCACACCCAGACACAGACACACAGACACACAGTCACACTGACACACAGTCACACAGACACACAACACACAAAAACACACACACACACACACACACACACACACACACACATACACACACACACACAACACACACAAACACACAACTGGGGACGGTGGGGGTTGGGGGATGTGGGGGCAGATTTCTCAGGGTCCGGCTGCAGTACTCACCAAATGTGCATGGCGGGGTCTACGCATGCATGACTTAGCTCTAGGGTAGGGTAGGGATATAAGTCGGTCCAGCTATTCTGAGTTTCGCCTAGCCTTGGGTAAGCTAGGGGAAGGATGGTAGGATGTGTCCGCGGGCGCTGACATGCCTTGCTTAGGTAATCCTGCTGGGTAGACTCTCTGAATTGGGCCTGTAGAAGATTGCATGAACCTGGCATCCGAAGTTCCCGTACGACAAGGTTCGTCCGCTTCCGCTTCCATTAGCGCTGGGAGGTTGGCCCAACCCGGGTGCTTGTCACTGTTGTCTGGTCCAAGTTTCCCTCAATATTAGTACGGTGATGGTCCTAAGTGCTGGTCACACGGAGGTAGGATAGTAAGGACATGGGGTGCGCTGGGAGTATTACCGTGGGGATGAGTAGGGTAGGTGGCCTATCCTGCCAGAACAACCATTGGCTGCTGCTCCCAGCAATCACGGCGGGTCTGGTCCTTGGCCGCTACAACACCCTAGGCTTTCAAGGGGAAAAAAAAAAAAGGATCTTCTGCTAGAACGTGGAATAATATGCCGCCATGTGTTTTGTCTTTTGTGCGTGTGGTGAGTAGAGGCCCTTACAGCCATTGCAAATGTGCAGAATTAGAATGAATCTTCTGCGAGAACATGGAATAATACGCCACCATATGTTTTGTCTTTTGTACATGGTGTGAGTAGAGGCCCTTAGGGCCACTACACGTATTCTTAAAAAAAGAAAAAAGAGAAAACAAAAGAACAATAAGAAAACAAAAGGAAAATGAGAAAAGAAAAGAAAAACGAGAAAACAAAGAATTAGTGACCCATAATTGTGATTAGTGTGATGCACAAACTTGAATTCGAATCCAGACTATATATTCTCGGCCCACGAATACAGACTACAAGTCTAATGTCCATCTCTGCTTCACGAGGGGTCCTTGCTAATACGTAGGGGGGCTTCGACAATAAGACTGGAGGAATAGATTGGAACATTTGCAAAAAAAAAAAAAAAAAGGACATGCACCCACATGCACACACATGTGTTCACAGTGTTGGGGTATGGGGTGTCCTCAACGTCTTTCCCTCGTGCAGTTTGATTTTCGGAAGTGAGGGGCATATTTGGCCACCCCACCCTATTAATAGGGGTCAATTTTTTTTATTTTTTATTTTTCTTCTGTTTTTTAATGTTTGGGCGCATAGGGCCACGCGTCCGAGGCCCAACGTGCCCATCCCGTTTTTTTAGATTCAACGAGAGCCCCACGTTTTTTCTGTTAAACAGGATTCAACGGGGCCCCTGGGGCGATTCAACGGGGTTCAACAAAATTTAACGGCCCCGGTTGCCCGTTGTTCGGACACAGTTAGTTTCAAAAAGTCATCCTGGCGACATAGTCAGTTTGGTGTAGTAAGCTTCTATAAGTTTTTGCCAAGATTCTTCGGTGAATCTCACATCTCTGTTAGATTCAATGGTAGTAGGGAATCCATACTCAGAAACCCATCGCATATGAAATTTTTCGACATGGAGTACTTAGTGAATCGGTCCACGATTACCATTACATGAATGTTTCCATTTCGACTATTCGTTAAGGTCATGAAGTTTATAGAAATAGACTTATCTGGTCTTTCGGGAGTCGGTAGTGGTCTCAGTTGTCCCAAAGGACTCTTGTGGGACGACTTGTTGCAGTAGCATACAAGGCGAGTTCTCACGTACATCAGTGTGTTGTTTTTCATCCTTGCCAAACAAAGTGTTCTCGGACATTGACAAAAGTCTTTTTGAACCTAAGGTGTTCCTCTGTGTCATGCAATTCGTCAATGATTGCATTTTTCATTGGTTCATTATGTGGAATACAAATTCTCTATTAATTTCAATCAATAAAGAAAAATATTTCATCTTCCATTCGATGGTCGGGAAAATGCTCAGGATGAGATTTTGAATTATATACAATAGGTTGTCAGATTGGATCAGTGACATATCGTTTTCGAATTTTATCCTTCAGCTCGTTTCCTATGTCTAAATAAGTGACAATTGTTCCAAGGAAGTCATTTTTTTGGAAAAGGGCGTTAGCTACCACATTATACTTACCCTTGATACTTTCCAACTCAAAAGCATAGGTGTCAATGATAGTTGACCATCTGGCAAGCTTATCAGTAAGACGAGGTTGCGTATTGAACGACTTCAGAGTCTCGTGATCCGAATAGACTTTGAAGTGTCGACCTAGAAGGTAGTGCTTGCAATAGTGCAAATAGTTCGCTCTCATAGGTTAAGTTTGCTACTTTGTCCGGAGCGAGTCGGGAAGACATAAACTCAATTCATTGATAATCCTTTCCGTCATTTTGTTATAGTACAACCCCAATCCTATACTGACTTGTATCAAGGGTTACAATAAAAGGCACGGATGAGTCTGTAATTTTCAGCACAGGATAGTGAGTGAGCGCATACTTCAGTTTTCTACACGCAGACTCACAACCTTTGTCCTGCAGCCAAATAGTTTTTTTTCTTAAAAGTCTCCTCAAAGGGGCAACTATGGATGAAAAGTTTTTATCAAACTTCCTATAATAGTTTACCAATTCAAAAAGGACCGCAAATCAGTTATTGCTTTTGGCTTAGGTCAATTCCCCCTCTGGTCACAACCCCTCTTCATTCACAACGTATCCTAAGTATATAACTTTATATTTTGCAAATTCGGACTTCACAAATTCAAACTTCTTAGGATTCAATTTGAAGTTTCTCTCTCGTAGGTTTTGTAGAACCAAACGCAAATGCTTCTCATGATCTTCCATTGTTTTACTCAAGACCAAAATGTCATCAAGGTATACTACTATGAATTGGTCCAACCATTCTCTAAAAAACTCATGCATTGACTTTTGGAAGGTGATAGGTGCGCTAGTCAGCCCAAACAATCTCACTACAAACTCATAGTGACCATACCTTGTTTTGAAGGTTGTCTTCTACTGATCTTCAGGGGTTACTTCAATCTGATGGTAGTCGGACTTCAAGTCGATTTTACTAAAGCACCCGTACCCTTGCAATTGATATAGAAGGTCATCAATTTGAGGGACGGGTTCGACATTCTTAACAGTGACCGCATTCAACCTTCGATAATCAATTCAGAGTCGTAACTCGCATTTTTGGGAAAAATAAGTCAGGAGTCTCATAAGGAGAAGAGTTAGGTCTGATTTATCCCTTGTCATTTAATTCCTGCAGTTGTTTTGTTAATCCATCAAATTCTTTCGGAGACATATGATAAATAGGTTCTTTTGGAATTTTACTTCCAGAAACAATTTCAATGGTATGTTTTTTTTTTTTCAATTACCCCCATCGGTTCATTATGGAGGTCTTTATATCCCTCAGTATTTTTCAAAAGAAGGAGGATAGGAGGAGGAGCGTTCACCAATACAACAGAAGGATGGTATTTATCAACATCATTATCACCTTCTGTGCGAACTTCGTTTTCACAACCATCGATAAAAATGCAGGAAGACTCATACAACTGAAGGATAATGCAAAGTCCAAATCTGATTTATGATACGGTTTGATGACTTTCAATTCGTTATTTTATTTCTCAATTTTCACAAGTTTATCTTTATATTAGATCTTGGAGTCCGCTTTCTAATCTGAATCAATTCCCAATATTATATCAAACGATATTTTTTTCTCAATCAGGAAGGTTACTTCATGAAGGATACACTTACCTTCTTGTATTCTAAAGTAACACTTCAGGTTTTCCACGCACTGCGAAACCGTGATAGTACTCTGATCTGCCAGTATAAAGACAATAGGCTTTGTTAGATTTTCCATTCGCATACCCAACTGCATTTTTTTTACAGCGCTCTTGGACATGTCGGATGTCTCCTCGAGCCCGGGTCTGACAGAACATTAAACCGTGTCCACGCGATTTCTACGTTTGCAAGCATCAACTCGCTCTTAGACTTTGACTTTTTAGCCCACAAACTTTTTAATCAGTTCATTTTCAAGCTCGTCAACGATCTCACTTAGATGAACGGTACACATTGCAGGTTCGGGGAGATCTGAGTGAGGGGTCAAGGAAGAGACATCCTCTGCCATAGAAGCTGAAGGGTGGAAAGGGGTTTACGGTGCCGACTCTACATTTGTACCCTTCGGCTCAGTGGGAGCAGATGGTACTTTTATTGACTGCTGCCTTTTAGCTTTGTAGTCAGAGGGCACCATGCTATTATATGCCCTGCAGTGCGACACTTTAGGCACTGGTGGTTGTCTATTTTCTCATGTCATGTGTCTTCGGAAATGTTTATTTCCAACGAAGGTTTTGCGACACCTATGCGAGAATGAGCTGGAAAGGAACGCGGTCTCCTCATGTATCCATATTTATTGTTGTTGTCACCCTTATTGACAACTACGATAGGAACATCACCCTTTTTCGATTCTCCACCCGCACTTACATGTCCCTCGCTTACTTTGAAGGGCCACTTCTCCATTGTGTCGTCAACAAACACAATGAGCGTGTGGTTTTATCTCTTCTGCCTACACAAAACTATTTTCCCTGATCCACTCCCTTGCCTTGTCCTAGTAACCCCAACGTAGGTGTTCTTCACTTGCAGCATCGTCTGTTCCCGCTACGAGGCGTGATCCTGGAACTGCCTATACGTATATTTACTCGACTTTGACTCGACAACCAGTTGTCCACGGATAAGTTCAAGTAACGCCCGTGAATAGATGTATATGACCTGATCATCGTGGATGTTCAGACCTAGTACCTGCAGCAACCGATCCACTTAAAGCATTCACAGATGTCCAGTGTCGCTGATTGATCGTGAAAGTTTGTCACATGCTTTGTCTGATGTGGACTTATCTAATTTTTTTTTTTATCTTCTTCATAAATTATCTCAAAGTCAGTGTTTTCACTCAATCCCCAATAAACTCGAATCTGGCAGCATTTGCTTGCAACAGTATCCATGCCTTGGTATCTTCGTCAAAACATGAGGTCATGAACGCCACGTGACTATCTTCGTTTATCGGGGTCGTCGAGCAGTATGTCTAAACCTAAGCAATCCACAACGATATGTGTTCTCAATTCTTTCCGGTGAATGTGAAAAGGAGTTTCATTTTCTTTTTTTCCCTTCTTACTTCCTTCTTTGGAGTTTCATGGTTAGGGGTGAACTTTATTGCATCTCTCATTAGTTTCTTCTCTGGTTCAGGCTTCGGTTCTTCCTTAGTCTTTTCCCGTTCTTCTCTAGTCATAGGCTGCTTTTGTTTGTCCGCATTGGTCAACATTGCCAATTGGACAGAAAGAAAGTTCTTATCTGCAAGGACTTGGTCTAGCTTCGTTTCCAAGTGAACCAGGTAAGACATTATGTTTTGAATGAGAGTTGCAACGTCACTTGCTTCTTCCACTTTTACATTGCTTTGGATTTCATTCATTCTTCTTTCTTCTTCTTCTCTCTTCTTTTCTGCTTGCAATGCTTATTCCAGTTGCCCGATATTCTAATTAACAACATCTTCATTTAATTCCTGTTTGTTTTCCCCGATTGTTTCTCCTTCTTTCCTTTTGTCTTCTTCTTCAATGTGTTGGACATTTTTGACCAGCATTTCGGCGACAAATTGGTACAGATTGTGACGGGCCTTGACTAAGACCAGGTCCATTTCTCCTGCCTCACGGAGGAGGTCAACTCCCGTCACAGCCTGGTCCAACTTCTCTTTGAAACTGCGTAGGGCGAACCGGCTCCGGACATCATTTGTTGCTTCCGGGTCAGCCTCATGGATTTAAGTGAGGGTCTGCCGAAGTTTCAACTTCTTTTGGTCCCTGCAAGCATTCACTTACCCGCGTGTACGCAGTTCTTCGTTTGCATACAACGTCAGTGAGATCGGATGGAAAAACAAGGGAATGAACTTTGTCAAACCAAACTGTCGAAAGTTGTTCCACTTGGATCCCATCCTTGGAATTACCGCGCAATTAGACTATGCAATTATCTGTTCCGTTATCTTGTTAGAAATTCGTACAACAGAAAAGAAAATGAATGAATTTCAATAAAAATAGAATATCGGTATCCTAATCTACTGTCTTCAATGAGATTTGCTGCTTATGATACCGACAACTAATGTTTGTGTGAGTTCCTTCTGGTCGTGCGATCAGGAATCATCAACGGTCAGTCTACACGCTAGACAACATCAGGAACCTGCAAAGGTAAGTCCAATTCAAGGTCAATCAAAGGTCTAACTCATATATGCGCTCAACGAGATACATCATCCCGCTATTCTACTGGTTCCTCGCCAGTAGGTCTTCAACACCCGCAACAATTCTCTCTCTTCAGTATGTCACGTAGGCCATGCTATCGCCAGTATGCCACATACTCAATGCTCTTGCCAGTATGCCACGTGCATAATGCTCTCTCGCTAAGCCACGTGGATAATGCTCTCTCGCCAGTATGCTACGCTAACGCTGGTTCTGTCGTTCTCTTCAGTGCTCTTCAATCAGTGCAACATCTACTCGCAATTTATTCCCTTGCGGGAACCAACCAGTGAGTGTCACGTCAGCATGGGCTTATGGTGAGAACCACTTTGCCCTCGCCATGTCAACACCTCTTTCAAAGAGAGACTGTTTGGCGATTTATCCCCCTACAGGAACCAGCCAGCGAGTGTCGAGTGACATAAGCATATGGTTACAACCACTCTCCAAGTATCTCGTCTTCAATCAAGCAACAAATCGGTGAGATGAGGAGAGTTCGCTCTGATACCAAACTGTAATGAACCTAATCTCGTCAAACAACCATGTCGTCAAATTGCAATGTCATGTAATGTCATGATATAATCCCAACAAGTCCATCAATTCGACGTCATTGAAGTCATGTAATGTCATGATATAATCCCAATCAATAGTATCCAGATTAGATAAGAGAGGGAGAAGAAAAGTTAGATGGAGGAAGAAGAGTATGGTAACAATGAACTGTCACATCTCCTTCGGGCTTCATACTTCTACCACGTCAGCAACCTGAACATTGTGCGACACATGGGCGATGTAACACAACTCTCACAAAAACCTTCGACGGCGAGCAGAATCAGCAGCAGTGTTCCATCATGTAAGACCAGGTATATGCACATGACATCACACCTCACCCACAATCTCTCTCCCTCTTCTCACTACCTCACCGCCGTCCACGTTAGTACCAATGGTTGCCTCAACCTATCATACTACAATATATGGCTGGCGTCTCCGGAGCAGCGTGGTGCGAGTGTCCTCCTCTCAGGTTTTATGTACAGCGTCGTAGCCACAAGCAACTCACAAGACTGAATGCCCAAATAGTGGCGAGGTCCGCCTTATGTAGTGCTAACTCGCGCTTTCCGAGTCAGCATCTATCCAGGTGAGGACTCGAATTCCCCCGAATGTCGACGACTCATATCCGAGTTGTCCCACTCTCGGTTTAGACTCCTTGAGGCTTGAATCTTTCGGAACTTGCAAACCACTGTTAGATCATTCCAGATCGACGACCAATAAATCTTATATGTTAACTTTGACTTCTCGGATTTGGGACTGGGTCCATGTGGTGACTGTTGACTGTTCAGTCAACTGTTGGTCTGACTCATTTCTAAGGCCTATTTGACCTGTTTTTTTCCAAGCATGCTCATTCGTGCTTGCTTCCAGGCGCGGCGAGAGCCCAACGGCGCAGTTTAGCACACGAGTGCACAACATGGTTGTCTGAGTAGCTGGTTGGCTGGCTGGATGATCGACTCGTCATCAGGCTCATCAGTTAGCCAGCGCGCCAAATAACCAATCATCTGGCTATTTAGCTATGATGTTGGCCACTTGGCAAGATAGCTAGTTGCCTTGCTGGCTGGCGAGTTAGTTGTTTATGTGACTGGCTATCTGGACCTGTGGTTGACACAAGCGGTTATCGGGTAACTGAAAATTCAGGAATGAAAATTCTGAAGTGAGAGTTTTGGGCAGTCTGAAAATCCTGAATGGTCCTGAAGTGGTGAAAGGTCCGAAGACCCTGAAAACCACCTGTTTAGGCAGGCTGTATTCTGAAATGGTGAAGGGTGTCCTGAAGTGGTCGAGTGAGATTTTTGGGCAGTCTGAAAATCATGAATGGTCGGTCTGAAGACCATGAAAACCACCCTTCACCGCTTGAGGATGCAGCTTGTCTAAACAGGTGGTTTTCAGGGTCCTCGAAGCTTTCACCACTTCAGATCATTCAGGATTTTCATACCTGAATGGTCCTGAAGTGGTGAAAGGTCCGAAGACCCTGAAAACCACATGTTTAGGCAGGCTGAAGTGGTGAAGGGTGTCCTGAAGTGGTGATGAAAAATACGATTGTTGTTAACCTTCTCTCGTGGTTGACCAGCTGTCTGGCTAGCAGGTTGGTCGGCTATCAAGTTGACTATTGAGCTATCTTTCTATTTGACTATCTGGTTATCGCGCTAGCCAGTCTGTCAGCAAGGCAGGCAGCCATACACCTCACGTGTTAGATAATGAACTAAATATAGTTGTCTACATGGTTGTCAAGCTGAACATTCGGGGCCCCCCGGGATGACCCCCGAACGTTCGGGCGTTCGGGGTCGGGGGCTGAATCTGAATGGGTTCGATCCCCGCCAAAAATTATATCGGGGCCTAAAAATGATTTTTTTTGTTGATTTTTTTTCTGTACGTTTTGTACAACATGCGCTACGAGCATTTAAATTTTCAAAGCATTTTTCCAATCCAAAAAAAAATGAAAAATCTTCAAAGATGGCGATGTTAAAACGTGCTCGGCTACTAAGTTTTTTTTTTTTTTTTTTCAGTTTTCACTTTTTGTTGTGATTTTATTTTGGTACCTCAAATATTTTATTATTTTTTAACTTTTTGTACAAGTTTTGTATTATGTGAAGTACACATGTGTAAAGTTGCAGGGTATTTGGTCATGAAAAAAAATAAATGAAAAATCGCCAAAGATGGCGGTGTCAAAAATTGGCTTGAACTCTCACTAATTTTAATTCTGTAATTTCTCTTGTTATTGTTTCTTATTTTGTTTATTAGTATTTATTTTTATTTCAAAATTGGTAAGGAATTTGGATGCAATGCTCAAGCAAATGTTGTAAAGTTTATTTTTCTGCATTTTTTTTTTTAAGATTTGTTTTTTT
>BFEA01000694.1:460860-471580 GCA_003427395.1 Chara braunii | reverse complement strand
CCCGACTCGAGACCCGCTCCCCGCCCCCCAACCCCCCTCCCTGATTCGCGGCGGCATCGACCGAAAGTTCTCGGCCGGCCCAGCCGCGGCCGGGGGGGTCCCGGCCTAGGCCGCCGGCCGCGGCCACCATGCAACATAGCTGGGAGGTCGTCATGAGTACGGGGAGACCCGGTGCTTTGTTTATCTTGGTTTGCATGGAGCGTCAGACCCTTCTATAAGTTCAGGGGGTCTGACTGCTCTGGAGGTCCCCATAAGTCTTGGGAGACCTACTGCCAGGAGGGTTGGGCCGCTCTATAAGTTTAGGTGGCCTGACTGCTCTGGCTTGTGAGAGCTGATTGTGGATGACTTTTCAGGGATTAAGTGCATTCTGTAAGTTCAGGTGCCTTGGTCGCCTTGTTTATTTTGGGGCTTCTTCTGTTTATTTGTTCTCTGAACGAGGAGGTCTGAGCTGTTCTATAAGTTTAGGTGGCTCAACCCTCTTCCTGCTTTATTTTGAGAGAATGAACCTGACAGAGGGCAGATTGTTCTGTAAGTTCAGGTGATCTAGCCCAATGTCACGTACATATTGGATCAGAGAGAAATGAATCAGGTAGAGAGCCAGACTGTTCTGAAAGTTCAGGTGGTTTGACTCAAAGCCTCGCACATGTTGGAACCCAAAGGTTATAACTTGGCTATACTTTACTACTATTCTATTTAAGAACGAGCTAATCAGACTGTCCTATAAGTTTAGGTGGTCTGACTATAGCCTATCACAACCTGAAGAGAGTATAATTAAGAATAAAACTGGTGGTAAACAGGGGCAGACCGAACTTAAGTTAGTTCAGTCATATGCAGCCTTAGAAGACAAAGGTGAAGACATGCATATATAACTTGAATATTTTAAACGATTCAGGGCGACTAGGGTAGTCTAGTCATGCGCCCAAAGAAGAGAAAAGTTGTTGTGCCCTGTGTTTGTGTATACTTTGGTAAAGTTAGGCTCATTCCAAAAGTTTGCGTGACCCGACTTTAGGTTTGGCTAAGGTAAGGTTCATTCCATAAGTTTGAGTGTCCTGACCTTATGCCTTATGTAAGTTGGGTACAAGGGATTAAATCATTGAAAGATCATGAACTATTGTTTGTTCAGATATACTTGGAATGGTGAGAGTACTTACCTTGTGGTTTGACCTGCATGTGGCTGAGTGAGATGACTAGTTTATCTAAGTTTCAGTTTGATAGGTAGTTGCTTTAGTTGCTCGCCACGTGCTAGAGCGATAGGAGTTAGTTTTAATTCCTGCATTTTCTGAGCTAAGTTTTTTTTACTTAGATCAATTCTTGGATTTTTCTGGGATCTTTTCTTATACTTGGCTTTGTATGAATCTTGGCAAGCTACTTTCTCTACGGGAAGCGCTGTCGAAATTTCTACAAATCCAAGGAGTTAGTCAATTTTCGACTTGTCAAAGTGCAACTTGTCTTTTCTTTATATCTGACCTAGTAAAAATTTGGAAAATCTTATTTTCTAAAGGGAGTGTTGCTCAAATATTTGCTAATTCAGGGAGTTAAACAAAATTGGACTTTGAAAAGTCAAAGTTATCCTCGAATTCTGTACTTAACTTTGTATAAATTTTGGAAAAACACTTTTCTAAAAGGAGTGCTGCCGAAATTTCTGCAAAACTAAGGAGTTAGTTAAATCTTGTCTAAGTTAAACACAAGTTGTCTTTTGAGTTTATATCTGACTTAGTATAAATCTGGGAAGTCTCTCTTTTTAAAGGGAGTGCTGCCCAAATTTCTACTAATTCAGGGAGTTAGATAGAGTTTGACTTTCCAGAGTTAAAATATTATTTCTGCTTTCATATTTGGACTTATATAAATTTTGGATAGACACTTTTCCTACGGGAAGCGCTGCCGAAATTTTCTTAGTTTAACAGAGATAGATTATATTTTGACAGGTGACGATTCTGGTAATCCACTCTGAATAGGGGAAATTTTGCCATGAGTTTACCTTTCTTTGGGCGCTTGCGTAGAGGTAGGCTTAGATATAGTCAACCAGAATAATTTGGGTAAGATCATGACATGAAGATTGTTCTCCATGGACTTATAAGTTTAGTCTGGGGCATTGACCTGTCATGTGTTACAGGTCCTCTTGATCGTTTGATTCAAGTTCAGGACAAGATTCAGCTTGATCCCTTGAGGATCATCTTCTGGTATCACTGATAACAGTTCGGTTGCCGATTCTTCGGCTTACTATTCAACTCCAATTCACTCCTGCCACTCAACCTAAAGGCTTTAGCCTTGTAATTGAACTATTTTGTTGTGTTTTCACTCGGACTTTATTGAATGGTCATCCAACAAAAGTACCGAGTATTTATTTAAGAGCTGCACGAGTGAGGTTTGTATGGCTAAAGCGAGGGGTATGAGTGCAAGGAATGGTTAAAAATGACCCCGTGTAGTGCGTGGACTTCTGGATGAATCTTTGATATGATTGCAGGTGCGTTTGTGGTTCGGATTCTGGATATGATTGTCTGCGATTACATACATATATTGTTGAGAGGAGCCCCACTGTGACTGTGAGAAGTGATCGTCCCATAAAATTAAACCTTATATATTTATAAGTGCCCTGAGTGTTTGAGAAACCACTGTGAGTGTGCATAAGGGTTAACCAGATTGTGTCCCAAGAGAAAAGGGGGATTCCCTTTTTACCTTTGTTTTTTAGAAGATTTTTATAGTCGGACGTTGGTCCTGGGCCGGGATTCAAGGTCCTTGTCCAGGACATCCCAAGCCCTAGGCTCTGCAGAGAAGGAATCTGCCCCCATGCAGAGCCTATTTGCCTTGCCTGCTGAGACGCTAAGACCAGAGGCCGGAGGTCTCGCGGCGGCTGCACGACTATTCCTTCAGCCGTGCAATGTCGTGAAGGATTAGACCTTCACGACACTTCGAGTTTGACACTTGAGTGTCATAAGCGGTACTCGGATCCACGAGGGACCGCTTGATTATGGGCACTACATAGTACACCATCATTGCGACTGCTTGTGTACGCTTGCATCGCGAGTCGATATGAGTTAGCCCTGCGCCCGCGCGGTTTTATACTAAAGTCTCGCGTGTGACGCCGATCCGATTTTTCGCGTCGGAAAGTTATGGGATGATTACGGAAGGGACTATGAGTGTTGTCGCATTGTTTGATGTGTATGTGTGTGTTTTATTTTTGTGTTTCTAAAGTGGTGTGCGCGTGGTGTGTGGGATGCGTCCTAGTCGACCAACGACGAACCGCGCTTGGGACTTCAGCCTCCCAAGATGTCGGTTCGCGTGCGAGTCCAACAGGCGTATTACCGCACGTACCCCCTATGCTACAGCGAACCAGAAACGCCCTCGGCTGGTCCACCTTTGCGATTGCAACTGATTAGCTTTCGTACTCTGGACTGGTAGCTCGGCGGGGATACGCCTACCGAAGGGAGGTGACAGCTCCCGTAAGGTGGAGGTAAGTTGTGCCTCGCGTAGGCCCTATCCTGTCATAGGGGCTCGCGAGAGGTATAGCTGGCGCACTCGGCCGGAGCGGCTTGCGGAAGCTCCACATATATATTTTTGCGACGAAGGATATAAACCAACTCCTGCGTGACGTGGCCGGGAGGGTCCCGCGCTGCCCTGGTGCGGCGCCGGACCGATGCGCCCGACAACGACCTAGGCTCGTCTCGCATTAAGCAGGGTCATCATATTTGTAAGGGCGCAAATTTGTTATTCGCTGCCTTAATAGATATAAATGGGGTCGTTCATCTGACCATGATTAGGGTCGGTGAGGTGCAAGCGGTGGAATCAGAGGGGGTTGCGGTGAGGTTTGATCTTTAGAGCGGTGTCGAGCGCATCGGTCCGGCACCGCACGCGGCAGTGCGGGACCCTCTCGGTCGCGTCACACAGGACTTGGACCAACCTCGTCCCGAACACATAAATGGAGCTTCCTTAGGCCGCTACGGCCGAGTGCGCCAGCCGTACCTCTCACGAACCCCTACGGCAGGATAGGGCCTACGCGAGGCACAACTTACCTCCACCTTACGGGAGCTGTCACCTCCCTTCGGTGGGCGTATCCCCGCCGAGCTACCAGTCCACAGTACGAAAGCTGATCAGTTGCAATCGCAGAGGTGGACGAGCCGAGGGCGTTTCTCGTTCGCTGTAGCATAGGAGGTATAGGCGGTAATACGCCTATCGGACCCGCACGCGAACCGACATCTTGGGGGGCTGAAGTCCCAAGCGAGGCTCGACGTCGGTCGACTAGGACGCATCCCATGCACCACGCGCACACCACTTTACGTACACAAAAATAAAACGCACACGCACACACACATCGAACAACGCGTCAACACTCATAGTCCCTTCAGTAGCCGTCCCATAACTTCTCGACGCGGAAATCGGATAAGCGTCGCACGCGAGACTCGGTATAAAATTGCGCGGACGCAGGGCTAACTCATATCGACCCGCAATGCAACGTACGCAGGCAGTAGCAATGGTGGCGTACTATGTAGTGCCCATAATCAAGTGGTTCCTCGTGGATCCAAGTACCGCTTATGACACTCAAGTGTCAGACTCAAAGTGTCGTGAGGGTCTTCCCTTACGACATTGCACGGCTGAAGGAATAGTCGTGCTGCCGCCGCGAGACCTCCGACCTTTGGTCTGAGCGTCTCGGTAGGTAAGGCAAATAGGCTCTGCACGGGGACAGATTCCTTCCTTGCAGAGTCTAGGGCTTGGGATGTCCTGGACAAGGACCTTGAATCTCGGCCGAGGACCAACGTCCGACTATAAAATCTTCAAGAAGCAAAGGATAAAAGGGGATCTCTCTTTTCTCCCAAGGCATAATCAGGTTAATCCTTGCGCACGATCACAGTAAGTCGCGCACATACCCAAGGCATATATAAATATATATATATATATATAAGGCTTATTTCTACAGGACGATCACTTCTCACAGTCACAGTGAGGCTCCTCTCAGCCATATATGTATGTAATCGCAGGCAGTTACATCCAGAAGCGGAACCACAACCATACTTGCAATCACATTAAAGATTAAACCAGAAATCCATGCACTACACGGAGTCAACCTCAACCATTCCTTGCACCCATACCCCTCGCTTTGGCCATACAAGCCTCACTCGTGCAACTCTTAAATAAATACTCAGTACTTCTGTCAAATAACCATTCAATAAAGTCCGGGTAAAAACACAATGAAACAATTCAAACCACAGGGCTAAAGCCTTTAGGTTAAGTGGCAAGAGTGGATTGCAGTTGAATCGTAAACCGACGAGTCGGCAACCGATATGTTATCAGTGATAACAGAAGATGATCCTGGCAGAATCAAGCTAAAACTAGTCCAAATCCTGAACCGAACGAACAAATGGACCTGTAACACAAGACAGGCCAATCCCCAGGCTAAACCTATAAGTCCGTGGAGAATAATCCCCGTATCCCAATCCCACTCGAATCACCTCAATTAACGAAGCCTGAATTTACCTATAAGCAGTACCCAAAGCAAAGGTAGACCCTGACATAATCTCCCCTATTCAGAGTGGACTGCCAGAATCGCCACCTGTCAAAATATAATCTATCTCCTTTAAACTAAGAAAATTTCGGCAGCGCTTCCCGTACGAAAAGTGCCTTCCCAGAATTTATATAAATCCAAATATGAAAGCAGAAATAATCTTTAACTCTGGAAGGTCAAATTCTGTCTAACTCCCTGAATTAGTAGAAATTTGGGCAGCACTCTCTTTAGAGAGAGGGACTTCCCAGATTCATACTAAGCCAAGTATACACTCAAGAGACAACTTGGGTTCAACTTAGACGAGATTTAACTAACTCCTTAGTTTTGCAGAAATTTCGGCAGCACACTCTTTAGAAAAGTGTTATTCCAAAATTTATACAAGGCTAAGTTCAGAATCTGAAAGTAACTTTGACTTCTCAAGGTCCAATTTTATCCAACTCCCTGAATTAGCAAAAATTTGGTCAAGACTCCCTTTAGAAAAGGAGACTTTCCAAATTTTTACTAAGTCAGATATAAAGAATAGGTAAGCTGAACTTTGACAAGCCAAAAGTTGACTAACTCCTTGGATTTGTAGAAATTTTGGCAGTGCTTCCCGTAGAGAAAGTAGTTTGCCAAGATTTATACAAAGCCAAGTATAACAAAAGATCCCAGAAAATGCGAGAATTGATCTAAGTAAATAAACTTAGCTCAGAAAATGCAGTAATTGAAACAAACTCCTATCGCTCTAGCACGTGGCGAGCGACTAAAACAACTACCTATCAAACTGAGACTCAGACCAAGTAGTAGCCTCACTTAGTCACATACAGGCCAAACCACAAAGGTAAGTACTCTCACCATCCCTAAGTCAACCTCAACTAACAATAGTTCATGATCTCTCAATGATTTAACCCTTTACACCCAACTTACATAGGAAGGTGGTAATATTGGTTATTGGGAGTTTCATCTCCAAAAGGAAGGTGTTTTAAAAAGGGTCATGTGATAGCCCATCCGAGAGAGAGAGAGATGGCTGGGAGACCTATAGAGAGAGACCTCCTTCGTGTGAAAAGTGGTTAATAGATTTAAGGGCATGGTAAGCAAAGTTTGAGCTAATAAAGTCTGACGAAAGGAACCAGAATTACGGACTGAATCATTGGTGGAACTGAGAAGGTCGCAAGTTAGTGCATAGTCGTGGGATGTGTGGTCTGCTGTCCCTGATCAAGTCAGCAGACCACGGCCTTGTGTATGAGCCTGACGCTGGACTTGTTTGTGATTATCAAAAGGGGCCATGCGTCCTATGTTGTCCCGTGGGAAGCTGGTAAACGCCTTTAAAGTGAGGCATGCCCCTGCGTAGTCCCGCAGTGGGCCTGTGGTCTGTTTTGCGACGCACCGTTAAGACCCTTGTGCTAATCCCAAGGCATAACGAGAAATACCAAGCTAAACGGTAAAGGTTAGCACCTCTAGGGCGCAACCTCTATTGGATAACTGCAAGCCAGCACAACCTGGTTGCGGGCCCACGCCTACCAACGGGGTAAGAGTTTTAGGGGTTATGCACGCCCCAGGGAAATTACTCCGGTGGGATGGCGGGGGATATGAGTCGAGGATTGGGGTAGTCCTGATTAAATGCTTATCAGGAGAAAACCTATCGTTGTATAACCAACGAAGGAACTACCGTTAAGATAACAATGTGGTAGGCCGTAGATCTGGCTCGATCAACCAGACTATAGTGGACCAGGGTGGAGACCTAGCATTTCTGTACTGGACTGCAGAAAGGGCTGAGAGGAGATTTATATGTATACACATATACGTTTTGATTGTGAGGATTTTCGCGAAGGGGGGCGAGAGTGCCCTCTAAGGTCTCATCTAAGGCCCGTGTCCCTGGGTACGACTCCGCTTACGAGATAGAGTCTAGTCGGGACACTCAACGAGAGGCCGGCGTTTGTCTAGGACAAAGGGGAGAGGACCGTTTGGGATGGCCATTGGGAACTTATGTTGTAGTATCGATGTGTAATACACCGACGTCCTACTGTCAGGACGACCGGAGACCCAGGTTAAAACCCTGGCGGCATATAGTTGTGTGGACACAGATTGTTAGAAGCCTCGAGCCTGAGTCTGTCGGCTAATCGGATTGGTTCCTTTCTTGTCAGCATTTGGAGTGCGAATGAATTTATAGCTTTCTGATTTGGCGAAGCGACGGGGACGTCACTTAATATGGTCCGTTAAGCTCTCGGCGCGAATAGCCTTACAAGGGTATCCGCCCTRGTTTTTGCAAGTGACAGAAAATAGTTATGGGTTAAAGKTTAGGTATACCGCGCTAGGCGCGACCGTGTCTGTAATTTGCGTTGATTGGATGGATGACTAGAGTAAAGAGTGCGTGGGCGTGCATGTTTAAGGCGCGCGTGATTCGTCTCCTGACGTTGATTACGAAACCGGCTCAGGGCGCTGGTCTGTTTATCTTTATTCCTATCTCTAAGTTTTTATTTCTGGTTACCCTTAATTAGACTAGAATCTAGGGGATATCTTCGTTCGATGGCTACGTTTGACCAGATCGAGCGCGCGTGTGGAGAACGACCCCGACGACGACATCGGCAACGACGCCGCGACTTCGTGCGGTGAGCGGGGTGCCGTAGGGTGGGCGAGGGGCAATGATGGCACGGTATAAGTAAGCCGGCGCGGGCACTGGAGGCCACACAGCCGGTTTGTTGGCCCAAAGCGCCGCGCCGCACTGCGCTGTATGGTACTCTGCGGGCACGGGTCTCAGGCTTGGGCTCAACCCTATAGGTTACAGGACTTGACTTGTACGGCGAAGGTACGGGGATCGAGACCAGCGAACGACGGTGTGAGTGTGATGGAGCGGCGAGACGCGGAGGGGTTGAGCATCCCGCGAGACTATCCCCTTTCGTTTTGCTGAGGGTGCCCGGTCGTGGACCTGGTGCGCAGGGTTAAGGCCGGAGCTGGAGCGTCCCGCGGCTCGTGCTCATGCGGTTGCTCCCCTTTTATTTTTCTGGGGACCGGGGCTAATACTTTTTTTTATATTGCTTATGTTCGCATTTGTGCGGGGCCCGGGCCGTTGACCCAAGAGCCCGGACTAGTGGTTATGCCCRCGAGAGGGGGGGGATGCGGGAGCAACTGGCCGGGCAACGCAACTCGGAGCGACGAGCTAGCAGCGAGTAGGCAACGGGGACGACCAGCGTGGKKGTGAACTGGGACGGAATCCGACGTTGGGTGCATACGGGTGAAAGCAGAGATGACGGGGAGGCAAGTTGGGCGCAGCTGAGGGGTGATAGCCAGCTCCATCCGTCACGTACTCTGGCGAATGATGAGTAGGAACAGGGATTTTTCGGGTGAGCGATCCCGAATATGGACACGAATTAGTATAGAAGTTGGTGTACTAGGAGTTAGTAGGAGGAAATGATGCGCCGGGGCTACTGGTGTAGGACCGATGTGTGTGGGGTCCGGGAATGGACCTAGACAGGAAGTGGGGAAGACGCGTGCGGAGCGCAGCATGAAAAGGGTGGCCGGCCTTTTGGAAAGCCGTGGGGCATTGCCCCGGCCACGGCCTTCGGGGCATCCGTGGAGATCTGGACGATACAGGGAAGATCGGCGTGGCCGCTGAGGCTCAGAAAGCACGTATAAAGCCGGAGCGCCTCGGCTATTGGTCGTTTCCGTTGTTTGCCCCGGCGTTTTTCGACTGGGCCGTTGCAGGGACGGATGCGCTGCGCTGTACCGACCGCAGGGGAACCCGTAGGAAGAGACTGACGGGGCGGGCGCAGCGCTAAACGGGCGACGAGGATTGACACAGGGAGACGAACCTGGCCCGGGTCTCTGCCCGGGTGCATTCAGAGCGATGAGCAAAGCAGCGGACTGGTGCCGAGCGGGCAGGCACTGAGCGGAGGGAACCTGGATGGGTGTCGCGACCGGGTGGGGAGCAAAGAGGAACTAGGGGAGGGTGACTATGCGTAGGCCGGGCAGCGGAAACGAAGAGTGATGGGCAGTGTGGCACGGGGCACTAGCAAAGGCGGAGAGGACGGATAGCAGAGGGTGACCGGAGGGGCCGAGAGAAGGAGATGCACCTGGGCGGTGAGACGCGCCGGGTGCATTCGGGGAACGGCGCAACAGTGGCCCGGGGGGGGTGCTTACTTGGGCCGTGCCGGAGGCTTGTAGGGGTAGATGAACCCGGGCGGGGTAGCGCGCTGGGTGCGTCCGGCGTAAGGGAGAATGGCGGAGCAGGGAGCCCAGGACGAATCTGGGCGATAGATTGTGCCACGAACAGGCAGAGCGGGGAAGTGAGTGTGGGCAGGAGAGGGCGACGGGCGACGGGGTGGTGTGGAGTGACAGATAGCGGGCCGGCAGGGCGGTGTCGCACGGTGTAGTAATGAAGGCGGACTGACTGGGGAGGGCGAGTGAAGTAGGGGGGAGTTTCCGAATGAACCCGGATGGGTTCTCCCGCTAGGTCCATGCGAAGGAGGGAGGGGGAGAAAGTATCGATCCCACCCGTTTCTTGATGAAAACGGGTGGGAGAAAGGCCTATTCCGACGTTTTAGAATTGGGCGAACCCAATTTCGTATTTAGTTTTAGAGTTGGGTTAGAGGATTCGGAGGTTAGTGTGAAACGAGATGCGCGGAGCTATGGCGGAGTCAGCGGGAGAAGAAGAGAGAAAGGATATTTCCCTCGATCCTTGAGCAAATCGAGGGAGGGAAGAGTCGTTTTGGGGGCTATGATGATGGGCGACTTCGGGTCAGGAGTTAAATTTGGGTAGGAGTTAGTGGATTAGAGGATTAGAAGAAGAGTCAGTGCGCTCAGATAAGGAGATGGCGGCAGATGAACGAAGGGGGAAGACAAAAAGGTGGGTCTCGCTCGTTTCTTAGCAGAATCAAGCGAGGGAAGGAGCGATTTCGGGCTTCGGCCCCTGGCGACTTCATTGGAGGTGTCAGTTTTGGCGCTGGGTTGGTAGAAAGGAGGGGGGCAACAAAACGAGGTGCGCCGCATTCCTTCGGGGAGGTGCGGAATATGGGCGCAGAAGGTGGGAATGTACCCAGACCCGTTCTGCGCCAGGTTCATCAGGGACCTGAGATGAGGAAGGACGGGATATAGCATATGAGCTTACCTACAAGTTTGAGCTTCGGGGTCAGCACGAAGTTCGTATTATGGAACGCGCGCGCGCGCGCGCGAGAGAGAGAGAGAGAGAGAGAGAGAGAGAGAGAGAGAGAGAGAGAGAGAGAGAGAGAGAGAGAGAGAGAGAGAGAG
>BFEA01000694.1:407777-441231 GCA_003427395.1 Chara braunii | reverse complement strand
AAGACTCTAAGGACCGTACTGGCCGCATCACACCTCAACCAGGGCTCTAGGAAATACTTTCACAGTTAAACTCCTCACTTCGCACTTCATCAATCATATGCAGGAATTGAAACTAACTCGTATCGCTCTAGCACGTGGTGAGCGACTAAAGCAACTACCTATCAAACTGAAACTCAGACCAAGTAGTAGCCTCACTCAGTCACATGCAGGCCAAACCACAAAGGTAAGTACTCTCACCATCCCTAAGTCAACCTGAACAAACAATAGTTCATGATCTGTCAATGATTTAACCCTTTAAACCCAACTTACATAAGGTATAGGTCAGGCCACCTTAACTTACAGAGCGCGCCCAACTTAGTCAGGCCTAAAGTTAGAATACCTAAACTTATAGAGCGTTCTGACTCGGCCAAGTATACACAAACAGAGGGCACAACTACTTTTCACTTCCTTGGGCATATGACTAGACCACTCTAGCCGCCATGAACTGTTTAATCAGCCAAGTTATATATACCTATTGCACTTAGTCTTCCAAACGGACATAGGGCTGAGCCGCTCATCTTAGAACGTTGCTCAGCCTGTCCAAGCTTACCTTCACTTATATCTCTTTAGTTATACTCTCTTCGAATTACGATAAGCTATAGTCAGGCAATCCAATCTTATGGAACCCGCGTCTGACTAGCCTGTTCGTAGATAAAGTAATAATACAGTATAGCCAGATTATACCATTGGGTTCCAGCATGTGTGAGGCTTTGAGTTAAGCCCCCTGAAGTTACGAAAGGGTCTGCCTCTCCACCTAATTCATTTCTCTTTGAGCCTTTCTGTGTATGGCATTGGGTCAAGCCCCCTGAACTTACAGAAGGGCGTGCCCTTTGTGAGGTTCATTCCTTTGAAACAAATGCAGGGAGAGACTGAGCCACGTGAACTTACAGAACAGTTCGGCCCCCTCGTTCAGAACCAAAAGAAACTCAGGAAAATCCCAAAGAAAACAAGGGAACTCAAGGCACCAAAACTTATTGAGCGCCCTGAGTTCCTGAAAGTCAATCACAGTCAAACCCTCGCAAGTCAGAGCAGTCAGGACACCTAAACTTATAGAGCGTCCTGACCCCCCATGCAATTCATAGCACTGGGTCTCCCCAAACTTATGGGGTCTTCCCAGCCTCCAGAGCATTCAGACTACCTAAACTTATAGAGCGGTCTGGGGCTCCATGCAATCCAAAAATAAACAAAGCGCCGGGCTTCCCCAAACTTATGGGGACCTCCCAGCCTTAACGACCCAATCAAAGCGGCACGCAATGCTGCCTTCCTCTCAACCTTTCCCCCAGATGCAACCCCTTTTATTCACAATTTGCTTTCAGGCAACCAAGCAAAGTCTGAAACTGAACTCACACACACATTCCTTTATTTCGGTCCGACTTAAGTCCTGACAGTCGAACCAAAATCAGAGTACAGGATTCACGCAGTACACTCAGTCAAACCATAGAAAGATGTACACATAGGGGTTATGGTTGGGTTTATAGAAGGAGTCAGGGAATTACCACTCAGTTCCCTGCCTCCAGGACTCCGCCTGAGTCCCGGCAGAGCTCCCGCAATCAGTGGGGCGATCCTCCCACAGAGGCCTTGGCGCGGATTATTGGTTGCAATCCCGCCTGCCGCCTTCCTCTCAGAACCAACAGACTAGACGTAGAGTTAGAAGGGCAGAGGTAGGGGTTTCAGACTCTCGAGATCCAATAGAGGGACTGACTCAACTCTCCGGAGAGGGCCTTGTTTCCTTCAGTCACCTGAGGGCCCCGCAATGAGGCCGAACAAAAGTCAAATTGTCGGTTGCTGATTCCCATACAACCTTTCAAACTAACATCAAGAACACCCCTTCACTCAACTCTACGATCTTGACCCTTCCGCAAGCTTGCACCCCCGCGGCTCACTTCTTACTGCCCGACCTGGTAGAACGGTCAGTGCCCCAGMCGGTGGCCAGGCCCACGCCCCGCYRGCCAGTTTGCTGCTTCGRCCTACAGGGYAGGCCGCATGCTGGTCAATAAGCGGATTTCCCAACTCCGCAGTCCGCTGACCTCCTTGCGAGCACGCCAGCCCACGCCAACCTACAGATTGGCTTGCAGTCTCAACGATGCCCTCCCGCTTTTTCACCTGATACTGTGGGCCGGAACAGGCCAACTTGCAACCTTTGTAGGAACTGGGCTAGCCGACTGCAGTCCTCACTCCCCCTGCCGGATCCTACATTTGTCAGCAGGCGACTTTCTTCCTCTTAATTCCGCAACTCTCGAGACCTATCCTTTCGCTCGTTGCCGCCGCTCAATCCCCAACTGCGGACAAACAGCGGTTCTCTCCCTTCTCAGTGCTCAGGTATGTGACCTCTCTCTCTCTCTCTCTCTCTCTCTCTCTCTCTCTCTCTCTCTCTCTCTCTCTCTCTTACGTTCCATAATACGAACTTCGTGCTGACCCCGAAGCTCAAACTTGCAGGTAAGCTCATATGCTATATCCCGTCCTTCCTCATCTCAGGTCCCKGATGAACCTGGCGCAGAACGGGTCTGGGTACATTCCCACCTTCTRCGCCCATATTCCRCACCTCCCYGAAGGAAWSYGGCGCACCTCGTTTYGTTGCCCCCCTCCTTTCTACCAACCCAGCGCCAAAACTGACACCTCCAATGAACTYGYCAGGGGCCGAAGCYCGRAATCGCTCCTTCCCTCGCTYGTTTCTGCTAAGAAACGAGYGAGACCCACCTTTCTGTCTTCCYCCTTCGTTCASCTSCCGCCATCTCCTTATCTSAGYGCACTGACTCTTCTTCTAATMCTCTAATCCACTAACTCCTACCCAAATTTAACTCCCGACCGGAAGTCGCCCATCGTCATAGCCCCCAAAACGACTCTTCCCTCCCTCGATTTGCTCAAGGATCGAGGGAGATATCCTTTCTCTCTTCTTCTCCCGCTGACTCCGCCATAGCTCCGCGCATCTCGTTTCACACTAACCTCCGAATCCTCTAACCCAACTCTAAAACTAAATACAAAATCGGGCTAGCCCGATTCTAAAACGTCGGAATATGCCTTTCTCCCACCCGTTTTCATCAATAAACGGGTGGGATCGATACTTTCTCCCCCTCCCTCCTTCGCATGTACCTAGCGGGAGAACCCATCCGGGTTCATTCGGAAACTCCCCCCCTACTTCACTCGCCCTCCCCGGTCAATCCGCCTTCATTACTACACCGTGCGACACCGCCCTGCCGGCCCGCTTGTGTCACTCCACACCACCCCATCTCCCGTCGCCCTCTCCTGCCCACACTCACTTCCCCGCTCCGCCTGTTTGTGGCACAATCTATCGCCCAGATTCCTCTTGGGCTCCCTGCTCCGCCATTCTCCCTTACGCCGGAGGCACCCGACGCGCTACCCCGCCCGGGTTCATCTACCCCAACAAGCCTCCGGCACCGCCCAGGTAAGCACCCCCCCCGGGCCACTGTTGCGCCATTCCCCGAATGCACCCGGCGCGTCTCACCGCCCAGGTGCATCTCCTTCTCTCGGCCCCTCCGGTCACCCTCTGCTATCCGTCCTCTCCGCCTTTGCTAGTGCCCAGTGCCACACTGCCCGTCGCTCTTCATTTCCGCTGCCCGGGTATGCACAGTCACCCTCCCCTAGTTCCTATTTGCTCCACACCTGGTCGCGACACCCATCCAGGTTCCCTCCGCTCTAAGCGCCCGCCCGCTCGGCACCAGTCCGCTGCTTTGCTCATCGCTCCAAATGCACCCGGGCATAGACCCGGGCCAGGTTCGTCTCCCTCTATCAATCCTCGTCGCCCGTTGAGCGCTGCGCCCGCCCCATCAATCTCTTCCTTCGGGTTCCCCTGCGGTCGGTATAGCGCAACGCATCCGTCCCTACAACGGCCCAGTCGAAAAACGCCGGTGCAAACAACGGAAACGAGCAATAGCCGAGGCGCTCCGGCTTTATAAGTGCTCTCTGAGCCTCAGCGGTCGCGCCGATCTTCCCCGTATTGTCCAGATCTCCACGGATGCCTCGAAGGCCGTGGCCGGCGCGATGCCCCACGGCTTCCCCAAAGGTCGGCCACCCTTTTCCTGCTGCATTTCGCACGCGCCTTCCCCACTTCCCGTCCAGCTCCATTCCCGGACCCCACACACATCGGTCCTACACCAGTAGCCCCGGCGCATCATTTCCTCCTACTAACTCCTAGTACACCAACTTCTATACTAATTCGTGTCCATATTCGGGATCGCTCACCCGAAAAATCCCTGTTCCTACTCATCATTCGCCAGAGTACGTGACGGATGGAGCTGGCTATCACCCCTCAGCTGCGCCCAACTTGCCTCCCCGTCATCTCTGCTTTCACCCGTATGCACCCAACGTCGGATTCCGTCCCAGTTCACCCCCACGCTGGTCGTCCCCGTTGCCTACTCGCTGCTAGCTCGTCGCTCCGAGTTGCGTTGCCCGGCCAGTTGCTCCCGCATCCCCCCCCTCTCGCGGNAAGACTCTAAGGACCGTACTGGCCGCATCACACCTCAACCAGGGCTCTAGGAAATACTTTCACAGTTAAACTCCTCACTTCGCACTTCATCAATCATCCACTCATCCATACCGCGCTCATATCGACAACTTTCTCTAACACAGGGATCATATGACTAGGGCAAGCGCTCCATCTTAAGTTGACTATCGCCCAAGGCAGGCTTAACACACCAAACCCACAATGAGTCAATTAGCCTTGGATTCCAATCATAGGCATACTTGGTAATGCCCGCGCCACCTTGCTCATTCCTAGCCAGATCGAGCCCGCTAGGCATCACCCAAACTCATCAATCACTAAGGTCAAAGAGTCTCTCAACTTCATTTAATCGCATACTAGGCAGTGCTCTCATCGCATAGTCACGGCGCTTATCGATCTCAAGCAACGCTTACTGCCTCATTCAAACCCCACTCACGGAATTAATCCCCGCTTCATGCTTTATCCAATACTATATATGATCAGCTATTCCTCCTAACCCAGTCAATAGAGCAGAAGCGGTTATTCTCCGCGGATTATCAATCTACCTCGAATCAAGGCTCGATTTCTAGGGACCTCTCCGTCCTCCCGATACTCCCAGCGATAGTCAAAATATTAGCCAATCACTCATACAAGCCTATCAAAATTTCTCATTTGCCTATTTCTTATTTTCATACCCGGATGTCGTTCCACCAGGGACAACGGTAGGCAGCCGTTATCCCCGGCAACGGCGCCACCTGTCAAGCGCATCGGTCCGGCACCGCATGCGGAAGCGCGGGACCCTCTCGGCCACGTCACGCAGGAGTTGGACCAACCTCGTCCCGAACACACAAATGGTGCTTCCTTAGGCCGCTCCGGCCGAGTGCGTCAGCCATACCTCTCACGAGCCCCTACGACAGGATAGGGCCTACGCGAGGCACAACTTACCTCCACCTTACGGGAGTTGTCACCTCCCTTCGGTGGGCGTATCCCCGTCGAGCTACCAGTCCACAGTACGAAAGCTGATCAGTTGCAATCACAGAGGTGGACCAGCCGAGGGCGTTTCTCGTTCGATGTAGCATAGCGGGTACTCGCGGTAATACGCCTATCGGACCCGCACGCGAACCGATATCTTGGGGGGCTGAAGTCCCAAGTGCGGCTCGACGTCGGTCGACTAGGACGCATCCCACACACCACGCGCACACCATACACAAAAATAAAACGCACACGCACACACACATCGAACAACGCGGCAACACTCATAGTCCCTTCAGTAGCCATATCATAACTTCTCGACGCGGAAATCGGATAGGCGTCGCGCGCGAGACTCGGTATAAAACCGCGCGGACGCAGGGCTAACTCATATCGACCCGCAATGCAAGCGTACACAGGCAGTAACAATGGTGGCATACTATTTAGTGCCCATAATCAAGCGGTCCCTCGTGGATCCGAGTACCGTTTATGACACTCAAGTGTCAGACTCGAAGTGTCGTGAGGGTCTGATCCCTTACGACATTGCACGGCTGAAGGAATAGTCGTGTTGCCGCCGCGAGACCTCCGACCTTTGGTCTGAGCGTCTCCGTAGGTAAGGCAAATAGGCTCTGCACGGGGACAGATTCCTTCCTTGCAGAGTCTAGGGCTTGGGATGTCCTGGACAAGGACCTTGAATCCCAGCCCAGGACCAACGTCCGACTATAAAATCTCCAAGAAGCAAAGGATAAAAGGGGATCTCTCTTTTCTCCCAAGGCATAATCAGGTTAATCCTTGCGCACGATCATAGTAAGCTGCGCGCATACCCAAGGCATATATAATATATATATATATATAAGGCTTATTTCTACAGGACGATCACTTCTCACAGTCACAGTGGGGCTCCTCTCAGCCATATATGTATGTAATTGCAGGAAGACACGTCCAGAAGCCGAACCACAACCATACCTGCAATCACATCAAAGATTCAACCAGAAGTCCACGCACTACACGGGGTCAACCTCAACCATTCCTTGCACTCACACCCCTCGCTTTAGCCATACAAGCCTCACTCGTGCGACTCTTAAATAAATACTCAGTACTTCTGTCAAATGGCCATTCAATAAAGTCCGGGTAAAAACACAATGAAACAATTCAAACCCCAGGGCTAAAGCCTTTAGGTTAAGTGGCAAGAGTGGATTGGAGTTGAATCGTAAACCGACGAGTCGGCAACCAACCTTTTATCATTGATAACAGAAGATGATCCTGGCAGGATCAAGCTGAAACTAGTCCAAATCTTGAACCGAACGAACAAATGAACCTGTAACACAAGACAAGTCAATCCCTAGGCTAAACCTATAAGTCCGTGGAGAATAATCCCCGTATCCCAATCCCACTCGAATCACCTCAATTAACGAAGCCTGAATCTACCTATAAGCAGTGCCCAAAGCAAAGGTAGACTCTGGCATAATCTCCCCTATTCAGAGTGGACTGCCAGAATCGTCACCTGTCAAAATATAATCTATCTCCTTTAAACTAAGAAAATTTCGGCAGCGCTTCCCGTACGAAAAGTGTTTTCCCAGAATTTATATAAATCTAAATATGAAAGCAGAAATAATATTTAACTCTGGAAGGTCAAATTTTGTCTAACTCCCTGAATTAGTAGAAATTTGAGCAGCACTCCCTTTAGAAAGGGGGACTTCCCAGATTCATACTAAGCCAGATACGAACTCAAGAGACAACTTGGGTTCAACTTAGACGAGATTTAACGAACTCCTTAGTTTTGCACAAATTTCGGCAGCACTGCCTTTAGAAAAGTGTTATTCCAAAATTTATACAAGGCTAAGTTCAGAATATGAAAGTAACTTTGACTTCTCAAAGTCCAATTTTGTCTAACTCCCTGAATTAGCAAAAATTTGGACAGCACTCCCTTTAGAAATTGATACTTTCCAAATTTTTACTAAGTCAGATATAAAGAATAGGTAAGCTAAACTTTGACAAGCCAAAAGTTGACTAACTCCTTGGATTTGTAGAAATTTCGGCAGCGCTTCCCGTAGAGAAAGTAGTTTGCCAAGATTTATACAAAGCCAAGTATAACAAAAGATCCCAGAAAATGCAAGAATTGATCCAAGTAAAAAAACGTAGTTAAAAAAATGCAGGAATTGAAACTAACTCCTATCGCTCTAGCACGTGGCGAGCGACTAAAGCAAGTACCTATCAAACTGAAACTCAGACCAAGTAGTAGCCTCACTCAGTCACATGCAGGCCAAACCACAAAGGTAAGTGCTCTCACCATCCCCAAGTCAACCTGAACAAACAATAGTTCATGATCTCTCAATGATTTAACCCTTTATACCCAGCTTACATAAGGCATAGGTCAGGCCACCTGAACTTACAGAGCGCGCCCAACTTAGCCAGGCCTAAAGTCATAATACCTAAACTTATAGACCGTTCTAACTCGGCCAAGTATACACAAACAGAGGACACAACTACTTTTCTCTTCCTTGGGCATATGACTAGACCACTCTAGCCGCCATGAACTCTTTAATTAGCCAAGTTATATATACCTCTTCGCACTTAGTCTTCCAAACGGACATAGGGCTGAGCCGCTTATCTTAGAACGTTGCTCAGCCTGCCCAAGTTTACCTTCAGTTATATTTCTTTAGTTATACTCTCTTCGAATTACGATAAGCTATAGTCAGGCTGTCCAATCTTATGGAACCCGCGCCTGACTAGCCTATTCGTAGATAAAGTAATAATACAGTATAGCCAGATTATACCATTGGGTTCCAGCATGTGTGAGGCTTTGAGTTAAGCCCCCTGAAGTTACAGAAGGGTCTGCCTCTCCACCTAATTCATTTTTCTTTGAGCCTTTCTGTGTATGGCATTGGGTCAAGCCCCCTGAACTTACAGAAGGGCCTGCCCTTTGTGAGGTTCATTCCTTTAAAACAAATGCAGGGAGAGACTGAGTCACCCGAACTTACAGAACAGCTCGGCCCCCTCGTTCAGAACCAAAATAAACTCAGGAAAATCCCAAAGAAAACAAGGGAACTCAAGGCACCAAAACTTATTGAGCGCCCTGAGTTCCTGAAAGTCAATCACAATCAAACCCTCGCAAGTCAGAGCAGTCAGGACACCTTAACTTATAGAGCGTCCTGACCCCCCATGCAATTCATAGCACTGGGTCTCCCCAAACTTATGGGGACTTCCCAGCCTCCAGAGCATTCAGGCTACCTAAACTTATAGAGCGGTCTGGGGCTCCATGCAATCCAAAAATAAACAAAGCGTTGGGCTTTCCCAAACTTATCAGGACCTCCCAGCCTTAACGACCTAATCAAAGCGGCACTCAATGCTGCCTTCCTCCCAACCTTTCCCCCAAATGCAACCCCATTTATTCACAATCTCCTTTCAGGCAACCAAACAAAGTCTAAAACTGAACTCACACACACATTCCTTTATTTCGCTCTGACTTAAGTCCT
Organism: Chara braunii; assembly: GCA_003427395.1. Lineage (NCBI taxonomy): Eukaryota > Viridiplantae > Streptophyta > Charophyceae > Charales > Characeae > Chara > Chara braunii. The sequence continues at coordinate 432,309 of BFEA01000694.1, read as the reverse complement.
GACATTCAAACCAAAATCAGAGTACAGGATTCACGCAGTACACTCAGTCAAACCATAGAAAGATGTACAGATAAGGGGTTATGGCTGGGCTTATAGAAGGAGTCAGGGAATTACTACTCAGTTCCCTGCCTCCATCAGTCCGCCTGAGTCCCGGCAGAGCTCCCGCAATCGGTGGGGCGATCCTCCCACAGAGGCCTTGGCGCGGATTACGGGTTGCAATCCCCCCTGACGCCTTCCTCTCAGAACCAACAGACTAGACGTAGAGTTAGAAGGGCAGAGGTAGGGGTTTCAGACTCTCGAGATCCAAGAGAGGGACTGACTCAACTCTCCGGAGAGGGCCTTGTTTCCTTCAGTCACCTGAGGGCCCCGCAATGATGGCCAGGACGCACCGCAGCTTGGCCGAACAAAAGTCAAATTGTCGGTTGTTGATTCCCATATAACCTTCCAAACTAACAGCAAGAACACCCCTTCACTCAACTCGACGATCTTGACCCTTCCACAAGCTTGCACCCCCACGGCTCACTTCTTACTGCCCGACCTGGTAGAACGGTCAGTGCCCCAGCCGGTGGCCAGGCAGTTTGCTGCTTCGGCCTACAGGGTAGGCCGCACGCTGGTCAATAAGCAGATTTCCCAACTCCGCAGTCCGCTGACCTCCTTTCGAGCACGCCAGCGCACGCCAATTCACAGATTGGCCTGCAGTCTCAACGATGCCCTCCCGCTTTTTCACCTGATACTGTGGGCCGGAACAGGCTAACTTGCAACCTTTGTAGGAACTAGGCTGGCCGACTGTAGTCCTCACTCCCCCTGCCGAATCCTACATTTGCCAGCAGGTGGCTTTCTTCCTTTACTTCCACAACTCTCGAGACCTGTCCGTTCGCTCGCTGCCGCCGCTCAATCCCCAACTGCGGACAGACAGTTGTTCCCTCCCTGCTCAGTGCTCAGGTACGTGACCTCTCTCTCTCTCTCTCTCTCTCTCTCTCTCTCTCTCTCTCTCTCTCTCTCTCTCTCTNAAGCTTGCACCCCCGCGGCTCACTTCTTACTGCCCGACCTGGTAGAACGGTCAGTGCCCCAGACGGTGGCCAGGCCCACGCCCCGCTAGCCAGTTTGCTGCTTCGACCTACAGGGTAGGCCGCATGCTGGTCAATAAGCAGATTTCCCAACTCCGCAGTCCGCCGACCTCCTTGCGAGCACGCCAGCCCACGCCAACCTACAGATTGGCTTGCAGTCTCAACGATGCCCTCCCGCTTTTTCACCTGATACTGTGGGCCGGAACAGGCCAACTTGCAACCTTTGTAGGAACTGGGCTAGCCGACTGCAGTCCTCACTCCCCCTGCCGGATCCTACATTTGTCAGCAGGCGACTTTCTTCCTCTTAATTCCGCAACTCTCGAGACCTATCCTTTCGCTCGTTGCCGCCGCTCAATCCCCAACTGCGGACAAACAGCGGTTCTCTCCCTTCTCAGTGCTCAGGTATGTGACCTCTCTCTCTCTCTCTCTCTCTCTCTCTCTCTCTCTCTCTCTCTCTCTCTCTCTCTCTTACGTTCCATAATACGAACTTCGTGCTGACCCCGAAGCTCAAACTTGCAGGTAAGCTCATATGCTATATCCCGTCCTTCCTCATCTCAGGTCCCGGATGAACCTGGCGCAGAACGGGTCTGGGTACATTCCCACCTTCTACGCCCATATTCCGCACCTCCCTGAAGGAATCCGGCGCACCTCGTTTCGTTGCCCCCCTCCTTTCTACCAACCCAGCGCCAAAACTGACACCTCCAATGAACTCGCCAGGGGCCGAAGCTCGGAATCGCTCCTTCCCTCGCTCGTTTCTGCTAAGAAACGAGTGAGACCCACCTTTCTGTCTTCCTCCTTCGTTCACCTCCCGCCATCTCCTTATCTCAGTGCACTGACTCTTCTTCTAATCCTCTAATCCACTAACTCCTACCCAAATCTAACTCCCGACCCGAAGTCGCCCATCGTCATAGCCCCCAAAACGACTCTTCCCTCCCTCGATTTGCTCAAGGATCGAGGGTGATATCCTTTCTCTCTTTTTCTCCCGCTGACTCCGCCATAGCTCCGCGCATCTCGTTTCACACTAACCTCCGAATCCTCTAACCCAACTCTAAAACTAAATACAAAATCGGGTTCGCCCGATTCTAAAATGTCGGAATAGGCCTTTCTCCCACCCGTTTTCATCAATAAACGGGTGGGATCGATACTTTCTCCCCCTCCCTCCTTCGCATGTACCTAGCGGGAGAACCCATCCGGGTTCATTCGGAAACTCCCCCCCTACTTCACTCGTCCTTCCCGGTCAGTCCGCCTTCACTACTACACCGTGCGACACCGCCCTGCCTGCCCGCTATCTGTCACTCCACACGACCCCGTCGCCCGTCGCCCTCTCCTGCCCACACTCACTTCCCCGCTCCGCGTGTTCGTGGCACACTCTATCGCCCACATTCGTCCTGGGCTCCCTGCTCCGCCATTCTCCCTTACGCCGGAGGCACCCGGCGCGCTACCCCGCCCGGGTTCATCTACCCCTACAAGCCTCCGGCACCGCCCAGGTAAGCACCCGCCCCGGGCCACTGTTGCGCCATTCCCCGAATGCACCCGGCGCGTCTCACCGCCCAGGTGCATCTCCTTCTCTCGGCCCCTCTGGTCACCCTCTGCTATCCGTCCTCTCCGCCTTTGCTAGTGCCCCGTGCCACACTGCCCGTCGTTCTTCGTTTCCGTTGCCCGGGCTATGCACAGTCACCCTCCCCTAGTTCCTCTTTGCTCCGCACCCGGTCGCGACACCCATCCAGGTTCCCTCCACTCTCAGCGCCCGCCCGCTCGGCACCAGTCCGCTGCTTTGCTCATCGCTCGGAATGCACCCGGGCAGAGACCCGGGCCAGGTTCATCTCCCTCTGTCAATCCCCGTCGCCCCTTTAGCGCTGCGCCCGCCCCGTCAGTCTCCTCCTTCGGGTTCCCCTGCGGTCGGTATAGCGCAGCGCATCCGTCCCTACAACGGCCCAGTCGAAAAACACCGGGGCAAACAACGGAAACGAGCAATAGTCGAGGCGCTCCGGCTTTATACGTGCTCTCTGAGCCTCAGCGGCCACACCGATCGTCCCCGTATCGTCCAGATCTCCACGGATGCCCCGAAGGCCGTGGGCGGGGCGATGCCCCACGACTTTCCCAAAGGCCAGCCACCCTTTTCCTGCTGCATTCTGCACGCGCCTTCCCCACTTCCCGTCTTGGTCCATTCCCGGACCCCACACACATCGGTCCTACACTTGTAGCCCCGGCGCATCATTTCCTTCTACTAACTCCTAGTACACTAACTTCTATACTAATTCGTGTCCATATTCGGGATCGTTGACCCGAAAAATCCCTGTTCCCACTCATCATTCGCCCGACTACGTGACGGGTGGAGCAGCTATCACCCCTCAGCTGCGCCCAACTTGCCTCCCCGCCATCTCTGCTTTCACCCGTATGCACCCAACGTCGGATTCCGTCCCTGTTCACCCCCACGCTGGTCGTCCCCGTTGCCGACTCGCTGCTAGCTCGTCGCTTCGAGCTGCGCTGCCCGGCCAATTGCTCCCGCATCCCCCCCCTCTCGTGGGCATAACCACTAGTCCGGGCTCTTGGGTCAACGGTCCGGGCCCCGCACAAATGCGAACACAAGCAATATAAAAAAAAAGGATTAGCCCCGGTCCCCAGAAAAATAAAAGGGGAGCAACCGAGTGAGCACGAGCCGCGGGACGCTCAAGCGCCCGCCTTAACCCGGCGGACCAGGTCCACGACCGGGCACCCTCAGCAAAACGAAAGGGGATAGTCCCGCGGGATGCTCAACCCCTCCGCGTCTCGCCGCTCCATCACACTCGCACCGTCGTTCGCTGGTCTCGATCCCCATACCTTCGCCGTACAAGTCCAGTCCCGTAACCTATAGGGCTGAGCCCAAGCTTAAGACCCGTGCCCGCAGAGTACCATACAGCGCAGTGCGGCGCGGCGCTTTGGGCCAACAAACCGGTTGTGTGGCCTCCAGTGCCCGCGCCAGCTTACTTATACCGTGCCATCATTGCCCTGCGCCCACCCTACGGCACCCCGCTCACTGCACGAAGTCGCGCCGTCGTTGTCAATGCCATCGTCGGGGTCGTTCTCCACACGCACGCTCGATCTGGTCAAACGTAGCCATCAAACGAAGATATCCCCTAGATTCTAGTCTAATCAAGGGTAACCAAAAATAAAAACTTAGAGATGGGAATAAAGATAAACAGACCGGCGCCCTGAGCCGGTTTCGTAATCAGCGTCAGGAGACAAATCACACGCGCCTTAAACCTGCACGCCCACGCACTCTTTACTCTAGTCAACCATCCAATCAACGCAAATTACAGATACGGTCGCGCCTAGCGCGGTATACCTGAACTTTAACCCAGAACTATTTTCTGTCACTTGCAAAAAACAGGGCGGATACCCTTGCAAGGGTATTCGCGCTCAAGAGTCAAAATGTTATCTCATGAGGATTACACCACCCCTTGTATTATATGCTTCACATAGAACCTTAAGGGAGTAGCGATTGTATCATGCTATTTACTGATTGGCAGCCCTATTTTTACTTTACAGAATCTATGATACACGTTTGGGAGCTATAGCGCTGCATGGCTGGCAGTTGAATTAAATTCACGTATTTGTTTTTGAAGCATCCTATGCTTTTATCTTCTACCTTGCCTGACGAATAATGTTTATCGTATTGTGAATTATTGGTTGTGTGTATGAACTATCTACTGTAAGTTGTACGGCATTCTAAGACTGAGGTTGGAATATTCCTTTATGCAATATGTAAGTGTTGTACTCTTTCTAGATACTATAAAGTGATATTTGATTATTTTCTGAGCCACGTTTTGAGCATCGTATCAAGGAATACTTGTGACTCGTTTTAAGCGGGTATGTTTTAAAAAAAAGGTCCTCTCCGATATTGTTGTTATTCTGAAAGGGGTTTATGCGTGCCTATGGGATGAGTATCGAGGTGAGTCTAGTAAGAGATATTTTGTTGTTAATTTAGTTGCGTAACTCTTTTCGAGCCTCGACCCTAAGACCGCTCGTTGTTTGTTCAACAGGTGAAGGGGTCGAGGAAGCTCGAGATGAAAGAGTCTCAAGGAAAGATTGGGGTCGAGGAACTCGCCTCTCTACTAGTCCTGCGAGATTGGGAGCGAGACAACCTGCCCAAGGTTGAGATTGACTTCTTTAAGGGTTATCATGTCTCTGACTTCCTTGAAAATTTTGGGCAGATAGCATCTCATTGCGAATGGACTGAGGAGCAGACGCTAAAAGAGGTTATAAAGTATATCCATATAGGCTTGAAGGAGGAAGTCAGTGGGCTGGTTAGAAAAGCGGGGTCATCATGGAGAAAGTTTTATGATGACATGTGGAATAAATACCGGCTAGGCGAGGAGCGGCTGACCAAAGATGATCTCGAGGTGATAGACCGGTATGATTATGCATCAGTAGGGCACTTCCTGGCAGAGTATGAGCGGGCATCGCGCAAAGCTTGGGCGTTGTCTGAACACGACAAGTGTTTTGTCTTCCTCATGAACTTCACGGATGTCGAACAACGAGACTTGATTCGTGGGACGGAAGGAAGACTAATATGAGACACAATACGAGCAAACTTTGTAGAGGGCGATTTTGACCAATACCTTTCTCATACTCTGCGGGAAGCGAGGAAAAGAAAGGACTTGCAAAACTGTGGTAAGAACAAATTTGATGAAGGCCCAAAGGAAGTGGTGGCAGGAGCCTGAGGGAGTACGGAAGGCGAGCCTAAGGAAAAGCCTAGGGGGTCTAAGCGAAATTACAAGTGGGGTGAGGAGAGCAAGGTGGGGGCCTGCATTGATAAAGCGGGAAAGACTAAAGTCGGAAGTGCCGCACCCCACACTTGTGAGAGGACGGTTGATGTCCTGAACCAGGAAAGGAAAGGGAGACAACGAGAACAAAAGCAAGTATATATGACCCCACCTATGGCTATGTCCTGCCCCCAGGAAAAATGTGCCCGAGAGAAGGTTCTGTCGTCTGGAAGTAGGACGAACCGTAGAATGGAGAGAATGCGAGACCGGCGGGCAAGGATAGTATGTGCTCGTTGTGGGAAGAGTGGTCACACCCCTCGTAGTTGTAAGATGGTTAAGAAGGGAGTTAAGGAGTGAGACCATTATACTTTAAACAAAGGTTTGGATTCCCCCAATAGTTATTGCTAGTGTATTTGCCTCGCCTATAACAGGAAAAGTGATAAGATAGTGTTAGCAGTTCGGAATGACCTATGATTAACCGCTCAGGAAGTTATGGCGGTGTGGAAGACCCAGCTGCTAGACTAATAGGCGACTATCAGCTTGTGTTGTTTTGGACTAAACTTCTAAGTCTAATGAGATATAGATTCCGCTCTGTATATATTCTTGGGTTCATGTGAGAACTCTTGTTTCTGGGAGGGTGGGTACGCTCTGAGTTAGACTACCCACTTTCAAGGGTGATTTTTTGGTTTAATGTGGGTGAAGATTATGTAAGGCTCAATTAACCACGGACTGGCATTTTTCCTTTTGTTTTGCGAGAACGTTTGAGGTTGTTGTGAGTATGTCAGTCCTTTATGACTTATGGGTTATACTATACAAGACCTTATGTTTCTGATTGACATTTGGATTTGCGGTGATTTGAGGCTTGTGGAGATTTGAGACTTGAGATGATATGATTTTCCCATGAGAGTCGTCTTGATATGGGCTTTGATCCCCCTTGGGTTGCAGGATCGTGCATGTTCTGGTTGTCATTGACATTCTTACCAAGGTGGAATTGTGGGGTTTTCCAGTATTTAAAAAGGGAAGTTTTAACTGTGTATAACGAAAGAGTGACAAAAAAGGGGGTCAGTGAAGAGTGCTTCAACCAGAGAGCGCTCAATGAAATGAGGGAAGCGTAATTATCAGTAAAGGATTTCTGGGAGGGATCAAAAAATCATATTGAGAGAGAGGTTATGCCCAAGGGCGGCCTAAACGGATGATGGTCCTATTAGGAGCTATATCCGAGTGGAAGACATCTTGAAGATTATGGGGAATGCTTATCCTTGAGTGAGGAGGATAGCGGAAAAATTCTTGATTAAGAGATTTGCCTTCCTGACATGTATACATCGGCCGCTCTGCCCTAGGCTCATAGCCTTCAATGAGGGACTCGCGGTAGGGAAACCTGTCATGTATACGGGGCCCTCACTTGATCCCTGGTTATGGTCTGCGAGTTGGTTTAAGTCTACGTCAGAGGGTAAGAGTTATACTGTCATGTATACAGCGATACCGCCTAAGGTTCATAGCTGTCAGTAAGGGAGGCTCGCGGCAGGGAAACCTGTCATGTATATGGGACCCTCACTTGGCTTAGTTATGCACCGTGAGTGGCTAGGCTGCGGCAGTGTTTCCCATGATTGAGAAAGCTAAAGGAAAATGAATGATAATGGCAGGATTTTGGAAAGTGTAAACTTTGAACTTTATTTGGAAGAAGATTATGAGAGTTGGCTCACTGAGCAAGATTTATGAAAGAGGCTGACAAAGTGTGTGAAAGAAATGGACGACCCCGCTCACGAAAGCAGAACTTGTGAGCGAAAGGGGTGGGTTTTTCTTTATTTGAGGCGAGAAGCAAAAATGGGTGGTTTTTACGTGACAATAATGATTTGTGGCAGTGGGTTTAACGGGGCCCGACCCAAAAAGATACGGCCATGACATACACCATGAGCTTAATCAGTTTACCTCTAGTTAGCTGTGGTATCCCCATGATGGGGGGATCGTCTGAGGAAGAGTTTGAAAAAGGGGTATAGATGAGTTGAGTGTGAATGGTTTTTATGTAAGAAGAAAAAGACTGAATGATAAGGTTGGGAAATTTTGTCCACCGCAAAGTTTGAGTTTTTGGTCGATGGTTGGTTTGCTTGGGTGACCGACGCGATAAAATATCGTTCAAAGAGACCGGAAATGGTGTGGCTTTAGGTTTGATTATTGGGCGATTCCCTATTTGTGACTGTAATGGGTGGAAAGTGGCTTTATCCACTTGTGAAATTAGAGATTAGCGGGTGTTAGGGCCTAGCCGATTATTCGACTATCATAGTATCCTACTTTAGCTATAAACTAAATGCAAAATTTTGGTCGTCGGCAGCTGCTTCGTTGTTTTGAAGACGTCAAGGCTGGAAGGTACTGTTTATTGGGAATATGTGCAAGATAGTAGTTGAATAGGAATATTTGGTGCGATGGGGACGTCGCATAATAAGGTCCGGGAAGACTGTCGTACCAAATACCCTTACAAGGGTATTTGGCGTGTTTTCTGCAAATCACACCAGTGCAGCCTTGCCCGTCTGATGGCGCACGCGGGGTATTGACAGCAGGGCGCAACCATGCGTGGCCTGGGTATGCGCGGCGTCGCAGGCCAGCGGGACGTGCACCCCTCGTCCCCTTAGTTTTGTGTTCCCCCGCTTTTATTATTTTGTATGCATTAATATTTTTATTATTATCATTATTCCTACCTTTATTTTGTACCTTTGACTCGGTGATCGGCTCCGAGGCTGACGTCGGGACCGACACGCCTGGCTCCGTTTCACGGCAGTCGAGGACCTTGGGTGCGCGCCCTCCGGGTTGGCCCACGGCGCAGGAGAAAAGGCTGAGTGGCGGGGCCAACCGATGCGGTGCACCATCCGCTCCGTGCCATCTGTTGTGAGAGGTTTAAGTGTGAGCGTGCCCGTTGGGCCACATAAGATGGTGAATTATGCCTGAGTTAGGCAGGGCCAGAGGGCACCAGTGGGAGGCTGCCGCAGTTTTGGTTGTGCGGCAGGCTGGCCCAACAGCAGGGGCGCATAGAACCCGCCCCACTTCGGGCTTCAAAGATCCCGTTTGAATGTTGCTACTACCACCAAGATCTGGACCGAGGACCCGCTTCACCTAGCCTGCACTTGCGGACATACACAGTGGGCTTGCTTCCTTCATGGGTACCGTGGCCGGAGGCGCTGCTACGGTGCCACAAGTTGTAGGTTGCGCTCTTCTGCGGGATTTCGGACGTCGTGACCGCCGACTTGCTGCCTATGCTAACGGGACACCCGTTGTGGTGTCTAGTAGTGAGCCGCTATGCCACAGAGATGCAAATCGTTCGTCGGCCTCGGGTACAGGGAAGAATGACTGATCGATCTGCCTAAGGCAGATCTCCCTTGAAGGTTCCCTCAGGCCGATAGGGGCAGCTAGTACGGACGCCACCACACTGAGGCATTGGCAGGTCGGGCGTTGTGGGATCAAGCGCTGCAGGCTGCGCTATCTGGAGGGACATACATCATATGAGGATGACTAAACCTGGCTCGGATTTGCGCCGGGGTGCATTCGCAAAAATGGAGTGGCCGAGCGAGGCAAGAGATGGGTATGGCGAAAAATAGAGAGTAGCTGGCTTAATCGTTTCTCGATGGTTTTGGGCGGGACAAAGTGTGATCCCGAGGTTTTGGCCCCGGGCGAGTTGCATGGTAGTCTTAGTTCTAGCTCTAGATTAGTGAGATAAGAGTAAGGTAGAGGAGTTAGTTCGCGGAGCTATGGCGGAGGGAGAAGACGATGGGAACGAAAAAGTTTGAATCTAACTCGATCCTCGAAGTAAGAGGCAAAGTGGGGGTTATGACAATGGGCGACCGTGGTTCTGGGGTTAGATTGGGAGGAGAGTTAGTATTTAGGAAGTTAAAATAGAAAAGTGTTGCGCTGAGAGATGGCGAGGTTGGCTATGACAGGAACGGGAAGAGAGAGAACTCACTCGATTCTCCATAGAATCGAGCGAGTGAAGACACTAGAAGGGTCTTTTTTAGACAGGGCGAATCAATTGGTGAAGTTAGTTTGGAGGTAGAAGGAATGTAGAGTGAGGAAGAGGAGAAAAGTCGTGCGCGGAGAGTGTCGGGACTGAAAAATAGCAAGAGTATAAATTTTATATCTCGCTCAATCCTCGATGGATTTGAGCGAGATAAAATACAAAGTAGGGGGTTTGAGGCGCCGGGAGTAGAATGGCGTGGTTAGAATTTGTAGCAGGGCAATATTTTTTGTGTTGTATGAGTTATAGTCCGCGTGAAGGAGTCGAGGAGGAAAAAAAAGAAAAGAAGGAAAGGGGAGTAAAGATTGCGTAGTCCGCTCGTTTCTTCATAAAAACGAACGAGGGGAGGACCTGAACGGAGGTTTCGAGGGACTACGGAATGATTGGCCGTGACAAAAATGGAGTTGGTGCGGCGGTCTGGCCGGGATCCGTCGTGGGGGTTGCGCTGTGCATGGCGGAAGTAAGGTGAGGATGGGGAGTTGAATGTATCTTTCCGCATTTCAGTGGGAGATCCATTCTCATTTCCTGGCATGCGTGGGGAGTAGCGAGTGGCCAGTCGCGGAACAGAGAATTACCTGTTGGCGGGCGCATGCACAAGGGGGAGGTCCATCCCGAGTTCGCCTATCTCATTGGAGTGCAGTGCGGAGTTTGGAGACTTACCATAGGGTTGTTGTGCTGCCCTCCTCATCGATCGGAACAACAATGAAGGAAGCAACCTCCCTCTACTCTGTTGCATGAGCGATGTGAAAGTGGGTGCATATCTGACTTATTTCCAATAGGAGATTCGATCTCCTTCCTACGCATTTGGCAGGCAGTGGAACGGGGCAGTTTTTCTTCCGAAGTATGTCAGGGCACGCTATTTTTCCCTCCTAGTTACAGTCGTCCCTATTGTACCATCGCCATCGTCCCAACTCCTGAAGCTGCCTTTTTGTGGTGTCCGTCGTAGAAGCCGTACTCGTTGTCCCCTTCGGAGGGTGACTGTGTACCATAGTCGGTGGCCACTGCTACTGGTTGGGATCAGATGTAAAGATAGTTAGGTGCTGGCTGCGAAGAAAGTCATGGAATAAGAGAGAGGTTGGAGGCTTACGTGCTGGACGGTGCGTTGCTTGCCTTATCAATAGAAGCAGCCTCTTCCAAGCAAACCGATTGCGGATCTGAGCTTGGATCCAGAAGAGTATCAGGTTCTGAATTATCCGGGTTCGGACGAAGCAAGAATTGGCAAGTTGAGGACTCTTGCCTGATTCTGTGGGAAGAGGTGCAAAGTCGTTTTCAGCTGGCAGGGGCAACTAACTCTTGCTAAAGTTCAGCAGGGCACTTCACAGACTTTACTGCTGGTATATTGTGCAAAAGGGAGATTGTTGCATGCTAATTGCTACTCGTCAGACTTTGTAGCGGTATTGTCACCCCATGTCACAACAGTAAACAGCAACCGATGCCAAGATCCATAGCAGTTGCACCAACTATCATAGCGTAGGCACTGACGTTGGGCACATGGGTTGCGACATATTGCCGCACAGTTGCCTACGCTCCAACTAAGGCATAGTGGTGCGTGTTATTTAGATGTCATCATTTTAAGTTGCGTAGTGAGAGTCTAGTCGACGGTTCCGATGTTGCTGTTTGAAGGAGTGGTCGGGCTCAACCAGGAAGGGTTGTTTCGACAGTTCGACTTTAGTTTGACCAGGTTGCTACGAATTCTGGTCGTCATTGCAGGGCGCTCAGGAGACTGAAGATAACAAGGCCCTCTCCTGCGAGTCTGAAAGCACCCCTCTTGTATTTGAGAATCTCAAACCGGCCTTTCTTCTGCCCTTCTTACTCTCAGTCTAATCCTGGTTACGAGAGGAAGGCGGCAAGCGGGATTGCAACCCGTAGGACCGCAACAAGACTCTGTGGGGAATCAACCCACCGATTGCGGGAGCTCTGCCGAAACTCAGGAGGAGTTCTGGATGCAGGGAACTGAAAGGTAACCATGCTTCCCTTCTATAAACCCAGTTATAACCCTTACTTGTATTCATTGCTATGTTTGACTGAGTATGTTGTCTGTACCTCTATTTTGACTTTCAGTTTGACTTTCATGACACAATCCAGACTAAGTAAAGGAATGTATGTGCAATGGCAGTTTCAGTTTTGTCGTCTGTCTGAAAGCAGATCGTAACAAAGGGTTGCATTAGGGGGAAGGCTGGGAGGAAGGCAGTTTGCTTGAATCTGAACGGGTCTTATAGGGTCAGCCATTGTTTCTAAGGCGAATGGCCTGACTGCTATGTTTATTTGGCTGTTTTCTGAAGGACCAGGCATTGTTTCTAAGATGAATGACCTGGTTGCTGTGTTTATTTCTGAGGGTCTGCCTGATTGAAGGAGTTTAGGTTTTTGTTTTGTTCTGAGGGAGGTTCAGACCAAAGACTAGACATTGTTTCTAAGATGAATGGTCTAAGTCTGAAGCCACAGGAGTATAATGTGAACAAAGGAATAATATGTTTATGAGAACAAGGCTAGCTAGACATTGTTTCTAATACGAATGGTCTAACTATAGCCTTATCACAAATCAAGAGAGTATAACTAAGAGCTATAACTGAAGGTAACTTGGGCAGGCTGAGCATTGTTTCTAAGACGAATGGCTCAGTCCTATGCTCGCTTTGGAAGATTAAATTCATAGAATTATATATAACTTGGCTATTTAAACAGACCAGGGCGACTAAGCATTGTTTCGAAGACGAATAACTTAGTCATATGCCCAATGAAGAGAGGAGTAGTTGTGCAACCTGTTCGTGTATAAGTAAGGCCGAGAGTTGATATTGTTTCTAAGACAAATGACCTAACTCAATGTCCTATGTAAGTTGGGTATAAAGGGCTAAATCATGAAAAATTATGAACTATTGTTTGTTAAGTTAACTTGGGGATGGTGAGAGTACTTACCTTTGTGGTTTGGCCTGGATGTGACCGAGTGCGACTACTACTTAGTCTGAGTTTCGGTTTTGATAGGTAGTCGCTTTAGTTGCTCGCCACGTGCTAGTCAAAGGAGTTAGTTTCAATTCCTGCATTTTCTGAGCTAAGTTTATTTTTACTTAGGTCAATTTCTGCATTTTCTGGGATCTTTTATTATACTTGGTCTTGTATAAATTTTGGTAAGTCACTTTCTCTACGAGAAGCGCTGCCGAAATTTCTGCAAATCCAAGGAGTTGATCAAAACTTAACTTTTCAAAAAGTTCAACTTGTCTGATTTCTATATATCTGGCTTAGTGAAAATCTGAGAAGTCTCCTTTTCTAAAGGGAGTGCTGCCCAAATTTTTGCTAATTCAGGGAGTAAGACAAAATTTGACTTTGAAAGGTTGAAGATTTTTTTTTCTTTTCATATTTAGGCTGATATAAATTCTGGAAAGGCACTTTTCCTATGGGGAGCGCTGCCGAAATTTTCTTAGTTTAAAGGAGATAGATTATATTTTGACAGGTGGCGACTTTGGCGATCCACTCTGTATGGGGGAGATTCTGCTATAGGTCTACCCTTCTTTTGGACACTGACTTAGAGGTAGACCTAGGCTTGGCTATCAGAAGAGTTTTGAGTGAGAACGTGTCGTGGGGATTTGATCTCCATACGTTGACGATTTAGCTTGGACTTTAACCTGTCGTATGATACAGGTCTTCTTTGGACGTTCGATCCAGGATTTGGATTAGTTTCAGCTTGATTCTACGAGGATCATCTTCTGTTACTACTGATAACAAGTCGGTTGGTTGATCGCCGACTTGTCGGCCCACGACACAACTTTGCTTACACTTGTACCTCAACTTGATTGTCTTAGCCCTGAGATTTGATATGTTTCTTTGAGGGTTTTATCTAGACTTTTTTTTAAATGACCATTATAAAGAGCTTATGAGATTTATGGAAAGTTGAACTATGATTAAAGCTTGACTGTGTGAGGCATGGTGTGAATTACGTGGAACAGTAAAGTTGACCACATTGGTGTATGGCAATGTGGCTATTGTGTGTGTCTGTGTTTTATGCAGGTTAGTATTTTGGAGTTTGGTATATGGGCCATACTTTGGAGACAGTGAGAATGACAACCATGTGTCGTACGATCTGCATACCTGATGGGTTTATGTTTCCCCTTCTTTTATTTTATCCCGAGTTCTAATTTGATATATGAGTGTTGGATGTCTATTTATTTACTGATTGATTTTGCTTATTAATTTTGATAGTTGGGCGTTGTAGTCCGTGGCAACCGTCAAAGTCAAACCCCTTGACTTCTCTCCAGGCCCTAGATAATGGAGATGGTCTCCAAGGCAAGAAGAGACGATTGTCACCACAGGTATGAACCTGTGTACCACCCACTCTCTGCAGGGTGCAGAAGAGGATGTGGTTTTCAACCGCACTTGGCGGTTGTCCAACGTCGAGAGATCGTTCCCTCAAGGCGCGTGTTAGCCGACACTTAAGTGTCAAATGCGACCCTCGAGATTAACAAGGACCACATAAGAATGGGTACTACATAGTGCGCCATCATTGCGACTGCTTGTGTAGGCTTACATTGCGAATCGATATGAGTTAGCCCTGCGTCCGCGCGGTTTTATACTAAGTTTCTCGAGCGACGCCTATCCGATTTCCGCATCGGAAAATTATGAGATGGCTACTAAGGGACTAGGAGTGTTGTCGCGTTGTTTGTTCAGTGTCGTCTTGTATATGTATGTGTACGTGTGCGGGTTTTTATTTTTATGTTCTGTAGAGTGGTGTGCGCGTGGAATGTGGGATACGTCCTAGTCGACCGGCGACGAGTCCCGCTTGGGATCTCAACCCCCCCAAGGTGCCGGTTCGTGTACGGGCTCGATAGAGGCGTACTACCTCGCATACCCCCTATGCTACAGCGAACGGGAAACGCCCTCGGCTGGTCCACCTCTGCGATTGCAACTGATCAACTTTCGTACTGTGGACTGGTAGCTCGGCGGGGATACGCCCACCGAAGGGAGGTGACAACTCCCGTAAGGTGGGGGTAAGTCGTGCCTTGCGTAGGCCCTGTCCTGTGGTAGGGGCTTGCGAGAGGTATGGCTGGCGCACTCGGCCGGAGCGGCTTGCGGAAACTCCATGTATATTCGCGACAAGGATTTAGACTAACTCCTGCGTGACGCGGCTGGGAGGGTTCCCCACTGCCTGTGCGGTGCCGGACCGATGCGCTCGACGCCGCCATCATCTAATACAAATTCTGCATGAAAGGGCTTGCTTGAATATGAGACTCCGGTGAGAATGTGACATTAACCACCATATTCGTGAAGCGTGTATGTATGGCCGCCTCCGCTTGGGGCTGTGGGCCCAGTGGACCTTGATATTGGGGTCTTCTACCCGTCCCTTCCCCAGTACTTGATTGCACCTGTGAGGGTTGTTGGGTAGGACCGTTCATCCCACTCGTCCTTTTTTTGTTTTGTGCTCCTCCTCTTCTGCGACATTCCTCTTCTGTGTGAAAGAATTGTCGGCATGACCGATATTTCGGTGTGGTGGAGCAAGCCAGTCTTCGAGGTAAGGATCCACATCCTGTCTTTCATATTTCCTCTAGCATCTGAGACCAGGTCAAACCTCGCATTAACAAGGGTTGGTCTGTCAGGGTCTTTGTCAGGTGGGTGTGCCCACTCTATCTTGCCAATTGCTCGTTCGATTTGCACGTAAATGAAGGGCATATCGTCCAAACGGACTTGTACTGCTATCACCCAAAACGTCCTATCGTCCTCCTGCCTTCTCAAATCCCCGAACTTTGCTATCGTCATCCACGGTTTGAACTGTATCTGACATTTGCTTGGCTCGTGGGGATCTCCACCCCACCTTCACTTAACATGAAGCTCGCCACCTCCCTAGAATTTGCTATGTAAGAAAGAGCATTTGAGCCTTCTATTTTCACTCGTCTTCTCCTCACTTCTTTGGGAAACACTTACTGCCTAAAATCCAGCCATCCTCAAATGCGCGTATGGTGTCATCCTTTATCTTCTTCGAGAGGAATCTCGCGTTGTCCTTGAAGATCATCGAAACTGTCCGTTCTTTCAGGCATTGAACCTTAAGTGTTTAGTGTGAACTTCACCTCTCTTCCTTGTACCTCCATCTCTCCTGGGTAGAGGTCCATGGGGTAGATCCCATCGTCAAAACAGAGGGTTAGAAACGATCTGATTCGCTCCTCATCGTCCCAGTAGTTTGCTGGCTCTGATGGTCCTGGTGGTGGTGATCTCGCGTTCATTCTCTGTCCTCCCGTTTCCTCCTCCATCTTGTCCTTGCCTTCTCTCCTCTTTACTCCTACTGCCCCTACTGCCAGTCTATTACGACCTTTGTTACTTATTCACTTCAACTCCACCTCCTTGGTCTTAACTCTTACTCTGACGTCTTATGTCCCTTGTCTGGGCTGCACCGGAAGGCGGTCATCCGAACTCGGCTGCGGGAGCCTGCCCACCGTAGCCGCTTTACCCCAGTCAGGGGAAAGAGTCGGTATTCCCGAGGCACTATCTCGTCGGTAGTGCTTCGGTTGACCGTGGTCGAAAATTCGTGCCGCGAATCCGCGACCGGTACCGCTGGGCAGAGCGCTCTGTGCCGACCGCAGCGTTCCACCGGTGCCCCGCTCAAAGCAGATAGGAGAATTGGGGTGGGTATTGTCTTGCACAGTTTGTGGATGGCCCCGTGTGACCAGCCAAGTACCAAATCCCCATCTCTCCAGACGGCTGCGACCTTGTCCCATCTGAAAAGGTACAGGTGAACCATGCCCAAAACCTCACATCGGACCTTCCCAAATCCGCATATTTTGCGGATTTATGAGGATTTGGGGTCGTCGTGTGAGTATGCCCTGAGACTGAATCCACAAAAAAGGCAACCAGGCAAGGCGCAGCCTAATGGCTTTGAATACCGGATTCAAATGTGAAAGCAGGTGAACTTTGTGCCGTGTCCTTAGTCATCTGTTTCCCCTCGTCGCAGCGGTGGCGTCTTCCCCCGAACACAACGCGCCCTGATAATAAATGTATACAAACGATATTACTGGTCCGGTGCAGCCAAAACGAGGGTGCGTTGTGTTCGGGGGAAGATAGTAGTTGCCTGAGGCGCACCCAGCCCTGCGTTCCCCGCCCCATTCATCCGTGCCAGAGAGTTGCACGTCGTCGCTGGGAGTCGCACGTCGTCGCCGCCATGGCTGCCATCTCGTCGCGCAACGTCGTCCTCGTTGACGTGCTGTCTCCTCAAAGTCCACCATGTCGCGCCACAGCGAGAGGTGCTAGCTTCATCCCAAAGGTGAGGCGGCGTTTTTTTTTTCTTGTTGTCCTTTAGTCTTTCTTCTTTTACTTCTCCTTTCGTGTTCCTTCTTCGTTTTCTCCTTCTTCTTCTTCTTCGCTTCTTCGTCTTATCTTCTTTTTCTTCTTCCTTGTTTCTGGTTCTTCTTCTTCTTCTTCTTCTTTTCTTCTTCTTCTTCGTTTCTTCTTCGTTTCTTCTTCTTCTACATTTCTTCTTCCTCTTCTCTTTCTTGGCGCAACTACCCTGCTACGCCCATCTAATAGACTACTAGAGTCTAGTCCGTCTAGATTTTATTTTTTCCGTTTTGCCGCGCCCACAGCCAACCTCAGCCCTGTCGCCTCCCTCCTTCATCATTACCCCTCCCCTCCCTACTCCGCATCCATCCTCCCCCATCGGACATCCCCTCGCGTCCTTATCCCATCGCCTCCCATTCTCCTCCTATCGCCTCCCTCCTCTCATCCCCGCCCTCCTTCGTATCCATCCTCCCCACGGGGCATTGCCTCCCTCCTTCACCATCACCCATCGCCTCCCTCCTTCACCATCACCCATCGCCTCCCTCCTCCGCATCCATCCTCTCCCTTCGGGCGTGGCCTCCATCCTCCCCCATCGCCTGCCTCCACTCTCCTTCCTCCTTGACCATGGCCTCCATCCTAACCCTCCTCACCCATCGCCTTCCTCCTCCCTCCTCCGCCTTAGCCTCCCTCATCCCTCCTGCCCCATTGACTCCCTCCTCCCTCCTCCGCTATAGTCTCTCTCCTCCTTATGCCACCACAGGCTCCCTCTCCCTCCYCCCYCCCCGCCACTCATAGCCCCGGTCCCCCCGCCTCCCGCCCCCCAAGCACACAGAGATCCCGACATGCATCCCAAAACAAAAAAAGACCGGATTTGGAGACTACTAACAAAGCGCATAAAGGTCCTGCATTCGGGAAAAAAAAAAAGAAAGAACGGGTGGCTTCTTTCACCCCCTGCATTCGGGGTGTACCCGCGGTGAGATATTTGGATCGAATGAATGGATGGCAGGAACCTGTGCGTACTCGAAGTCAAGTGTACCCCCCCTCGGCTAGTGGGACTTAATTAAGCCCCAAGCGTGTGTGTTGGGTGTGCATGCCCGAACCCAACTCTAAACCCCCGCTACCGGTAGTGGGACTTAATTAAGTCCCGAGCCTGCGGGTTCGGTCCTGAGCTGGCGGCGATTATATGGAAGCCGGTGCGCTCCTGCGCTACTACCGGTAGGCCGGCCCAGTGGGGCGCAGTCCCTCTACCGGTAGCAAAGAGGATTGGATTAAGCACCTGAATCAGGATGTGTTTTATGCAGAGATGCCCAAGAAGTAGATCGATCACGATTTTTTAAACCTCTCCGCAAACACGTCCAGCTTCAGGCGGTGAATCCAAATCCTCTTTGCTGCTGGGACTGGGCCCCTGGGCGTCTCGCGCAACTGAGCTGTTTCGTCTTTGGGGGGGGGCACAAGTAGAGTGTCCACATCCCAAGGGAGATACCACCAGGCCTCTTCCCGCCAGCTCCAGGACCGCCGTTTTCCCCCGAACACGACGCACCCTCATTTTGGCTGTACGACCGAAAATATAGCTTGTATACATGCATTGTCAGGGTGCGTTATGTTCGGGGGAAGACGGTAGGTCACCATGAGACAGCCCAGGACACTGGTCCTCATTGGCCCTGCATTTGGAGAGGAGTACCAGAAATATGAACCCAAGGGGAAGAGGGAAAGACCCCTTCTGTTCCGGTCCTCCGTCGTGTGAGACCCAGTCAGTTTGGAGTTCGTTGACACCGGTGGATGATTTTTTTTTTTTTTTTTTTTTTTTTTTTTTTTTTTTTTTTTTTTTTTGGATTTTTTTCCATTGTGATTTTTTTTTCAGTTTTTTTTTTTTTGGAAAGGTCGCACTGCAAAATTGACGTCTTTTTTCTTTCTTAAAAGAAAATATCAACCGGGGTGCCCCTGCTGCAGACGGGGATAAGAGCCCACGCCTGTTGCAGGGGCATCGGTATGGGATGGCTGCCCCAATCTTATTCGTGGGAAGCAACACGTGCTGAGGGAACTGGGCCCAGCGTCCCTCAACTCTGCAAAATCACCTTGGCTGATGCCATGGATTGTTTTTTTTTTTGCCTTTCTTTGTAGATTTCATCTTAATATAAAAATGCGATGTGAAAGTCCCCGTGTTTGAACTTTCAAAAATTCTGAAAAACTATTAATCCCGTGATGTATATAGATGATTCGATAAATTTGTTAAAAAAAAAATCGCTTCTTTTTGGTCCCTCCATGAAGCTCTGATTTATTGTTTACGTCTCTTTAATTCCTTGACCACGAAAAAGGGATTACTATCATTACTTTACTTTTAGTTTATAATAATAAAAAAACAATATTGCATGAAGTTGTTAACAACAGAACCCTCTAGATTAAGCTCTTTTTTTACTAGTTTATACCTCTCTTGAATTACTGAAGGACGGTCACATATAGGGACTAAATTTAATTAAAAAAGAATTAAAAAAAACAAAAAAACAAAAAAACAAAAAAAACAAAAAAAAAGCGACAAGCTCTGAATAAGCAGAGGAACTCGCGGTCCCTGATTCTTTCTGCCCTCGTTTTGTGCCGCCTTTCCTTTCTCAATGAAGCAGTTGATGTCAACGTCTTGCAAGCCGTGCGATCCTGAGATGATGAGAACGAATCTTGGAGCGACAACTCGCTGCCAGTGTTATCAAATGAGCAATCGGCACCAGTTTCGAGGCTCCCCGGATACCTGGACTACTAGGGTCGTCCGGCCGTGCAGCACGGCTGTGCACACCCAAGACAAGTTGCCCGGGGGGAACCCCGTGCAGGCAAAAATCAGCCCTGTTTTTTGTATAACGAACTCAGAACAGGCTAAAAACAGACTCAAGCACACTCGAGACAGGTCCAAAACTGAATCAGACAGACTCAAAACCGAGCGAAAACAGAAGCAGGCAGACTCAAATGGACCTGTAGACTAAAACAGACTCACTCAGAGACTCAAAACAGGCTCAAACAGACTCCAACAGTCCCTTGACAGACTCAAGCAGATTCGAAACTGACTCAGAACAGAATCAAACGGACTGAAACAGAATGAATGGGTATCAAGCAGATTCGAAAACTGACGAAGAACAGAATTAAACCGCCTCAAACTGAATGAATGAATGAATGAATGAATGAATGAACAGGTATCATGTCCGAGTGATCCCCCTTACAGCAATCAATTAAAAGAACCCTCCTTTGGGCCTCACTCTGGCTCCTCCCCTCTAGTTATGGTTGGATTGATCGTGTTTCCCAAGGTCAAATTATTTTTGAAATGGATGCTGTGCCTCTCCCTCCCATCTCATTCCGCCATAGCCACACTTTGGGATGAAGTTCAAGACAATTGGGTACCCCCCACTCAGGCCTACGGGATGTTCCTGTCTTTGCGCAGGAACATCATTGCAGTCTGCCATCCAACTACAGGGCCTGTACCTAAGCTGAAAGCTGCCTAGGTACGGGACTGAATACTCATGGCCTCTTTTTTTGGAAGCTACCCGACCTTTCTAAGCCTATCGGACTTCACTTTGGCCTACCCGAGTTGCTGGGAATTCCCTACCGGATACTCGCCAAGTTCTACTTTTGCCCTTGTCCGTCCTGGCCTTTCTTCTGCAAAGTCCGTACCGTGCCTAATTTTAGTCCTACCGTTGTATCCATTTCTGCTCGTACCCCTCCTGGGACACAGAAGGCACACGACGATAACAAAGTTGGTCCTGGTCGCACAGGCATACATACATCAGCATCAGGTCGCACAGACACAGAAACACAAAGCGAATCAGACTCAAACTTGGAAATCTCAGCAAACAGGTCAATGGCACGGAAGAGAGTCGATCCTTAGAAACAGGAGTGAAGGTTGCTCAGACTGAAAACTGCATGGGCCATTACATTATCCTTCTGCCTGTATTGTTTGCCTCTATGTTTTTGCCCCTAACGCTTATCCTTATCCTTTTGCCAGTCCTTATCCTTGTCCTTATCCTTTTGCCTGCTTTGCTTGTCCTTATCCTTGTGCCATTTCTTATCCTTGTCCTGATCTTTTTGCCTGTATTGCTTGTCCTTATCCTTGTGTCATTTCGTATCCCTGTCCTTGTCCTTGTGCCATTTCGTATCCCTGTCCCTATCCTTTTGCCATTTCTTATCCCTGTCCCTGTCCTTTTGCCATTTCTTATCCTTGTCCTTATCAATTTGCCATTTCTTATCCTTGTCCTTATCCTTTGCCTGAGTTGCTTATGCTACTGGCTGGCTGCCATTTCTTATCCTTGTCCTTATCCTTTTGCCATTTCTTATCCTTGTCCTTATCCTTTTGCCATTTCTTACCCTTGTCCTTATCCTTTTGCCATTTCTTATCCTTTGCTTGAGTTGGTTATGCTTCTGGATGGCTGCCATTTCTTATCCTTGTCCTTATCCTTTTGCCGTTTCTTATGCTTGTCCTTATACTTCTGCGTGAGTTGCTTATGCTTCTGGCTGGCTGCCACGGTGGCCTTTGTGGCAGGGACTTGAGAGATCTGTTTTGCGAAGCGGTTGGAAGGCCCCGCGGCATGCAGCGGCTGCCTTTGGATTACGACGACCTGGAAGGCAACGCCATAGGGAGCAGAAGATGGGGTTCCATCCCCTAACAACCCATGAACAAAAGGTGTCTGTAAACATCTACACACTACGTGGCGGTTGGCTGTACCCTTCCCCCCCCTTAATTCATCCGTGTCTCTGTTAACCGCTCCCTTACTCTGTTATCCCTTTCTCCGTTGGTGGCTTCCTTCTTTCAAACTGACAGCAAGTAACATCACACTCCACCAGTTCACACGAACCTAAGCAGTGCTCTTACCGTATACGCGGTAAGAGCATTTCTATTTGGTCCTGCGCCGGTAGCGAAAGCGGCATGCCACGTTCAAAAGGCGCAGTTGCAGGCTCGTGAGCCTTGGAACGTGACTTTGTCAACGTAGGGTCATGTGAAATGGTTGTTTAAAATAAAACAAAAAAAAATTTGGACCATTTCTCGATTTTATGCGTGTCATGCTACTCTTCATTCTCTGGTGACATTAATATAATAAGGAAGGAAGGAAGGATATTCTGAAAGGCCTTTTCACTTTGCAGACCCAAAATTCGACTTTCAGGGTCAAGGTCCTAAGTCAAAAAAGGCCAACAGGCCTAAACTGAAACGTTGTCGCTTCGGGTATCCAAGTGGCAGAGGTCACACTCATCCAAGGGGCAGAGGTCAAACTCATCCAACGGGCAGAAGTCAAAACTCATCCAAGGGGCAGAGGTCAAACTCATCCAAGGGGCAGAGGTCAAACTCATCCAAGGGGCAGAGGTCAAACTCATTCAAGGGGCAGAGGTCAAACTCATCCAAGGGGCAGAGGTCAAACTCATCCGAGGGGCAGAGTTCAAACTCATCCAAGGGGCAGAGGTCAAACTCATCCGAGGGGCAGAGTTCAAACTCATCCAAGGGGCAGAGGTCAAACTCGTCCAAGAGGCAGAGGTCAAACTCAAAAGGTGCCCGATGACCAGTCAGTCAGGTCCCACAGTCCAAAAATGCAGCAGGGCTCCAATTTTGGAAAAGTCTGGAAGGTACCGGCCCAATATTCCAAAAGCAAACAGGCCGTGGGCAACCGGTACCTGTCAAATCAAGCCCAGACGGCAGAGGCCAGTGAAACCAGGGCCCAGGCCAAGTCAATAAGAAGACTGGCCCAGCCTCATTCGGGCAGATAGCTCATTTGCGGGAAGGTGGAGTGCTGTTGGCACTTGTGTGGGTTATTGCGAGTGACAGAACGCTAAGGAGCCCTGCTGGGCAGCGCTATGCTGTAGGGGACAGGCGGCCATAGCCGCGCAGTAGAAGTAGGGATAGAGGATGAGTAGGAGGCGGATGTATCCAGGGTCGAGATCCTCGATAGTAGCAGAGACTGAGAGAGAGTTCAGGAGAGAGAGGAAGAGAGGGAAAGAGCCAGTGAGGTTGTGCGCTGCAAGCCGAGAGAAGAGGAAGAGTTACAGACCTGATTGACCCTGCTGAGTGTTGCGCCGATGAGTGGCTGTGACTCAAACACCAAATCTGTAGAAGATGAAGTTGCGCTGATGAGCGCTTGGTGACACAAACTCAGAATCTGTATAATATGATGTTGCGCTGGTTACTCGAACTCTGTTTTTTTATAATATGATCATTCATTGATGTTTATGATATCTGGACTCCGGTGTTGATTTTTGCGTGAACTCTCATGATGCACATGTTTGGAGTGATGATATAAGTGGTCCATTGCAATTCTTTCTATTTTGGAGGCGTTATTTTTTTTGACACTTTTCGCTGCCACTCCCAGTCCCTTTGTACCGTTCCCACTCATTGTGGACATCCAATCTCCACCGCCATAATTCCTGGTCGCCATAAGTCCCGGTCACATTGTGCCATAATGCCCAGCCCAGTCGTGTTATCAGTCTCCAAGCCAGTACATCGCCCAGGCAAACTTGAGATAAAAATTGGGCCAATCCGCAAATTTAGGGTGAACAGTGCTACCAGACCAAAATGGCCAGCGGTTCCCCCCCATAAAAAAAACAAGGCTAGCGGTTCCAGCCAAAAGAAAGAAAGAAAGGCGAAGCTTGATGCGCAGGGGGGGATCTTCCACGGCGAAAAGAGGCTCGGTGGTACTGGTGGTTTTAATCGCCAGTCCATTCAACCTCTTCTTCCCGATGTGCTGTGCTGCTGTGCCCTTAAAAAAAATGAGCCATCACGCGAGCGATCTTGGCAGGTGCCACCAACCTTTTCCTTCTGGTAGGTCCGAACTGTGATTTGCACTGGTGCAGCGTGGTAATGGTCATGTCCAAAAACGAGGCAGCTGGGAAACAGACTGGTGGTTCAAATGTTTGGATTTGTTTCCTTCTCTGAGTCTGATCCACGTGCAAAATGTGCACAGTTTGTGCTTGCTTGTTGTGCACATGTGGTGTGCTGTGCATGGGTCCTGGAGACCATCTCACGCAGATGTGTACATGTCATGCATCATCTTCACACGCAGTGATCAATAATCTCAACCATAAACAAAGGTAGAGAATAGAAGGACCGAGTATCACAGCTTATATTATCAAAAATATGAATACAAAGTGTTTCAAAGTTCCCCTGAGTCCAGCGCTCATCAGCGCAACACCACTATCTTGCCAACTCATCAATATGACTTCCAGTGAATCAGCGCTACCCCTGCAGATAGTCTCCAAGTCATCAATGWGGTCACTACTCATCAGCGCCACCTCTGCAGGTCACATCCAACTCAGGTAAGTATCTTCCATAGCCAAACCTTGAATGAACACTCTCAGCCTCAATCCCTTCCTCCTATGATGCATACACACTCTTCAATACTCATGAGGATCTACTCTGGATACTACTCATAGCTACATACTGACCCTCTACTACTAATGCTAACTCGCTGGGCAGCTATGGCTGCATCACTTCCAGCGTACAGGCATCTTCCTCC
>BFEA01000694.1:396477-407007 GCA_003427395.1 Chara braunii | reverse complement strand
GAGAGAGAGAGAGAGAGAGAGAGAGAGAGAGAGAGAGAGAGAGAGAGAGAGAGGAAACTTCCATGCTTCTCTGGTCGGGCATCGGAGTGATGACAGACTGCATGCAGAATCGGCAAGACAAAACTGGAGCCGCGGACCTGAACTTTCAAAATTGCAATCCGACTGCCAGAGGCTGTCTGAAAAAGACGAGATCGGCTGTGCTTTTGTCAGCAAGCCCCGAGGTTCGGCAAATCCGGGGTCGATATGTAGTCATTAGCTTCGGCAGAAAGAGGTTCAGAGGCAATGGCGCAGCTCAGTCATTGATGCAGTCTTCATAACTTCCTGGTACAGAGGCGAAAGCTCTAACCCTCACTCCATCTATGAAGGGAGGGAGCTCCCCTTGTCTCCATTCCCGGCTTTCTTTGGAAGCATTGTTTACCTCTAATTATGTGACTCCTATCCTCTGCCTACCCTCCGCCTATCCTCCTCCTATCCTCCGCCTATCCTCCTCCTATCCTCCGCCTATCCTCCGCCTATCCTCCGCCTACCCTCTGCCTATCCTCTGCCTATCCTCCGCCTATCCTCCGCCTACCCTCCGCCTATCCTCCGCCTATCCTCTGCCTATCCTCCGCCTATCCTTCGCCTATCCTCTGCCTACCCTCCGCCTACCCTCCGCCTATCCTCCGCTAAAAGAATTACATGCAGTGATTTACCTGCAGTGTTCATAAAACAGGTATGCTTCATAGTAGCGTCCTATGTTGATTCAGCAAACCAACTTCTTCATCTTCTTCTTCTTCTTTTTTCTTCCCTTTTTTCTTTCTTCTGAAGGAACATTTCCCTGACTTGTGAGGGTTGCAGTTGTCCTTACTAGTTTACATTACAGGTGGAGCATGGTGTTAAAGCGGCAAAAACAAGGAATGATAACCTCGCTTCTACAAGTGACTTCCTTGAAGAAAAAGATGTTGATGATTTCCTGGTACGTAATCCCCCCAACACGCTCTCATCCTAAGGGTCTGTGAGTGTGTGCGTGTTGTCATGTTTGCTATACACAACTCCACAGGAAAAGGATGACTGTGCCAGACTGTTCAGGTGGACTTTCACTGACTGATGAGGGTTGTGTGTGTGTGTGTGTGTGTGTGTGTGTGTGTGTGTGTGTGTGTGTGTGTGTGTGAGAGAGAGAGAGAGAGAGAGAGAGAGAGAGAGAGAGAGAGAGAGAGAGAGAGAGAGAGAGAGAGAGAGAGAGATGCATTCACGTGCAATTTTCTTGCAGTTTCCCAGTGGGGTGTCGCACTGACTAGGACAATTTTGTAATTTTCTGAGTTCTGGGTCCTAACCGGTAACTGAAGTAGGCCTGAGTGGACAAGGACCTTTCTCCAAATTCCGTAAACTACTGCGAAAACAGGTACTACTGGGTCTAAACCTGTCCATGCCCCAACGCGACAGTTGCCTTACTTTTGCCTCAGACTGTTACGGTTGTTTCTGGGAAGACAGACCTTGTTAGTTGGTTTACCCTTGCCTCAGACCAGTACCACCGTTACTGGAAAACACAGACCCATAACTGGTTGTTGTGTTTTAGGTCTTAGGCAGTCCAGTCCAATAGGTTAGAGCAGAAGTATAAATAAAGTAGATCCGCAGTGTTAGCTCCGTTTTGGGGAATAGTTGTTTAGTGCTTCTGTTGCTGCCGCCAGGCTGCTGGAGCATCGGTGTAGCTGGACAGTGGTTGCTAGGGTTTCAAGGCAGCAGTGAAGAGGGTGCTTCATCTGCTGAGTTTGCCGGCACCATCTCTGCGCTGTGGGGTTAGGCGCTGCCATAGCTTCTTCTCTCCGTGGTAGCTGTACTTCTCCTTCTTCAAGCTGGAGTTTGTTTCCTGAAGCTGGCGCGGCTTATTCTGGGAGGTCTCTGGCCCAGCGCCGGAGAATCTGAGTGTTTTCTGGACGGTGATGGTGCTGCTGAGACAGTAGGAGGGTGACACTGGTGGTCTGCAGGAATTAGGGCTGGGCGTCATAGCCGGCGGGCGGTGTAGAGAATGATGCTGCAGTGCGAGGAGGGAGACTCCAGAAGCTTGATGAAGCTATGTTCTTTTTTTTTTTCCTGGGTGGTTTACTCTCGGTTGAGATTCTCGGGTTCATTGTGATTCTGATTGAGCTGAGGAGTGGCGAGGGATTATGAATTGGTAATTCTCAATTCTTGTTGCTCTGCGCATATCTCAGTCTGGTTTGGTGTGAATTCCCTCTCCAAGTCTGCTTCTTCATCTTGGCATGTGTATGTGAACATGTTGATGCTCTGCTGGATTGCATTTCAATCAGTCACATAACACATGTGTGTGATGTCGAGCACAAGCTGCAGGGAAGTTTGTAGGAACCAGTCAAGAGTGGAAGATGAGCATGGACATTGGAGAAGAGGTTAAGAGCCCTAAATTTTAATTTTAATGGAAAGTTGGAAACCAAATAAACCAACAGCAAAAAAAAAAAGAAAGGGTCATAAAATGGATCAAAGGGGCCTAAAACCCCAAGGCAAAATTGATCAGGGAGATGCGTTTTGTTGAATGGTGGTTTCAGAACATGGAATGGAAGGACGGCGAGCTAGACGAAGTTTTTGAGAAGTTCGGCGAAACTGTATACGTTGACCCGAACTTGGAGGAGCTTGCCAAGGCGGATGAAGATGACGCAGAAGTTGAGAAATGTGAGTTGGCCGGTCTTCTCCAAGTTGACGGCTCTTGGTTGCTTTGTAGGGCTTAAAATAACTGAAAACTATGAAAGTAGTTTTTCTTTTTAATGGACGGATGTTTTTGGGACTGCGTCATTTCTCTCCATCGTTGTGCAAAATAGTTTTGGTGCAGCGATGCTCTTTCTAATAGTTTCTATCGTGTTTGAAAAGATTCGGCTCAGTTCTGGGCTACCAGCTGGGCCGCCCGGGTCACCTTGTTTGACCGGGCGGCCCGGCCGTGCAAGGACCAGGGAAGGCCCAAGCAAAAAAAAGAAAGGATTTCTGAAAAATCTATAAAAAAAACTATGTGATGCACAAAAATAAACTGAACAACTTTTGCCTCAGGGTCAAATAAAAATTCCTTGCCAAATTATTATTATTATTTTAATTATTTTTGGCCCGGCTGGGCAAGTTGCCCTGAGCCACTCTGGTAGCCTAGATGCTGGTTTTTTAACCTCTTTTTTTCTAGGTTACCTGGGTGGATGTCCACCCCCCCTCTCTTCCCTGCGGAGGATGTCCGAAGTGTCTGCCCAGAGACACATAACCGGGCCCAGTAAAAACTATGCTGGGTCCGGTTTTGGCATTTCAGGGGCAATGGGGGTCAGAGGAGAGGGGGCTCCCCATTCCAGGACCCTGCACAAATGTTTTAGACGCCTGAAAGGCCCCAAAATTCTGAAAAAAAGGCCCAATCTGGGCCCTCCGATCTTGGAGATTGGGCCAATTTCATATTCGAAATCTCCCCTTTTTTCAAGCTTTTTTGAAGTTTTTTCTTTTTCGTTTTTTTTTTTTTTTTTTTTTTTTTTTTTGTGGTTCCCGTTAGGATCAATCAATCAATCAAGATTGACTGATTTGGTAGATCAACAATGATGACCACGACCGTTCTTTTATTGTTTTTTTTTGTCCTTGGTGTGGTTGTGATCATGGTCGTGGGAGTGGTTGTTGTCGCCTGTACAATGATGGCAACTCCTTCTGTCTTTGTCCTCCTCCTCCTGTTCTACTTCTTTCTCCTCCTCTTCTTCCTTCTCCTCTCTGCCGACCTCCCTTTCGCCTGCCCCTTCTTTTTTCTTTTTCTGTCTTTTTTCCCGCCCAAGGTAAGAATGTGTGCTACCTCTGCCCGAGAGATTGCATGTGTACAGCGTGCGCCCAAGGCCAACAGCACAAACCCAGAGGGCGTGTGGCCAACACGGCACAAAGACGAGTCCTAGTCTCGCCCAAGGTGTGCAGGGAGATGATGCGCGCATTGGTAACTTAGTGGCAGAGACAAGTTACGATCAATCAATCAATCAATCAATCAATCAATCAAAATGAAACACAGAAATCATGCAGCAGCTCACTTCTTCCTCCTCCTCCTCTTCTTCTCTTCCTCTTCCTCATCCTCCTCCTCCTCCTCATCCTCCGCCCGCGGCAATTGTCGGGGCCAAGTGTCCGGTCCACTTGGTAACATTGCTTTTATTCCATTTCCATACCGTTTGGCTCAAGAATCAGTGTTGTGTTTGGAGAGTTGCTGTGAGAATAATCCTGGGACTAGTAGTGTGTGGCCTGCGGTCTTCCCCAAACAGAATGTATGGTCATCATAGCTGCATTTGGGACAACTGCTTTCTGTCTAGATACAGCAATAGTGACTGTACATTCCGTTCGGGTTAGGTCAGAGTCTATCTAGGTGAATGATACAGACATGTGACTGACTGTTGATAAACAGGTCATGAGCTCAAACTCCGACCTCATCAGATTGAATTAGCCTGCGTGAATTGCCAAGAGTAAATTTTCGACAACAGCTGGCAAGCTGACTGTTTATTTGTTGAGTGATGTAATGACCCGCCAAAACACAGACTGAGAACACTGCTGATTTCTGGGATTTGCTGCTGGAATGAATGCCTTGCTGAGATTCCCGCATTCTGCTGTGGTTTCCAAGTCTGTGTGTGTGTGCGTGCCTGCTTGTTTGCGTGCCTGTCTGAGTGCTTGTTGGCTGAGTGTGTGTGTGACCCGCAAGGGTACTTGTTGGTTGAAAGGCCCCGCAGGGCTGGTACTTACCTATGGCCGCGACTTTGAGGGTTGCAGCGGGGAAAACACTCAAGTAGCGGGGGTAGGCCCGCGACACTTAGAGCAGCGGGAAAAACACTCAAGTAGCAGGTAGGCCGGTACCACTCAAGTAGTGGTAGAACTGTCGGGTACTGGAGGCCGAGCAGAAGAAGACGAAAAGTTGGCATTTTTAGAGGCCCAGTAGCGGTAGGTTAGAGGTAGGCCGGTACCAGTCAAATTAGCCAGAGTCTAGGGCCTGTCCGGACGATAGCAGAGCCTGCAATGATGTTTCCCTCCGAAAGGGAGGAGGTACCGGTTGCTGGGATGCCGCTCCTCGGCCTAGGAAGTCAACGCCCAAGAGGCCAGTAGCCGCTATATCTTCCGGAGGAGCAAGCAGCTCCTCCTCATTTGCGGTATGCAAGGATTGGCGACATGCTGCTGGAGCCAAGCGCTGGACTTGGGCAGCGCTGCCTGGAGGTGACGAGCAGCTGGGCGTTCAGCCTGGCTATGGTGAGCAGTCCAGCCTGAGGAGGAGGAAGAAGGGGGCGAAGGAGGAGAGTGACGAGGTACCTACCTGGCTATGGTGGACACCATCTTCATCACCTTGTTGGGCGCTGCATCTGGAAGGCCCCAGTTGGGGTAGTGCCGCACCAAGGAANTGGACACCATCTTCATCACCTTGTTGGGCGCTGCATCTGGAAGGCCCCAGTTGGGGTAGTGCCGCACCAAGGAAGCCCGAGGCAGAGTCAGGCATGGTGGCTTAGTCAGCAGCGGCATACCTGCTTTGGGTTGTCCTTTGGACAGGAGTGCAGCGACATAGCTGCTTTGCGTTGTCTTTTGCGCAGGAGGGCAGATCACTCAGTAGTCCGCCATAGCCTAGGCATGTGAGAGTTAGAAGAAGGGGGGAAGCCATGGCTATGGTGGACCTGTTGTTGTGTCAGCAGTAAGAGGGAACTTCGGACATTGATTATGGTTCATCCACTCAGTGTTATTATTATTATTATTGGAAGAAGAATAAGATTGGCAAAGTGGAGGAGGAGGAGGAAGGTGGAGAGAGAAGGGGGATTTGTCATTGGTCTTGCTGGTGTAGATCTTCTTCTTCTTCTTCTTCTTCTTCTTCTTCTTCTTCTTCTTCTTCTTCTTCTTCTTCTTCTTCTTCTACTTCTTCTTCTTCTTCTTCTTCTTTCTCTCTTCTTTGGTCTCTATCTCTTTGCAAGTGCTTTCATTCTTTTGCAATTGGGTGGTATTGTCTTTCATTGTGAATTTGCACTTTGGGAATGACCAGGATCGTAACAGTGATTGTTTTTTCTGTTGCACGTGGTGTCATATAACGGAAGAAAACGCTCTTGCGAGTCCGGCTCGCCAGCAGAGCAGAGTGGGCAGTAGATTTGAATGGCCCTATGTTCTGCCGATTCACACACTCATACTTGTGCTGTGTGTGTGCGTGAATGGGGCGGGGGCAGGAGCGGGGGGGGAGGGGGACGTTGTGTGTGCGTGTGTAAATATTCACACACTCGTGCTTGTGCTGGGTGTGTTTTCTCCTGTGGTTCTTTGTGTAATGCAGTTGCAATTGCGATGGCCACTGCCGCATATGACACCAAAGCAGTTGACATTCGGGTCCTTCACGTCAAGCCTCTTGTGCAGTGGACTCGCTACTTTGTAATCGTGAGCGCATTTTCACGACCGCAGATCGATGCCATCATGTAAGTGGACCTCTGCTGGTTGGAGATGACCTGGGCAGAGTAGAGTGTATAAGGGCATGTCTCATCGTCTTTCTGATTTACACGACCTGCTGCAGGTGTACTCGCCTACCTGTGTTACTCCGATGATGTGCTATGTTTCCAACTTTGACAAATGGATTTTGAAAATTACTTCTGTTCATAGATGCTGCTTCGTTATGGGATCTGTGGGTGATGGGGCGTGTATCTGACATTGAATGATTTAGACATACAAAGTTGAAACCTTTCACGGTGGTTCCTTGATGATGACAGAACACAGGGCAAAGGGCAAATAAACACATTCACTTGTCTGGTTCCCAAACTGTTTGTGTATAGCCTAATCTATCTAACACGGTGGCCCCACTGGTGATTGGAAATCATGGACCTGGTCATAATGTGTTCATGCTCTGTCTTCCTGGTTTCCAAGCATGAAGACATCACCAGTGGGGCCTACTGTCTTCACCCGATAGAATGTATGGTCATTATCGCCGTATCTAGACTGAAAGGTGTCCCAAATACAGCTATAGTGACTTTCAGTTCTTTGCAGGCGAAGATGGTAGTCCTGAGCCACCACTCCCCTGAAAAGAAGTTTTCCCTACACTATAGGGAATCGCTAATGTGAGAAATCTAGCATTTAGGCTGTCTGTGGTCCTACCAGGCCGACGGCCAGGACCGTCGTGCGATCTTAAGATTTTAAGATTGCATGGCGACCCAGGCCGTCGGCCCAGATTAAAAATTTGCAGCCCAAGCGGGTTTCTGGAGCGGTCCGCCAGGTCTGAGGGAAAAATGTTCCTGCGCAGGTCTTTGGCGGCGTAGTGGTGCATTTTTTTGGAGTGGTCTCTAGTGGACTAGACTCACACTCTCACACTCTCACACTCTCACACTCTCACACTCTCACACTCTCACGCACACACACACACACGCACACGCACACATGCACATGCACGCTCACGTTCATGCTCACGCAGGCACACATGCACACATACACACACATACACACGCACACATACACTACACACACACATACACACACTACTAGTAAACGCATATGAATGACTGTAGTTGAGAGAACAGACAGAATATAATTACCCTTTTACTCTGCCTCCTTCATAACGTGCAAGTGGGCCGTAAAGGCACACGAGGATGTGGGCAGCTGGCGCTCAACCATCATCAACGTGGCCAGCCTTGTATGTGATAGGCACAGTAAGAAAGTAACTGCAAAAACAAAGAAAATGGGAGGCCTCCCAATGCTAGCTGATGCAAATATAATCAAGAAAACGATATAACGAATTTATTAAGTCTCGTATTGTTTTTACTGTTGGGTTGGCCCATCTCAAGTGTGTTGCATTGCTTGTGTAAAGGTGAGATTCCTTGCGTTGCTTGTTTAAAGGTAAGGTTCTGAATAGATATTGAATTCACAAGCAAAACTGTTTCATTGGTGGATTGGCTCATCTTGAGCATGCTTCATTGTCTGCAATACAGGTAAAGTTGCTATGACTTTGGATCTACTCATCTGGGTGGAATAAGGGAAGTTGTGGTGATATTTTATAACACACATACACAAATGCAACCTTCTGGTGAGTCAGTGAAAGTCCGATGAAACACTGTGGTGCAGTCATGCCTCCTTTGTGGAGTTCTGTATAGCGAACATGACATCACACACACACACACACACACACACACACACACACATACGCAGATGCATCTTGGGCAGACTGTCGGGTTCAACCTCCTGATGAGTCGCTGAAGTCTGACAAAACAGTCTGACAGATTCATGCTTCCTTCTGTGGAGTTGTGTATAGCGAACATCACAACTGTAATGACCCACCAAAACACAGACTGAGAACACTGCTGATTTCTGGGATTTGCCGCTGTAATGTATGCCTTGCTGAGATTCCCGCATTCTGCTGTGATTTCTAAGTCTGTGTGTGTGCGTGCCTGCTGGTCTGCGTGGCTGTCTGAGTGCTTGTCGGCCTGAGTGTGTGTGTGTGATCCGCAAGGGTACTTGTTGGTTGAAAGGCCCCGCAGGGCCGGTACTTACCTGTGGCCGTGACTTTGAGGGTTGCGGCGGGGAAAACACTCAAGTAGCGGGGGTAGGCCCGCGACACTTAGAGCAGCGAGAAAACCACTCAAGTAGCAGGTAGGCCAGTACCACTCAAGTAGTGGTAGAACTGTCGGGTACTGGACGCCGAGCAGAAGAAGACAAAAGTTGGCATTTTTGGAGGCCCAGTAGCGGTAGGTTAGAGGTAGGCCGGTACCAGTCCAAGTAGCCTGAGCCTAGGGCCTGTCGGACGATATCAGAGCCTGCAATGATGTTTCCCTCCGAAAGGGAGGAGGTACCGGTTGCTAGGAGGCCGCTTGGCCTAGGAATTCACTGCCCAAGAGGCCAGTAGGCCGCTATATCTTCGGGAGGAGCAAGCAGCTCCTCCTCGTTTGCGGTGTGCAAGGATTGGCGACGTACTGCTGGAGCCAAGCGCTGGACTTGAGTGGTGCCTGAAGGAGCAGAGCAGCTGAGCGCTCAGCCTGGCTATGGCGAGCAGCCCAGCCTGAGGAGGAGGAAGAAGGGGGCGAAGGAGGAGAGTGGTGAGGTACCTACCTGGCTATGGTGGACACCATCTTCATCACCTTGTTGGGCGCTGCATCTGGAAGGCCCCAGTTGGGGTAGTGCCGCACCAAGGAANTGGACACCATCTTCATCACCTTGTTGGGCGCTGCATCTGGAAGGCCCCAGTTGGGGTAGTGCCGCACCAAGGAAGCCCGAGGCAGAGTCAGGCATTGCGGCTTAGTCAGCAGCGGCATAGCTGATTTGGGTTGTCCTTTGGACAGGAGTGCAGCGACATAGCTGCTTTGCGTTGTCCTTTGCACAGGAGGGCAGATCCCTCAGTAGTCCGCCATAGCCTATGCATGTGAGAGGTGGAAGAAGGGGGGAAGCCATGGCTATGGTGGACCTGTTGTTGTGTCAGCAGTAAGGGGGAACTTCGGATATTGATTCTGGTTCATCCACTCATTGTTATGATTATTATTGGAAGAAGAATAAGATTGGCGAAGTGAAAGAGGAGGAGGAAGGTGGAGAGAGGACGGGTATTCGTCATTCTTCTTTCTCCACTTCTTCTTCTTCTTTCTCTCTTCTTTGGTCTCTATCTTTTGCAAGTGCTTTCAGTTCTTTCTTCTTTTTTCTCCTCTTCTTCTTCTTCTTTCTGTCTTCTTTGGTCTCTATCTCTTTGCAAGTGCTTTCATTTCTTTCGCGATTGGGTGGCATTGTCTTTCATTATGAATTTGCACTTTGGGAATGACCAGGTGAAACGGTATTCACCAGTTCGAAGTAGCTGATGTAGGACCCAGGGTTCGATCCCTAGTTCCCCAACTTACCTGTGTACAATATCTGTGACAACTTGAAGAATTGAACCTGCGACCTGTAGAACCGCCAGTGGTAAGTAGGTCTGTCGTAGGTCTTTAGGTAGCCAGGATTTGATCCATTGACCTGTAGAGTAGAAGTCCAGCTGCAGTCCTTCTAGAAGGTTGGCAAGTGGTCAAGTGGTGTGACTAAAGCAAGCCCATGTTGGAGACGAGGACAAGTGGCAAGGGCAAATAGTAGGACCCCAGTGCAACTGCACTGCGTCGTAGGGTTGTCACTATGCAGTCATGGGAAAGTCTAGAAAGTACCAGTCCGGTCCAGTAAGTACCACGGGGGGGGACTGTGTGCATCATGGGCCAGGGATACAAGGCAGACCAATGCAACACAGAAGTATAAATCAAGAGGCTGCGTCCAGCCATTCATTCATTCCTGCGGAAGCTCTGCGGAAGCGCTGCTCGGGCGTCTTGTGCAAGGGAGGTCTGCAGATGGCCTGAAGACGAAGTGGGCAGAAGTTAGTGATAGGCTAGTTAGCTGTTAGTGGCCATGCGCCATAGCCATAGACAGTTAGTGAGTGYGTATGTGTGTGTGCAGTGGTTGGCGTGGATGGTATCCAGGGTGATCCGGAGTCGAGTTGCGTGTGAACTCTGAGTCGAACGTGTAAGTGTGGGCGCCCAGCGCCATAGTCAACTGAAGTAAACTTGGATTTGAGTTGAGTTGCAAGCTACCATATCTCCGAGTTTGAGTTGGGTGCAC
>BFEA01000694.1:347825-360615 GCA_003427395.1 Chara braunii | reverse complement strand
TGTGTGTGTGTGTGTGTGTGTGTGTGTGAGAGAGAGAGAGAGAGAGAGAGAGAGAGAGAGAGAGAGAGAGAGAGAGAGAGAGAGAGAGGGAGTACGACAACAGGGAAGTCTGTTGTCTAAGGTTAGTTGCTAAGGCCTTCATGATTATGACAAAAAGAAATGGGACGATTGGGTCCCCCTGTCTAACTGATCTCTGTAAGGAAATAGTGGGGGCTACATTACAATTGACCATGACCCTGGTTGTAGCATTCCTATGCAGTATTTTTACCCACCTCCTAAAGTTTGGACCAAAGTTAAATTTTTATAAACATTTGTTTAGAAACAACCAATCCACATAATCATAGACTTTCTCAAAATCTACAAATATGAATGTTGCATTATGTTTAGATTGATGTGATATCATGATCAGCTCATTAACTAATAATATATTATCTTGGATATTCCTTCCTGAAATAAACCCTGTGTGCACATGATGAATAATTTCAGCAATGACTTTGGTTAGTCTATTAGCTCGAGCTTTCGCCATTAGTTTATAGACCGCTGTTAAGAGTGTAATGGGACGATAGTTACAAATGTTTGTTTTATCCTTTTTTTTATAAAGCAGAGTTAATACCCCTTGGTCCACAAATTCTCCTATTTGTCCTGAGTTCCAAACTGCCTGATAAAATTTCATGAGGTCTTGTGAAAGGAAATCCCATAGGGTTTCCAAAAATTTCTTGGGAAGACTATCGATGCCTGTTTTTTTTTCTTCTTCCATAAACATTGGAGTTGTCCATATTTCTTATTTTCAAACAGACAATTCTAATTCATTTTTTTGTTCTTCAGTTAGTGTTTTGACCAAAGGTGTAAGAAAATATTTTATTTCCTGAATTCTTTGAAGCTCCATGATATTTTTAGTTTCTAACTTAAAGAGATCTTGAAAAAAATCCCTGACTATTTTCATACATGATGCTGATGACGTGGCCAATAGATCGTTCCTACGGAAGGGGTCCTCTAGGGCTTCAATAATTTTACGCCCAGAGTTAATTTTGGTCAGAGATTTTTTTTTTGCATCCATCTTCCCTTCTATTTGATGTTTCTCATCTTGCCTCTAATCCTTATTCCTTGTCACCTATATTGCATTTGAGTTAACAATTGATCTTTTAGTTCTTGGATTTCTTGAGCTAAAGGTTCTAACACCTCCATCTCTTCAAATTCATTCTCCTGTGGTTGGATCTGTTGAATTCTCTAAAGCAAATTTTTTTCCTTAGAGTGTTTTTGTGAGACAAGAAGTTTATAGTATTCATTACATTTACGACCTATAAATGTTAGGCCGTTGTTAAACCATTCTATATCATCTTGGATGAGGTCCCGCCGATTACACCACAAGATCCATACCTATTTGAGAAAGGAAATAAAGTTTTGATTCCTTAAATGAGATGTATGAAGTTTATAATTTTTTTTACCTATATCAGACTTTTTCCTAAAAGATAAAACCGCAACGCACATAGCATGATCTAGACCTGGTAATGAACTTCTCTTAAAGATCTCAACCAATTGTATAGCCCCTTGTAATTCTCCAGATATTAAAATAAGATCAATACGAGATTTAGACCCCCGCCCAGATTGACCTTTCATGAAACAGGAAAACAACCTTTTTGTAGGGTTGAGTCGTCTATAAGAATCAAAGATATTGAGGGATTGACCTATATTATTAACCATTATCTCAACTGACTCAATATACGCAGGGCATGAAGATGAAATGTGTAAACGATCCAGGTATTGATTGGGTGCTGCATTAAAATCTCAAGCTATAATAGTTGGAATCCCTTGTGGCAAGCGAGGAAGAAAGGACTCATAAAATTTTGTTTTTCACCAATTTCATTAGGTCCATATACACATAGGATACATACCACTTCCAATTCAAACATTACTAGCACAAAGACTCATCTCCCTTCGTCTTTATCTACTTCCGCATAAATGGAATCTGCTCTGGAATTTGGGGGTACAAGGTCTCGATGCATGGGATCTGAAGGCTTAATGTGACCATATTGCGTTATGTGTATGATTATGAGCATCCGTATCCATCAGATAAGTTTCATGAATACAGATTACATCGGGTCAGTCTCTTCCCCCTATACCTTTTAACTGATCATAGATTGCCGTTTTTTTTGTATGTTGAGTTGGTGCTAGGCCATTAACATTTGGCGATCTCAGATCCAAATCTGCATTCCTTCTAAGAGACCTCCATTCCGTATCCTTATTATATAATGCAACTATTACTTTAATTCCTTCCATTCTATTATCTTAAAGACTTAATCATTATTTCATTCATTGGGGTAGGAAGAAATAAGGAAAATATATAAGGAGATTAGGGTCCTCATGGTGTTTTCAAAGGTTGTCAATCTTCCTGATCCAATGAACCACCAGTTTCCAATATACTTTGCCCCAAAAGTCTCACTAAAATGGTATCAATATATGTCTCAGACCAAAAGTTACCAACTTTAACCTTTAACAATTGCATTTCTTTAAGAGTTTTTTCCCCCATCCATCTGAAATCTGTCTGTTTTGATAGATCATACTTCAAGTATACATCCCTTTCAACTAATTTCTTTGCTTTTGTGGTGAGTGTGAGAATGAATGTAACTCCATTGGGCAAATGACCATTGATGAATCTGATAATCTTCTGTTGAATTGGAGTTTCCTCAGTTTGTGTACATGTGTCAGTAGAGAGTGAGAGATCCGGAAAGGAAGCGCCGAGAACTGTAATTTCTCCTTATACCGTCCCCAGAGGTTCTGACAACCCTATTTCCCAAATATCTTATTTCCTCCTTATTGGTAGAAATGAAATTTCATTTTTAGTAAGAGTCATCTCCACCTGTCCAAGTGACAATCTATGTCTTAATTTCTGCCTCTTACTGGTCAACTCCGTTATCCGCCTTTGATTATCATCAATTTCCTTAGAATCCTCTTCCTTCCCTGAAACAAGCATATCTGATTCATCAGTTAGGTCCACTACCTGTCCATCCACCTGAGAGTCTGATTGTATTAACTCTTTACTCTGATCCTGTTTAGCGGCTACATCCTGTTTAGCGGCTACATCCTGTTTAGAGGCTATGACCAACTCGTTCTTTGACTGCCCAACCTTTGCCGCCTTTACTTTTTGCTTAGTTTTATTAGTGTCATTCTTAGTTATGACAACCTCTTCCTTGTTGATTAGCATGAATTTCTTTTCACTTGTTACTTCAGAAGTGACGTAT
This sequence comes from Chara braunii, assembly GCA_003427395.1. Classification (NCBI taxonomy): domain Eukaryota; kingdom Viridiplantae; phylum Streptophyta; class Charophyceae; order Charales; family Characeae; genus Chara; species Chara braunii. The sequence goes on along the minus strand of BFEA01000694.1, from coordinate 357,376 downwards.
GCAAACTGCATCGTCCCTTCATGACTGTGATAACTTTAAGTTCTCTTTGTATGGTTCTTCTGATTCATAAGAGTCTGCAGTTATTTCTGATTCTGATTCTTTGTTGTACATTTATTCTTTATTCAAAATTGTTCCTGTGTTTGATGAGCCCAACCTTTCTACTACCTCGCCAATCAAAAGTAACTCTACAGAGGACTAATCATGATCTTCGTGATTGAATTGAACAACCTGTCTTCCTTCATCATTGGTTCCCTTCTCCTGATACATTCTGGTTGTTCCAGATGTAGTTGGGCCTATCAATTGACATCCTTCCTGTCCACTCAGAAGATGTTTGGGATGAATAGGATCATTCTCATTGGGCGGATGAAACCGAATTAAAACAATATGCAACAGACGGTTACAAATATCCTCCCAACTCATTCCTTGTTTGGGGCCTTGTTCCATCACAACCTTGACGTTGAGGCTACTTTCAAACATGGGGATAAGTTGCTTATATACCTGGTTCCATACCATATCTGACAGACGCTCGTAGTTGAGCTTCACATTGAGCAATAGCTAGTGCGCTAGTCTTAGCAATTCTGTTTGTAGACCTGTGGATAAATTTGTTTCCTTGTTGGCTACTACCATCGCTGGTGGGGGTGCTACTGCCTGTTCGACCTCCATGGGTTCATTACTAAAGGCGTCCTGGAAGGGGTCTATGTCAATGGGGTCATCTGTTGTCCCTTCCTTAAATTGGTCTTTGATGCAGCAGACACTTCTGCCTCCTACACGCAGACTCTCATTTTCTCTTTGTTCTTCCATTTGTTATTTTTCCATTTCTCCCTGTTCTTCCATTTGTTCTTCTTGTGCCAAAGGCTCAAATTGGTTTGTAGTTAGCAACCCCTATTCCATTGTTACTGACTGCTGAGAATGCACCGCTTGTACTGATTGTATGGACGGTGTGGATTGTTTTGCTAAACTCAATTCCTTCTTATAATTTTTACTTCCTTTGCGCCAAACTTCTTTCCATTCTTTACCTGAATGTGTGTCAATGGAAGGTAAGTATAATGTTGTCGATGGACCTATACTTCTTGAACCATTGACAACAACCTTTCCCTTTTTCGTAGTATGTATATCTTGTTGTTTTTGCTGAACATTGGGAATAGCCGCCCTATTTGTTATATCCACAGATGAACCCATTCCTGCTCCTCCTTTTCCTGAGAGGTTGATTTGGGTCGTTTGCCCCAGATTGGAGTGCACTACCTGTTGTGGAACTCCACTTTCTACACCTTTAACCTTTGGTTGTCCAGTCTTCAAGGCTTGAGAGCCTTGAGTAGACTGGGGTGGAACCCAGTCTGCAGGTGTACCTTTGGTGTCTTACGCATAGCCCCCCTTCCCTCCCATGCCTAGCCAATTTGTTGACCATTTTGATTGAAGTCCTCACTGAACACCCACCCTTCGTATCCCTAAATCGTTGGAATCCATCTGTGTGGACATTGCGGATTTCGTTTTAGTCTGACTCCTTGTGGAGAGGCATGCTGAGGATGTACTGGGCAAACAAATTTCATGCTGAGGTGCCCATAAGCTTTGCACTTAAAGCACCAAGGACAAAAATTGTGGGCAGTATGAATCTGATAAATTATATCCCCCATCTTGAATGAAACAATATCGTACAGAGATAGCACCTGATCCTTAGGTAAGTCCAAGACTAACATCAGATGGTCATCTCTCTTAGCGATGTACGTGGGAAGTGGATCGATAAAATCCACGATTTTGAACTGTTGCCAAAAATCATGGACTAAGGCCGCTTGTACCTCGATAGGAATGTGTCTGAATTCCACCTAGTAAAAATATGTCATCAACTGTTCTCTCTTTTCATTCGGTCCTACCTTCCTGGGTAACCAGGGGTATATTCTGACTTCTGATCTATCCCAAAATACCTTCCTCCAGCCATCGATCTGTTTTTTATCCTGTTCAAATAGACATAGTATTGTAAACAATGTTGGAGAGATTGGATAAATTAAAAAAATCCAGACACCGCCTATGGATTGTCCTTCATGCTACCGCCATTGTCAAGAGGAAATCCAAATCTGAATTTTGGGCAAACACCTTGGCAACATGGAACAAAATCAGACCATGGATCCTACGAAACCAGTCTCAAGAATAGAGATACTCAAACGACCGCTGTTTGAGAACAAGTGGATACTTCAACAGGACGGACATTGCTTTTCAGCGGCTCCCACCAAGGGGTGGGAATGAGATTGAAAGAGGGGTGCTGCTAGTGAGATATTTATGGGATGAGAACACCGAAAGCTGGCTTGGAGTACATCAGCTTAGGAGGAAATTAGGGAGACTGAGTCAAGTCAAATCATGCTGAGAAGACTTAATAGCCGCCATGCCACGAAGTTGGGTGTTGACTATCATAAAAGAGAATCATGATCCCCCAGGTCTCTCATATAAACCGTAAGGGCAATAAGTGCCTAATGTATTTTGGAAAGAGGTAGCAACGAATGAGACTAATGAGGGGCAAGTTCAAGAGTGGAAACTAGACTCCCCTTTGCAAGTAGATAACCGAAGTAAGTTGACCTTAAAGGATGAGTTTACTTGGCCATCGTTATGGACACCCAAGGAAGTGTGTGTATGGGAAGAGGACTGGGAACAATGCATGGCCAAGCATCGCTGATTTGCAAGGTGAAGTTGGACCCAGGATATGCAGGATGGCAGGGGACTGAACAGGTAACACACTCTCTGAACCAGTACTCCACAAAGGTTGGGTTGAGCACCATCCGAGCCAAGAAACATTCCCTACCTACCGAGTTAGCGACAACAAGACTCATGAAATCGTCATCAATATACAGGGGGTTGTGTCTTTTCAAAAAAAAAACAAGTTAAGAGCATGACATCCACAAGATCTGGAGCTAGCTGCGCCTCCTCCTGGAAGGCACTCTAGTGTCTCTTGGTGAGCTGGTCCCTAGTCGATGTTGGCCGGAGCCGGGGTGGGTCGCTTTGCCTTGTGGCCTAGCAGGTGGGGGGGGGTTTTAGGTGGGCCGTGCCACTCTGTAACCTACCAGTTGGGGGCATGCGGTCTGGTAGAGATTGGGCATTGGGATATAGGGGTGAGGCAGGTAGGGTTGGACTGCTGAAAGGCCCTAAGGCAGACATTTTTTTCGTCCGGCATGCTTCTTTGACCCGAGCTTTGGGGTACAAAAAATTTTAGTGTTCTTGTGTAGATTACACAATTGTCTTTTGGCCCCGGTAATTCAAGGATTTCCTCAAAAAAAGGAACTGGAGGATGGGAGGTAGTAAGGGGGCTCTTAACAGGGGAGGGGTTGTTTGTTAAGGTAAGTAGGTTAGAAGGACGATGCTAGGACGACACAGGCCGGTGCTGGAGTTTTTGTGCTGTGACCTAGGGGGAGCTTGAGGCCTGTGGAGTTATGCCGAGGGTGGAAGGCATAACCAGACCGTCCGACACAACCGGTGCAAGGGTATTAACCCTGTAACCTGGTGTCAGGGGCTTGCCGCTAAGGGAAACGTCGAGGGAGGAAGACACTTCCTGTTCGTCAAAACTAGGTTGGTCAGTACTCGAAAAGGTTGTGGTGCCCTGTTACCCTAGTAAAAAGGGGTATGAGATCAAGTGAGTTTTGGTACGAGAACTGAAAGCCTGGACCGACGTTTTGTCTGTAAAGGGGGAAGGTTTTGGATAGTAGGTGGGTTCAGTTTTGAGTCTTTCGACCCTCCGCTCTCATATTTTTTCACGTTTCTTCATACTTTTCTGAATTTTAGTCTATCTCATGAGGTATTTCGTCTAATAGGCTAGAAATAGCTCATGATCCTATTCTTAACCGAAGCTGGGTAATGGCCCCGGTATCTCAAGTTTTTTCCATATATGTTCTCCAAATGTTCCGAATTGGACGCTGAGCCTGGTTCCCAGCACGTGCGGCTCCCCATGAAAAGACTGGAGCATTGTCCCAAAAAAAAAAAAACATAAAATAAAAAGTGTGCCTCCTCCATACCCAGAAGAACGCCAGTCGGCTGTGGCTTCAGGCCATGCAAATTGTTTCATCTGCTATTTTGTTATCTTTAAAACACTAACACTTCCTTTTTTTTTTTTTTTTTTTGCAAACAGCCCTGGAGTCAACTTGAGGTGTTTGTAGGAGCAGTCACTTCAAGCTGGTCCGAGGGAGGCTCCATCTATTGGTGGGGAGCAGCACCTGCTGGGAACCGGGTCAGTGTCCCATCTTACAAATGTCACAGGAAACAAAGTAATTGTGCATACGTGCCGCCTGTTACAGGCGTACATTCTCCATCGTGTAGTGTATAGTAAGTATGTGTTAATATAGATGATTCAGTGGATTAGTGGTGACTACGGTTACATTAAGCAGCATTAGATATACTGTACTAGTTCCTAAGTCCGAGTGTTTGTGGTACTGTATTTCTGTATTTCTGCTGTATTTCTGTCTTACCTCCCGATATTTGAGTACTGGTTTATGACCTGTTTCTATAGTGAATGAGATGTTTATGTTTCTAAACTAGGATATGATGCATCATCTGTCAGTACTTATTCTGAGGACTAGCGGTAAGCACCGATTGTTTATGCTATATTAAGTCCCAACTACTGATGCATAACCATTTTTTTTGCTAACAGCTCTGCTGGTGAGGGCAATAATGTAGCCCTTCTCTAGCCGGCTTGTGGGGGGAGGGGGGAGGGGGGAGGGGGGAGGGGGGAGGGGGGGGAAGGGCGAGGAGCGAAAGGATAGATGAGGGGGAATGAAGGGGAGGAGGGGAGGGGGGGTTTGGTGGGAAGGTGCAGGGTGTAGGGGGGAGGGGGGTTACATTACTTAAGACAATAAAAGATTGTTAGTCGTAAACGAGGACAAAGTTTGTTGGTTGATGGACAACTTGAAAGTGATGTGTTGGCAATCTTTTCCACAGCCTCTCAGAGAGAAGTCAGGGATGCCATGTAAGGGTGTTATCGTCGTTGAGACTACAGAGCCTCTATTTTGGGTCAGTCCATGTCTCCGTGAAACTATTTCGTAGTTTTAACATTTCTCACTGTCTGGCTCGGTACCCATTTTGTCGTGCAGCTCTTTCCATGTTGCATGCGTATAAGCCGAGATCGTGTCAATTATTGTTGAACGGGTTTGCATGAAACCAAAATTATGCGGTTTTCTTTCATAGGAGCAGCACATCCTCCAGGCTGCCACGAGCATAGTTAACCAGGAGTAAGTGAAGAGATTGGTCATGAATTGTAACCAATCTCCAACCTCCGTCGGAGGGGACAATTCCCAGGGGAGGTGGTGATCTATAAGATAGTACCACGCTGCGTCCCACCACATCCACAGTTGGAGCACCAAGACAATCCAACAAACAATGCTTCATAGTAGCTCTCTTGTTGGGATATGAGTTGGAGCAATACGAACACAGTGGGGAAAGCAGCCCTTTTTCCTCAAGGTCAGTCCGTGATGTGATCCAATCGGGGGTACGCAGACATCTATATATTTCTGTCTTACCTCCCAACATTTGAGTACTGGTTTATGACCTGTTTGTGTAGTGCATGAGATGTTTATGTAGTGAATGAGATATTTATGTTTCTAAATAGGGAAGGCTGTTGCTGCGAGTCAGGGATCGTGTAATCAAAAACACATGAGGGAGGAAGGCTGCTGTGGCGAATCATCGGTCTTTGTTTTCTTCTCCAACTGTGATCCATGTTGCCGCCATGAGGATTGAGCTTAACGATCTGCTCGACTTGTGTTTGCCTATTGTATCGCCTAGAAGGTAAGCCTACTACCTAAGTAAGTTATGGTTGTGTGGATGAGGCGACGTGGTGGACGAAACCCTTCCCTCTTCCTCAACTGTATGGTAAATGTATAGCTAGGGTGTTTTTAAACCCCCTGTGGCGACTCGTCAACAGGTTTCGCGAGGGGGTGCCACACCGTTTTCGTTTTCTGGTAGGAATTTGAAGATGGTCCTTCATGTCTTTGGTGTTAGTTTTGCCTTGAGCCTAGAAGCTAGCAGAGGGAGGAGGGGAGTCTTTCCTTCACCAAAGACGCAGGGGTAGGGTTTGAGGGGTGGGAGGTAAGTGGTGGGTTGAGGAAGAAGGGATAGGAGGCTGCTTTGTTGATTTGTAATTTAACCCATGCGTGACTTAGCTGTTTTATAATTTGAAATCTACTAATATCCTCATAACCAAGCTTTTTTTATCCTGTTGATCTTCCACTTATAATAACCTATGAGTTCAATTCATGATTATCGGCTGTCCTTTTTTTCTCCAAGCCGTTTGACTGGTATGATCTTGTACTTGTTTTCACTTCTTTCCGTTTGATGATGAACATGTTTTTGTTGATCACTTTTTCGAGAGTATTTCGATAATATTTATTTCTTGATATTTATTGATTATCGCTCGCAATGATTTTTCGTGAAATTCCTATTCAAGAGTATGTTTTTTGCCACATAGTTGCTTCCTTAATAATGATCTTAACTACGATCAGGAGTATTTTCTTGATTTCAGATTCGTGAGTCCAATATTGGACATCTTAGATACATTTCTTAAATCTTGTCTTTAAATTTTAATTTTCAAAAAATGTTTCAGAGGGATTTTCTAATTTCCGTTTCTGATTTTCAATTTCTAAAAGTATGTTTTCGAAGTTTTTCTATTCGAGAAAACCTATGTCTATAAATCTTAACCTCTTAGTTTTGATTACTGTTACGATAAACTCTAATTTGGATTGTTTTTTTCTGTTAAATAGTGTTTCAAAGCTTGCCTGGGTTTTTGTACGATATATTTGTGGCTTGCTTTGTGTATCTGTGGGGTTTTCCTTTAGGGTTGGAGCCCCTCCCTAGGGGTTTCACAAGGTGGGAGGTGTTATCCTTGGCGGGGGAAGGTGATATTGAGGGATTGTCTTTTTCTGGGCCAGACTGATTTAGGGTTGGAGCAACACTAGAGGTTGGGGAGAAAAGGCAAAGGGGTGGCTGCTTATAGCAGGGTGTGAGGATCCTGCTTTTGAGGGAAGGAGTAACTTTCATGACCACACAGTGAGCCTATATGTGTTGTAGAGTCTCGAGCGGCCCTGTTATCTCAAAAAAGGAGGGAAAGGAGGGGAAGCTAGAATTGGAGGCTGGAAGGTAATAAGGGGGCTCTCAACAGAGAAAGGTTGTTTGTTAAGGTAAGTAGGTTAGAAGGACGATACTGGGACGACACAGGCCGGTGCTGGAGCTTTTGCTCTGTGACCTAGGGGGAGCTTGAGGCCTGTGGAGTTATGCCGAGGAAGGAAGGCATAACCAGACCGTTCGACGTAGCCGGCGCGAGGTATTGACCCTGTAACCTGTTTAGGGGCTTGCCGATAAGGGAACTGTCGAGGGAGGAAGGCACTTCCTGTCCGTCAGAACCAGGTTGGCCGGTACTGGGGAGGGTTGTGGTGCCCTGTTACCCTAGCAGAAGGGGGTATGAGATCAAGTTAGTTCTGGTACGAGGACTGAAAGCGTGGACCGACGTTCCATTTGTTGAGGGGGGGACCTGGGGGAGTTTAGGAAAGTAGGCAGTTTTGTTCGACCCCTCGCTCTCATATTTTTCCTAGCTTTTTCGTTTTTTTTTCCAATTTTACTCTATCTTAGGAGGAAAGTTAAAAAAATGTTGGTCGTTTGGTGGTCCTTAGGATGTCTTTAGGACTTTGGGATTCTTATCAACTCGTCCTAGGTGGCTTCAAAGTCTGTTATACTCAGGGATCTGCGGCTGTGTGATGCCAGAACGACGCTGGTCGGTGCTGGGGTGTTGCCCTGTAACCTGCTGATGCAGGAGCGTGGGGCCTGGTAGAGAGATCTGGGGATGCTTTGGGGTGGGCATTCCACGGGACAACCAAGGGTTGCTGCCGAGACGACGCTGGTCGGAGCTGGGGTGAGTTGTGTTGCCATGTAACCCAGTAGGATGTGGGGCTATAAGGCCTGGAAGAGCTCAGCAGGAAGTAAGACAGTTTGGGAGAACTTTGGAAGGGTTTGTTAGGGATTTTGAGGTTTTCGGAGCATTTGTAGGACCTCCGCGGTCTATTCCAAGGCCTCCCGAATTACTGCTGGTGTTCCTAGGTATCTCAAAAAGAGAACGAGGTGAGTGGGAGAAGGAGATGGTGGGATATCACGCGTCCTACTAGTGAGGGGGCTAGCTGGTAGGATGGGAATAGGGTATAGCAGCAACGGAGATGGTGGCTCCGCTGCAGTAAGTCTGACCGGAGTGAGGTAAAGAGGATGGACGGGGGGGGGTTTCTGAGTCCTTTTCTGAATTCTGCTTATTTCTAAAGTTTGTCGTAGTCATTTCTTAAGCAGCTCTAATTTTTTCTGAGCCAAAGTCGGGTAATGGCCCTGGTATCTCAATTTTCAAAATTCTATGTAAACTTTCATATGGGACGTTGGGCCCGGTTCCCAGCACGTGCTGCTTTTTAAAAAAAAGAGGCCCATGGGGTAGTCAAGTAAAGTATCCTGTAGAGTTTTGGAGATTGCTTTGAAGTCGGGGAAGGAGCATGAAATGATTTTTTGCAAGGACGGAGAGGGGATGGAATAGGGTTGCGTGACGGGTACCGACTAGGGGAAGTCCGTATCAGATGCGATTGGCGTTGGGTAGTTTAGATTACCCAATGGGTACCGGCTGATGTGGGCGAGCCCTGGCGCGATTGGCGTTGGGTAGCGTTAGTTCACCCCTTTGAGGACGGAGACTGGAGTTCTTGTGGGGGCAAGGAACTTCGGGGGATGATGGTGCTCGCCCCTGCTGAGAAGTGGTTCTCGGAAACCCCTTACGAGGATGGAGTGAGGAAGTGACTAGGATGGAGGGAATGGGGGTGAATGCGATTGGCGCCAAGTATCTTGGCGGGTATTGGCCACTTGCTATTAACTCCATTGAGGGTTTTCCTTTCGATGATGGAGGCATGATTTTTTAGGTTGACTGTTCCAGAGGTTGCATGTTTTCATATTTTCCAAAATATTTTCCAAATTTACCTCCTATTAGGATCATCCTTGCTCAGTTAATCCCCTGGTTTCCGAGGCAATCAATGCTGGCAGGGGGAGGTCTTCTTAATTTTTCAAGAAAAGGTGAGAGGAGTTGATGGTTGGATATTAAGCATCGTACTAGTGAGGGGGCTAGCTCGTAGGATGGAGTTAGGGTACAGCAGCAGCGGAGATGGTGACTCTGCTGCAGTAAGGTTTGCTGGAGTGAGGTAAAGAGGATTGAAGGGGGGTTTCTGAACCGTTTTTGAACTTGCCTAAATTGCTGTCATGGCCTCGGTTTCTCAAACTTTTATCCTTCTATGTACATTTTCGTATGGGACGCTGGGCCCGGTTCGCAGCACCTGCTGCTCCCTACGAATAGATTGGAGCTTTGTTTTCAAAAAAAAAAAAAAAAAAAAAAAAAAAGGTTGCCATGGATCATCTGTCAGTACTTATTCTGAGGATTAGCGCTAAGCAGCGGTTGTCTATGCTATATTTAGTCCCAACTACTGATGCATAACCAATTTTTTTGCTAGCAGCTCTGCTGGTGAGGGCAGTAATGTAGCCCTTCTCTGGCCTACTTGTGGGGGGAGGGGGGAGGGGGG
>BFEA01000694.1:279545-290776 GCA_003427395.1 Chara braunii | reverse complement strand
GGGCTAGAGGGACACATCAGGGCCTAAAGGCCCGACCTTGGGGGTACTACAGGCCATAAAGGCCTCACCTTGGACCAGACCCGACGGGCAGGCCGAAACGACATTACCGTTTGGGCCTGGCGGCGCTCTTGAGGCTGCCGCCCGCCGGTTGGGGCTGAACCGTCCATCTGGACGGTCAGGGCACGGTCAGGCCTCGCAGCATAGAGGCCGACCTCTGCCCACCGATACAAAGGTACCGGTCCAGCCTCAGTCAGGCCATCGACCTACCAACATTCTACCGGTACGGTATGGTACAGCGCGATACAACGCTGGCGCTAAGATTAGCGCAGGAGCAGCGAGGAACAGCGCAGCGCAGATTAGCGCAGCAGCAGCGGCGACTGGGTTACCGGCGGCCATAGCCGCCTGAGGTATTGGGAGTTGGAGGCTTCTCTCCTCCCTCCCATCGCCAATCCCCTCTCTCTCTCTCTCCTCCTCGGCTCCTTCTTCTTCTTCTTCTTCTTTTTCTTCTTCTTTTTCTTCTTCTTCTTCAGATTGGAGACTTATACTAGATGGACAGAGATCAGTATCGGACTTCGGTGGTATGAGACTGTGGTACTTACTGGATTGGAGACTTGGAGATTGTTGGGGTTGATACTCGGCTGCATCACAGTTCGGACACCGGTTACATTTGGACTCTGTACGTCCGACATTGGTGACCTATTGTCCTCGACATTTTGATCTTGTTGGATGACATTTTGGACTATCATATCGATAACCTATCAGATTCTATCTCGGCGACCTTCTGTGCTGTCTACCTCCCCCACCTCCTTCGTCTCTCCTCCCCCCTCTCATCTGTGTATGCGTGTACGAGGTCTGGGCATCGTCTATGCTTGGCCCAGACCCCACCATCTCACGATTGTATGTGTGGGGAGTGATTCTTGAGTCAGTCTGTGTGAGTCAGCCTATGTGAGTCAGTCCGGTTATCAGACTTCCGCTGCATATATGCTCATCCTACATTGGTTGATCTTTGGTTCYGCCCATACTCATTGAAGTATGTAACAGTCCAATTGCAGAAAGAAATTAATATACTTGGGTGGAGAGAGAAGGTTAGAAGAAGAAGAAGAAGTAAGAAAGAAGAAGAAGATGATGTACACCAGCAATAGACAAATGACATAAGCTCTTCTTCTTCGCTCAAAACTCTCTTCCTCCTTATCTCCTCCTCTCTTATTCACTCAAGAATTAATAACAAAATGTTGAATACCTGAACCAGAATCAAAGTCCGAATCCCTCTTCCACTGCAGGTATCACTTGAAGTCCACCATAGCCATGACCGCCTCTCCCACTCTTCACTCGCATAGGCTGAGGCTATGGCAGACTACTAGGCCTTGCCCAGATGCCCAAAGGACAACCCAAAGCAGCTGTGGCTGCTCTAGCTCAGGCCGCCATGCCTGACCCTGCCTCGAAGCTTCTTGGTGTAGCTCAACCCCAGCTGGGGCCTTCCTGCTGCAGCACCCACCAAGGTGATGAAGATGGCTGCCACCATAGCCAGGTAAGTCCCTCTGGCGCTCCTCCCCCTTCCTGTCCTTCTTCCTCCTCCGAGTCCTTGCTTCTTCCCCAGCAGCGGTGCTCCAAGCTAGCGCTGCTCCAGCCAGCGCTCCAACCAGTGTGTCGCCAAACTTGCACACCGTAAATGAGGCTGGGCTCTTCGCCCGGCCTGGAGATATAGCGGCTTGCTTGCCTCTTGGGCGGTGACTTCCAGGTTGCTCAGCCCTCCCAGCAACCGGTACCTCCTTCCTTATGGAGGGAAACATCATTGCAGAATCTGATATTGGCCGTACATGCCCTAGACTCAGACTGGTTGGACTGGTACCCGCCTAGACCTAGCCTACAACTATTGGGCCTCTCAAAATGCCACATTTGTCTTCTTCTGCTCGGCCTCCAGTACCCGCACATCTACCTCTTCAGGGTGCGGTACCGGCCTACCTGCTACTTGAGTGTTTTCCCCCGCTGCAATCCCTCAATGTCACGGCCATAGGTAAGTACCGGCCCTGAGGGCCCGACCAACAAACAAGTGCCCTTACGGGCCACGCACACACTCAAGCCAACCAGCACTCAGACACAGACATGCAGTTCAGCAAGTGTGCACACACACAGACTTAGTAGCAAGCGGGAAACTCAGCAAGGCATTCAGTCCATAAGCAAAACTCAGAAATCAGCCGTGTTTCAGTCCATGTTTGGCCGGGTCATCACACTACTCCCCCCTCAAGAGCAAGGTCCCTTTGAGCGAGTAACTCATTCTGAGTCCCCGACAAACGCATCGTAGGCAAACACGGCAAAGAGATTTCGAGAATACTCTGTTGTAGTGAGCTTGGCAGAGATTTTAGGTGCATCATTAGAGGCAATTTGTCGCTCGTAGGCTTTAACAACGCGCGGTGCGCTGCGCAGCACGTCCTGCTTGGAAATCCAGTATAAATCATCCAACGGGTGGTACATGAAATGAACCTGGTACTGTCTGTTGTGTTGTTCATTCCCTACGTGCTGTTTAATTTTGTTTATCTCATGCCCGCTTTGATTACACGAGGAATCATGTCTTCACGGTAATCGAACGACTTCGCATCAAGGTGGAGATAGAGTTTTGATGCATGAAACACGGGATATGTGCGCAGATGAGGTGGCACAACAACCACGTATGAAGGGCCAAATTTATCTTCGCCAATCACATCCAGAACTTCCCACGGACCATAATAGAGTGGGAGAAGTTTACGTGATACTCCCTCTTCTTTTGAAAACTCAGACATCTTGACCCAGACATAACTTCCCACCTCGATATCGGAAGGTCGGCGCTTCTTGTTTGCATGTTGCAATAGCAACTTTGAGCAAGCGATCGTACTTGGCCCTGAAGCCAGGCCTGCCAAGTGTTAAACCAGTTGGCTGCTCAGGGAATAGGTAGGAGAGCGGATTACGAATCTGCTAACCGTAATGGAGCCTGTTTGGTGTCATGTCGGTGGCAGAATGAATGGACTTGTTGTACAACGCCTTGACGGAATACAGCTCTTCATCTCATGTTTCCTGATCCGGAAAGATTAAAGTGCGGGGAAGTTGGAACACAGTCTGGCTGATTTCCTCAGCCAAACCGTTGGCTTTGGGGTGTCGGCCAGATGTCATGCACAGCTTGAGGCCAGGGAGTTCGAACGTGAAGTCTTTCCATTTAGTACTAATGAAGCGCTGATCCCGATCACTCACAAGAGTTTTCGGAGTTCCGAACTGCAGAATGTACTTTTGTCTGAACTCACGTATCACCAATTCAGTTGGAGCATGAGATGGCAAAGGAATCAGATTAGGAAATTTAGAGAAGCGGTCAACAATCACTATGACTTGTGAGTAGCTGTTCTTACTTACCTTTCCCATGTCGGTGAAGGCGATAGAGACAGACTCGTCAGGACCATCGAGAATGGGAAGGGGTGTAAGTAGCCCCATTGACTTTTGTCTACATGGTTTGATTTGTTGACAGACTCTATATTCAGCCACAAACCTTTCAGCAGATCCCTTCATGCCAGGCCAATCAAATTGTCTCAATAGGTTCCCGTATGTCTTTGCCATGCCGAAGTGTCCACTTCGGCCATGAGCCAAGTCCAGAAAGTGTGTGCGGAGAGGCTCATGGTTGGGCACACACAAACGGTCGTGGTTCCCGTAGTCATGAAAATCAGGCTGGCTGATGGGGTCAGCCTGCAGCTGTTCAAGGATGGGACTAAGGTTCGAATCCTTGGCAGTGTGTTCTACGAGCTCCTCCTTCAGTTTCTTCCGGAGGTCGTAGGAATTTACAAGGCAAGTCATGTACTCAGGGTGGCGAGATAATGCATCATCAACTCGATTGTAACAACCCTTTTTGTGTCTCAACTCAAAGTAAAAAATGTCAATTTCATGGAACCAGCAAGTAACATAGGAGATAGGGTAGTTTGCTCTTTGATCCTCTTCAGAGTCTCATGATATGAGAACACTTTGAAGTGGCGTCCCAAAAGATAGTGCTTCCAATGGTCCAAAGCCATACGCAAAGCATAGAGCTCGCGCATGTAGGTGGAAGTGGCTACCTTTTCGCTGGACATATGCGTTTGCTGTAATATTCGAGCGGCCGCAGACCATCGTCGTCATCTTGCTGCAGCACTGCGTCAATTCCATACTGGCTTGCATCCGTAGTGACTACGGAAGTCACTTTGGAGTCTGCAATGCGGAGTACAGGGCAACTTACCAAAGCTTCTTTCAAAGCTTGAAAAGCGTCCTCGCATGCGGTATCCCAAGAGTAGGGAATGTTCTTACTTGTTAACCGGGACAACGGGCGAGCGACAATAGAGAAGCTGGGCACAAACTTTCGGTAGTATGACGCGAGACCAAAGAAAGAGCGCAGTCCGCGGATGTTCGCGGGCTGAGGCCAATTGTGTATGACTTCAACCTTGGTTGCCTCAGGCTCTAGGCTTGCAACAGACAACCGATGCCCAAGATAGATGACGCTATCCCTCCCAAACTCAGATTTTTCTAAGTTGAGATGAAGTTGCGTCTTCTTGAGGATGGTGAACACTTTCTCCAGGTGCTTTATGTGTTCCTCCATGAATTTGCTGAAGATCGGTATATTATCAAGGTATACTACCACGAACCGGCCAATCTGTTCGCGGAGGACCTTGTCCATGAGGCTTTGAAAGGTGGCTGGTGCGTTCGTGAGACCGAAGGGCATTACGGTAAACTTGTAAAACCCATCGCGTGTTTTGAACGCAGTCTTGTGCTGGTCCACAAAATCGACTTCAATCTGGTGATAGCCAGACTTGAGGTCGATCTTGGAGAAGACCTTGCACCCACCTGCAGCATCAAGCAAGTCATCTATGCGAGGCAATGGATAGGCATTCTTTCTTGTGATGCGGTTTAGACCACGATAGCCAATACACATACGGAGCTTGCCTCCTTTCTTCGGGACAAACAAAACAGGGGCACCAAATTCAGATTCGCTAGGCTTGATCCAACCCTTGTCAATCATTTCATCAATCTACCGTCGGAGATCCTCCCAACTCACTGGATCCTATTCGGTATACGCAACCCTTTGGAGGAACAACACCTTCGACCAACTCGATGGTGTGTCGGACCGATCACGTGGGAACTCCACGTGGTTCGTCCAGAACTTCTGGGAACCGATCAAGTAGGTTTTGGATGTTTGTTGGGATCGGCGGGGGTGAAGGGTCAGCAAAGGGATCACCTAGATCAGGTCGCAGGTTGCAAATGGATGCAACCGAATCCGAAGTAGAATCATTTAGATTAGGGGTAGGTAAGGAAGTAGAGGGGCTAGAAGTAGAATCACTAAATGAAGTAGTATTGGTACTAGCCGCAAAAATAGATGGCACATGAGTAGGACGAACAAAGGCAACCTACAATTGTTCATCCTCCTTGTGCTTGAGCCATTTCTTGCAGAACGGCATGACATTTAGAAAAGTCACTGGGGACTCGTGCTTCTCATCCAAGAGGACGGGAAGCTCGTTCCCTTGAGCATCTTTGACCATGAAAAGTGACTCCTTCCACTTGGTCCATTCACATTGGGACTGCAACCAGCCCAAGCCAAGGACAACGTCAAAGGGACACTTGTCAAGGACATAGAAGTTCAAAGCGTGGGTGACGGTTTTGTTCTTGACAAAGGTAGTATGCACACCTTTGACTGCATGCGTAGAGGAGACAACTTCTTTGTTGTCTACTTGGGTCCGACAAGGATTCTGCAAAGCCACTTGCCTCATTCCCAAGCCCACTTTGCGTATCCCGTGTGGTGACATAAAGTTAGTAGTCGTACCACAATCAATCAAGACACAGAGATAGCGGTGGTTTATGAGAAGTTTGAAGAAGATTTCATCACTGTCCCTTGGGCACGCTGATGTTTCATCTCAACCCAATGTTCCAAGTCGTAGTGGAAGTCAACCGTCTCAGACCCCTCCCAAGGCGCGACATACAAAGCATGGCACACTTCAGCCTTGGACTCAGCCGATGATTGGGCTTTAAGGGAGGACTGTTGATTTGCATCAGATTTAGTCTCCCTTGCCGTAGAGGATGCTGAAGTCAACTCTACGCCCGGTTCGGGTTTCCCTGCAGCCTATAACATTCGTGTACTTCATGGTTTGGTTTTTGACAATGCAGGCATACCCCCTTCTTGAGTCTAACCCTCCAATCATTTTCAGTGATCCGGAAGTCAACCCATGGTTTAGTGGCTGCATCCTCCGGATTCGTTGGGATTTTGACTCCCTTGGAAAGTTGGACACAGTTCTTCCCTGAATTCCGATTCGGTTCCTTAGCATAGGTAGTCCTTTTGAAGGCAGTGAATTTTTCTTCTTCATGATTTGTGTCAGACTCATGGGCTAAAGAGGAAAAGGTTGTATCAGCGTCCTGTTCTTTGTCGTCACCAAGAGTGGGGTCATCTGCATAGGCCTCCTCTTCAGCCTCCAACAGGTCATGCACAACAAAGCGGCTGCTGCCTCTGAACCGCCTGCCGGCCATGGGCTTTTTGCTGCCTACTGTGGAAATGAGGTTTATAGCCTCGAGATTCACTATGTCCTTTATTAAAGCGAACCAGCCAGTGTATCCAATGAAGTCCCTGCCTAGGCGATTAGTAAAGTTAGTGGGAACCACGCCTTTCACTACATCCAAGCAAGATTGATCAGTCATTTATAATCCTGGGGTGGCAAACATCTTGTTGAGGTAAGTCTGAAGGCTTTTCATGGAGCCCTACCACTTGCTGCGTTTGATGTTGTCAAGTTGGTTCCTTGCCCTTGTTGCAGCATGTGGATCCATATACTGTGCGATAAGAAGTTCTTCCAGGGAGGCAACCGGGGTGGTCTTAAGCCACCTTGTTAGTTCTATCTTTGGAACCCCAGCTCGCGTAGCTTGGACTTCTAGGAAACCCCGTACAACAGACTCGACATTCATTCCCATGAGCATGGACTGGGTCTCAGGTTGAGTCCCCAGAACCTCAAAGTATGCCCTCATGGAGCTGATCCAAGATTCAACGTCTTTTTTGCCATTATACTTAGACGGTATTTGCACCGCCTTTCGATCCACATAGGGACCGGCGTAGCTGGGACCAGCACCTGCTGGTTCCGATCTTGGGGCTGGAGCAGTTGCAGAATTTCCCGCCTCGTCGCTTGTTATAGCAACAGCGTAATCAGCACCCGCTGCAGGTCCCGAGGGGTTCGCCATCACACTCAAAGAAGAAGAAGAAGAATTAGAAGAAGATACCGTAAGAGGGGCAAGATTAGTTACAATCGCAGCTCCGGAACCAGGGGGTAGAGGAAGAGGATTGGCCACTTGGGCTTGTCGCAACGCAGCAACTTCCATCGTCAAGTCGTGGTATTTGTCGGTCATATCAGTCAGATCCTCTTGAAGTGTCCGCAATTTTGCGAAGACTTCGGCGATCTGAGTGGTATGATCTTCAAGGTTTCGGACTTGAACGACAATTGTGAGTATGGACTGCAGTTGTTCCCCACACTGCTCTTCGGTCAGCGAGGGAACAGTTTCCAAGATGGCCACCTGACTCTTAAGCAACAACTCCTTCCTCTCCTCCTCTGTTTTCAATTCCCTTTTAACAACGCTATCTAGGAGTGCTTGCAGATATGGTTTTCACTTCAGATCTTCATCTTATACAATCTTTGTGTCCGCCCTTCATCTTCATACTCCCGTTCATTTCATTTCTGATCTTCATATCGCCTGTTCTCTTAATGATGCTCATTCATATGTATTTGTTAGTAGCACAAAGGGAGTGGAGGGGAGGGKGGAGGGTAAGGGATAGAAGGCGGAGTTCTATAGGAGTATGGGGCAGGGGAGGTAGGGGCAACAGGAAGGAAAGAAATATGTGAAGGGCACGATAGAGTATGACATGCAATGAGAAGGGGAGAGGTGTATGACGAGCGTTGCAGAATTCTAAATATTCAGTGCTGAAACAGACTACTCTATGTGAAGTATGACGATATGAATTCTAAAGAAACAGACTACTTTATGGCAAACATCTTGAAGAGGTGTATGACGAGCTTTGCGGAATTCTAAATATGTGAAGGGCAGGATAGACTATGACATGCAAAGAGAAGGGGGAGAGGTGTATGACGAGCTTTGCAGAATTCAAAAAAAAAAACTATGGCAAGTGGCCACCCATATAGACTGGACATGACCGGTTCGGGTGTGGGCTATGGAAGCACCGCGTGTGATGACCCGACCTAACATGGACTGAAACACACGGCTGATTTCTGAGTTTTGCTCATGGACTGAATGCCTTGCTGAGTTTCCCGCTTGCTACTAAGTCTGTCTGTGTGCACGCTTGCTGGATTGCATGTCTGTGTCTGAGTGCTGGTTGGCTTGAGTGTGTGTGTGGCCTGTAAGGGCACTTGTTCATTCGTTGGGCCCTCAGGGCCGGTACTTACCTGTGGCCGTGACAGTGAGGGATTGCAGTGGGGGAAAACACTCAAGTAGCAGGTAGGCCGGTACCGCACCCTGAAGAGGTAGATGTGCGGGTACTGGAGGCCGAGCAGAAGAAGACAAAAGTGGCATTTTGAGAGGCCCAGTAGTTGTAGGCTTGGTCTAGGCAGGTACCAGTCCAGCCAGTCTGAGTCTAGGGCCTGTACGGGCAATATCAGATTCTGCAATGATGTTTCCCTCCGAAAGGGAGGAGGTACCGGTTTCTGGGAAGGCCGAGCGGCCTGGAAGTCACCGCCCAAGAGGCAAGCAGGCCGCTATATCTCCAGGTCGGGCGAAGAGCCCAGCCTCATTGTCGGTGTGCACGTTTGGCGACACACTGGTTGGAGCGCTGGCTGGAGCAGCGCTAACTTGGAGCAGCGCTGCTGGGGAAGAAGCAAGGACTCGGAGGAGGAAGAAGGATAGGAACAGGGAGGAGCGCCAGAGGGACTTACCTGGCTATGGTGGCAGCCATCTTCATCACCTTGGTGGGCGCTGCAGCAAGAAGGCCCCAACTGGGGTTGAGCTACACCAAGAAGCTTCGAGGCAGGGTCAGGCATGGCGGCCTGAGTAGCAGCCATAGCTGCTTTGGGTTGTCCTTTGGGCATCTGGGCAAGGCCCAGTAGTCCACCATAGCCTCGGCCTATGCGAGTGAAGAGTGGGAGAGGCGGCTATGGCTATGGTGGACCTCAAGTGATACCTGCAGTAGAAGAGGAATTTGGACTTTGATTCTGGTTCAGCTATTCAACATTGTATTATTAATTCTTGTGTGAATAAGAGAGGAGGAGATGAGGGGGGAGAGAGAGTTGAGCGAAGAAGAAGAGCTTATGTCATTTGTGTATGCTGGTGTACATCATCTTCTTCTTCTTTCTTACTTCTTCTTCTTCTGACCTTCTCTCTCCTCTCAAGTTCATTCATTTCTTTCTGCAATTGGACAGCATTCTATTATCTGATGAATGTGTATCTCGAAATTGGCCAGGATCATAACATTGGTATCAGAGCGGATTCTACTTGCTGGTGAGAGTTGACTTTGCTGCCCTAACCCTAACCTAAGTGGTTGAGGGCAACACTTAGGGTTAGGGTTGGATGTAAGGGAAGTGGGTCAGCGTGGCTAAGGGAAGCTGCCCCCACCTGGTTAGGGTCGACATTGAACCTAACCAGGTTGCTTGAGAGTGAGATTAGGGTGGCGAAACATTTCGTGGAGACTTCATGCGGCAATTTGAGAGAGGCGACACTGAGAGGCACTCGCACCTTGAATCTGATTCAAAGGAGACACTTGGCAACTTAAGGGCTGCCCTCAAGTAGGCGAACTTGAGGGTCAGCGGCCATTCAGCATCTACTGACTGCAAGTTGCTACTTTGTTCTTCAGCATCGGCGGGGGACCCGACGTTGCACTTTGGTGTTGGAGTCAGACCCTCCTAGGAGATAGGGACCACATGAGAAGGGGGTGAGTTCTATTCATCTCGGATCTCAGGCCACTCAGGTAAGTGTCGTGCACCTACGGGATGCCCATGTATGTGTGCATGGTATTGATCGTCCTGTTGGGGTTATTCTGGGTTTCTTTCCTACTCCTCTGTGGTCTTGATTGTGTGTGATCTACCTACTCACCTGATGGATGGAGAAATGAAGTATGTTGATTTGAATGTCGATTCTTTCTGCAGTGTTTTGTCTTTTCATCTTTGAACAACTGTAGTCTGTAGGTTCTGCCGGAAGTTGAAATTCGTTTCCAGGATGGTATAGGCAGAAACTTAGTCCAGGTGGGACTCCTCTTGGTTGGGACTTGGTAACGACCTACGTGGGACTCTTGGGACCCAGTGGGACCGAGCCCAAACAAGAAGAGCCCTTTGGACCCGAATATGTTAGACATTAGTCCATTCTCTTCCTGATTGAGATCCAAAGTCTTTATTCTTGTTGGTTAGGACACCCACTGCCGAGGGGATCTCGAATGAGACGTTTCGCATGCTTTTGGTTGCACCGTCCGTGGCTTGACTCGCACCCTATACACCACTCAATTCTCCATTGTTGCATTTAGTCACTCGTTGTTTGATTTGTTGTACGGTCACGGAGCTGGTCAGACTGGACTCGAGAGGACCTCGTATGCAGTCGGATCAGACCAAGTCGCTGGATCAGACCTCTCCTGTGAATTTGTTTTTTTGTGGTTTGCTGCTCTCTAGTCCAAATGTAATGCCGCTCCGGCTAGGAGTTCTACCTTCTCTATCATTGAGCTTTTCAGTTTGTTTCTTTCTCTGAATTCATTTTCGATGCTCGTGGAGACTCGCAACCAGAAAGAAGAGAGAGAGAGGAAAGAGAGAGAAAGTGACCGTTTGGAGTGGGCAAAGACTGGGAAACAGAGTGTTCGTCCAAGCAAAAAGGGGAGTGTACCTCTTGAGAGTCTGATTGATTCTTTTGCTGATTGGCGTCCCCCCAATCCACCTGTCGACGAAAACGGTCTAAAAATGGCCCAGCCACAGCTAACCTCAGGAGTATGAAGCTTTAAAGAGAAATGCACAGGAGCATACCTTCCCTTTTACTCTGCCTCCTGAAATAACGTGCAAGTGGGCCGTGATGGCACACGGGGATGTAAGCAGCTGCCGCTCAACCACAATCAATGTGGGCAGCCTTGTGCATAAGAGGCACAGTAAAAGGGGAGCTGCAAGAACAATGAAAGGGGTAGCCCAAGGACAACCAAAAAAGTGTCTAATTATAAAATTGCTTTAATATGTTGGATATCTCAAATGCTCTCGTTGTCTGCAATAGGACAAAGACTGCTTTGATTCGGAATCTATTCA
>BFEA01000694.1:250196-277077 GCA_003427395.1 Chara braunii | reverse complement strand
AGGAAGAAGAAGAACTCTCTCTCTCTCTCTCTCTCTCTCTCTCTCTCTCTCTCTCTCTCTCTCTCTCTCTCTCTCTCTCAGTCCGGTACTAACCTGTGAAGGCAGCGCCTTGTTGCAGGTACATCGAAGACGAAGCTGGAGCTATGGCGCCACAGGTAAGTCTCCCTGGCCTCAGCCAACCATCTCTCTCTCTCCACTACTACTCTAGCTCCTAATAGCGCCCATCGCTGAAGACTACTGCTAACGCTACTACTACTACTGCAACGCTCCTCCAGAGTGCCGCTGCCGAATACTGAAGACTGCCTCCTGCCTCCTGCATGGAAGTGCCTGGGAAGTTCCTAGGAACTACCTCGTGACTGTCTGCAGCCTGTAGGGCGGGCCAGTCTTATATAGTGCTGGCCCGTCCAGGAGGCTGCTCTTGCCAATGCCAAGACGAGCCAGACCCTGGCGCTGAAGTTCAAACAAGGGCTGTCTTGAAAACAGGCCAAAAATGGCATGTGCTAAAACCCTGGTCTGGTGCCTAAGTTTTAGGGCAGGTCGATCTTATGAGGGCCCGAAAATGGCCCTCCCTTTCAGGCTGAAAAGACTCAGGGCCTGGAAGGCCCTGTTTTAGGCTGAAACGTCATAGGGCCTGAAGGCCCTCGTTTCAGGCTTTCAGGCTGAAACGACACATGGCCTGTAAGCCCTTGTTTTCAGGCTTTTAGGCTGAAAACGACACAGGGCCTGCCCTTGTTTTCAGGCTTTTAGGCTGAGAACGATGGTCGGGCCCTGCAGGCCCGTGTGGCTGCGCAGTATGCCACACCCCCCCCTCCTTGAAACACTGAACTTACCTGCGAGGGCGAAGTTGTCTGTCTGAGGGAGGGACCACAGTCCAGGTGGGAGGGGCAGGTCATGAAGTTCCCTTAGCTAACCTTTGTTGCTCGTAGTGAGCGTAGATCAGCGGTGCGGATGCTTTCAAATCTGCTCCTGAAATCCATCGAGTGTCGTCGGGATCGCATGCTTTGAATGTAACCTTGTATTGTCGAGGCTTGCTGTCGTACTTGCGATCCGTGATGACGCGGTCAACTTCCTGATGACCATCCATAGATGGAGGATCTTGCGATCGTCGGCCCGGGAACTCGTCGCTCTTAGCTGGTGTATATGTCGCCAGCTTCGAGGCGTGAAAGACTGGATGGACCGTCAGATGCGGGGGGATGTTGATCACAAATGAGGGGCCATCGGGCTCATCGCTTGCGGCTGATGTTATGGGCCATGGTCCAAACCACTTCGGAAGCAGTTTGCGCGAAACATCCTGCTCGAGTGCAAACTCTTCTGCGGAGACCCACACCGGATCACCGGCGCGGATTGGACATGGCATGCGACGCCTGTTAGCTTGCTGTTGCATGTGAACTGGAGCCTTTTGCATGTTCGCGCGGGCTTGAGTGAACAATTCCCTGTACTTCCAAATGGAAGCGGGGGAGCACGCAACGTCTATGTCGGATGTTCGTGGGAGGAGAAGATCAGCGAAGATACGGCCTTTCCGGCCACCGTGGTGCAACTCGAATGGAGTCACGCCGATCGCCGGATGCAACGAAGTGTTGTAGGCGAACTCGATGTCGGGGAGTCGGTCAACCCAATCCTTCTGATCCGGACGGATGAGCTTACGAAGCATCATTTGAGCGGATTGATGTGCTCGCTCCGTTTGCCCGTCCGTTTGTGGATGCCGAACCGAACTTGGTTTCATCTTGGTGCTGGATTCCTGTATGAGAGAAGTCCAAAATGCCGACATAAAGCGAGTGTCGCAGTCGCTAACGATGTCTTCCGGTACGCTGTGGCTGCAAATCCAGCCGGTGTGTAAGAGGCGCGCAAGTTCTGGAGCCGTGGCGTAGTACTTGCAAGGGAGAAACCGCGCGTACTTGCTCAAACGGTCAACGATGTGAGAATGCCGTCGTGCTCGAGGCGGTCGCGGGGAAACGGTCCGATGACGTCCATGGCAATGGAGAGGCCGGGTTCCCGTGGGATAGGCATCGGGCGCAACTCGCCGTAGGGATTGCGGCTGCGGGGCTTGCTTCGTGGGCAAACTTCGCAAGAGTCGCAATACCGAGTGACATCGGTAATGAGCTCCGACCATCGGAATCGTTGCCGAAGTCGTGCAATAGTGCAATTGACTCCGAAATGGCTGGCGAGTCGCGAGTCATGGTATTCTTGGCGAGTCCGAAGACGACGGTCTCGTGGGACACATAATAAGTCCTTGCCTCGCGAGTGGAGAAGCAAGTACCCATCGACGATGCGATAGTGGCTGGCCGGCGGGTGATCCGAAGTAGTTGCGCATACAACGTGGCGAAATCCGGATCGGACTCATAGCCCCGGATGAAGTGCCGCTGGAGTTCCTCGTCGAACGCGAAGGCATGATGTGTCATAGCGCAAAGATCGGGTCTTCGTGAGAGTGCATCTGTTGCGCGATTGGAGAGGCCGGCAAGATGTTTCGGTGTGAAGTCAAATTGGTCGATGAAGTACATACATCGTCCGATCGTGCTGCTCACCGTATCCTGCATCTTGTAGTAGGTCAATGGGTTGTTGTCCGTGACCCATGTGAACCTACGACGCCCAAGGAGGAAATGCCACCATCGCTTGAGAGCCATCACGAATGCGAGCAGCTCCTTCTTCCTTGCATCATAAAGTGAATTGATGGGAGGCACTTTGTGGCTGAAATACTCCACGGGGTGCCAGCCGTCGTCGTCGTGTTGTTCCAAGACTGCCCCAATGTCATAGCCGGAAGCATCAGTTGTCACTCTCGTTGGCAGCGTAGGGTCATAGATGCTAAGGATGGGTGACATAAGCATGGTCGTTTTGAGTGCTTGGAATGACCGACGTGCGTCGTCATCGAATACGAATGGCACCTTTGGCGATTGTAATCTCGTCATAGGTGTGGCAATCCTTGAGTACCCGGTGATGAAGCGTTGATAGTAGCCGGCCAACCCCATGAATGAGCGAACGTTCGTGGTGTTGGTGGGCTCGGGCCATATGCAGATGACCTCGATCTTGTCCGCAAGCGGACGGATGCCTTGCGGCGTCACGTAATGTCCCAAGTACTCCAACTCTTGCCGCGTGAATTCTCATTTGTCGTGGTTGGCTTTGTACTTGGCTTATCGTAGCCGCTCCAAAACGGTGCGCAGGTGCTCCACATGCTCGTCCAAACTCCAGTTGTACACCAAGATGTCGTCGAGGTAGATGAGTACGAATATATTAGTATGTGTCGGAACTCCGTTGTCATAGCCGCTTGGAATGTGGGTGGGGCATTCGTAAGGCCAGAATGCATAACCAACCATTCGAAATGCCCATATCGCATCTTAAACGTGGTCTTGTAGCAGTCCTCCTGCCGGATCTCGAGTTGGTGATATCCGGATTTGAGGTCAAGCTTGGAGAAGAACTTGGCGCCGCCCAACCGTTCGAGGAGGTCGTCGATGCACGGAAGAGGGCCGACGTTCTTGACGGTTTGCGCATTGAGCTTGCGATAATCGATGCACAACCGCAAGTCCTTGTTGTTCTTTCGGACGAAGAGAACGGGAGCGCCGTATGGCGTGGAGCTACGCCGAATCCAGCCTTTCTAAAAAAGGTCATCGAATTGTGCCCTTAGCACACTTAACTCTTCCTCGCTCATGCGGTAGATGCAACCACGCGGAGGTACAGCCCCGGCCTCGAGGATGATCTCGTGGCGGATGGGCCGATCCGGTACTACTCCGTGCGGGGCTTCGAACACATCGCTGTAGGCGTCGAGAAGCTCGGTGATGCGTGGGTCCGGTGATGAGTCCGTTGATGGAATGTCATGGGGCGGGAGGGCTTGGAGAAAACACACCCCCATCTCCTCGCTGTCATCCCTCGTGATGGAACCTCGAATGCTTGCGGCGGAAACCACGTGGCAGCTGATCGAAGGGTGAGGAGGAGGCACCGTGCATGGGACTAGTACTCCGTTCCGATCACGAACGTGAACGGTGCGGCGGTAGAAGTTCATCGGGTGATCCTCGCTTCACAGCCATGACATGCCCAAGATCATGTGCAACTTGGTGTCCAAAATATCGAAGGACACGGCCTCGCTTGCATGTGGGGCAAAGTACACGGGGGCGACATCAATGCACTGGTCGATTGGCTTGTGCGTGTGACCGTCGACCAACGTGACTTGTGTGGGCTGCGACTTCCTCCGAACGCGTGGCCCAAGGCCAGCGCGTACCATAAAGTCTTGGCTCATGTAGTTGCGAGTAGCTCCGCAATCGATCAAAGCGTTGCAGGTCGCCTCTCCGATCTGAATGTGTATGTATAACAATGGCGCGTCGATGTCGTCGTACCGTCGTGTCTTGAACTCGTGGTCGATCTTTGCAACGTAGTCGTGAAGGTCGACAATCTCTACTTCGGCGTCCATCAACGGAGTTGGTACTGCAGTGTGTAAGTAATCCCGCAATTGCGCCATGAGCAAGTTGCAATGCGGTTTGGGAAATCGACCGGACGGGGGAAGGGGCATCCATTGGAAGTTTGCAAATGTCAACGGGTCGAGCTCTTCAAGTCTTGACCATGACGTAGAATCCCCGACGATAGATGGCGGCGAAGCTGCCGAATCGGTTGCCGATGGTGGTGAAACCGTGCATGCGGTGGATTGTTGCACGTGGAGTGGGTGGTCCAACGGTGGGACCAAGTGGACAACATAATCCTCGTAAGTGAACCGAGGACTCGCGACATTCGCATCCTCCCTAGATGTGTAGGAGGCCGCTAGCAAGGCGGCCGAATTTGGCGGAGTGAGAGGTGGAGTTGCCTCACCTCCCGCGCAACTGAGTTTCCCGAGTTGATGCGAGATCGAACATCCTCCTTGCCTTGATCCGGGCATAGGGAGGTCTTGTGCTTGGTGCTGTTGCACCATTAGCAGCAGCCATACCAACCGCGCCACTTGTATTCGGCCTCGGTCAAGTGAAACTTGACCCATGGTGCTGGCTGTCCGTTTCCGGCCGGCGATGCGGTTTTCGCCTTCCCTTTTCCTCGGGAGTTGTTGTTGCTTCGCGGTTGGACAGCGGCCACCTGATCTCCCTCACGTGATGCTTGGGTGGCTGCCGGGTCTTCCACAATGTTGTCCGGTTGGACTGCAGCAACATGCTGCGGACGCGGACCAAATTTTCCTTTCTCCACATAGGTTGGCTGCCACGTCGACTTCTCGTGTGCAGAATACTTATGTAATCTGGCGGTCCCCCATCCGGGCAAAGTGTGTTTGACCACTTTTCGGTCCCAGTCAAACTGGGGTTGTGCAACCAAAAGATAGTACATACCCAGCAAGATATCCATAGGGAGATCATCGCTGACTAGGAACGAGACTCTATGTCTAGTTCCCCTCCCGCCTACGGGAACACTCAATGTCTTTTAGGTAGTCGTTGACTACGATGCGCTGTTTGTTGGCACAGGTCGACTCCCAAGGTCGACTGAGGCGTTGCACTTGCCCCTGTAAGCGCAGCCATTCAACACAAGCGCGACTGATAAAGTTTCTCGTAAAACAAGTATCGAAAAAGGCCCCAGCCCTACGACTGCCTATATCTACCTTGTCGACGAACAACTCACCCTTAGGAGCTTCAGCCATGGTCGTCCAAGAAGCTAGTGGGTACGATCTAGACCACTCCTCCTCTAGCTCCTCTAAGGACTCAAACACATTCATCGAACATAGAATCGATTGGTTCGAATGTGCTTGCGGGACGATGAAAGAGTCGATATTTTGGGCCATCTCTCGAGATGGTGAGGTTGTGTCCACCACCTCGAACCTAGCAGGAACAACTATAATTCCTACTGGCCCGGCGTGTTTTCCGAAGCAATGCCAGAACTGCTGGCAACGTTGCTACTCTGGGAAGCGGAGGAGACCAGCGCCTGCCCCATTGTAGGCGGGATCTTTTTTGCTACTTTCCTATTCCGGCACTCAAACTGGTTATGACCATATTGGCCACAACGAATACAAGTTGCACGGGAGTAACGATCTCTCCACACGTCCTCGGTAAGCCCCGCTTTCTCCCATGGAGGAGCATTGGGGTCTACTTGACTCCTTGACAGGGAACCTCCACGACGTCTACCGGTCGCCTTACCATTTTGAACTAAGGCAGCGACTGCTCCACCTCATGAAGCTTCTACGCTACCCGACTCTGACCCTACTCCCATCGGGAAGTTGTCGTCGAACTCTATGGTGGTACCATCGTTGTCGACGAACATGATGTGCCCGTTGGCCTTCCAGTTAGGAGGCAGTGTCTTTTTCCTACCATCCGTAGTGGGTTGGTGCCCATGCTCGATCTTTGCCTCTAGATCTAGTAGGGCCTTCTTGCTGAACGAGGGGAAGTTGTGGACTGTGATCATAGCCTCACTTGCCGACTGATTCCTGAGCTCTATGGGGAGACACCTCAGGTAAGTGGTAAGTAAGACCCGGGGGGTCGTAGCACACTCCAGAAACACACATCAGACGCTCAACCGCGTCCATGGCATCCCTTACTGATCTGAACTTTCTTGAGCTCAGGGTCAGTATCCCGTCGGTGGCCTTTTGAGCCCTCTGAGGGTCATGCCACCTTTCTTCCACCAGCTTGAGGAAATCATCCAATTTGTGGGTGACTGCCCAAGCGCGGAAGTCATGACCGTACCCCCGTAATTGCACCTACCCACTTACCACCTTGCTGCACTCCCCTCTAGATAGGAGGCAGCCACAAGCACTTCCTCGTGAGGCAAGGTTAACTTGCACTTCACATAGACTGGCACCGACCTCAACCAGGTGTCGAGGTATTCACCCTTCTTATCTCCTGAGAAGGGCTTTGGTGATGCGATGGCAGTCTTGGGAATCCACTGTCCTTGACCCGGTGCCTGCACTACTCCAGGCTGTGGGGCATGGGGTGCAGGCCGTTGGGGTTGTGTGCCCTACGGCTGTGCTGGCTGCGAGCCAACAAGCTGCCCAGTTACAGCAGTCTGCAACGGAGGTTGGGAGTACACTGTCTGGACAGGAATCTGTACATTAGGGTCTGCTGAGAACCCGCCTGTCAAAGGCATGCCCAGGTGGGAAGCGGTCTGTATTGTAGCTGGAGAAATTGTGAATGGGACTACTCCGGTTACCGGTGGGACAAAAGGACGAGGCTGTACCACGGGCCAGACACCTAGCCCAGATGGTGATGGTGTGACCTGAACTCGCCCGACCAGCACGGCCAGGCTCCTCTGAATGCCTTGCAAGAGAGATGTCCTTACATCGTCATTCATGTTGGTCAGGTCCATCTCCTCTAACTCCCTAATGTTCGCTTGTCCGCTGCATCCTAGATCTACGTCTGAGCATTCTCTCTTTCTCTGCCAATATCTCGTCTAATGACTGCTGTAGTTGTGCCTCGCGAGCGCTTGCTCGCTGGATGGCGACCTCCTCGGGAGTTAACACTGTTTGCTCGCTTGCCATAACGCCAGCGGATCGACTCAGGGTCTGTGCGACCGTCGCCCCGACAGTCCCTGAACTACTGTCCTGGGAACTCTGTTGCACAGCGGTGGCCATGTTGGCTGCTGAGGTAGCTGGCTCCCTTGCAAAAGCTTTGCTTGCCTCTGCGTCCCTCGCCCTCCGCTGCTGCTGCTGCCTCTCCCTAAGCTGGTGGAACAGAAGACGGCCACCCTCAAGTCCCAACGCTATGTGGACCAACGGGCGTATACGACTTTACGAACGCAGGATCCGATCGTCCGGTTCAAGGTCCTCCCTGTCGCTCATATGCTACAGCATTGTGCACTATTTGCACTAGGGTACACTCGGTTGCCTATCGCAGCGTAGTGTTCAGACCGACTTAAAATAATAAAATTAATTAATCGGTGGCATTGTCAGAGAATACACAATTGGGTCCAACAGGTAAGTCCAGATTCCTACAAATGAAACCATTTTATTTGACTAGTTCGCAAACAGAAAGCAGATAAGGAGAAACAAAGAGTTGTACCTATGTTGTATGTCAGATGTGTTAATGGTTGTACATCTAACTAATCAAAATGAAAATAGAATCATTTGCAGGGTTGTTTGCAGAGTGGAATTGTTCCCGAACTTACCACCTGAAATCTACCCCTCCCTCAGTTCTTCTTGATGTCGCTTGACGTCAGCGTTCCTGAGCAATCCATATAGTGTGTTTGAAGGTGTGCACACGGCCCACCCCTGTGCCCCAAGTCAATGCTGAGTTGGCCAGCCCTGCACCATGTTTACCCTTGCGTGCAGCGAGCCTTACCCCGACCGATTGGCTGATCAAGAGGCAGTTGAAGGACCGCCCCCGAGGTCCTCAGGAATTATTTAACGTCGCACACATGACGACGATCACAGCCAATGGAAGGTAACCCGCCGGTATTTATTTATAGACGTCCGATTCTCGTCTCCCCTATAGGGCTGGCCTGCCCCTCATGACCTATCTACAACGCAGCTGGCAGACAAAGGACAAAGCAGCAAAGCATGCGGGCTCTACTCCCAGTGGGTTGGCATGATGACCGTGACCCAGTGCTTCATCCAAGGCCCTTCAGATGGCAACGCCTTCTCCTTCCAGATGCTCCATGTGAACAATGCTGACTCTCAAGGTTGAGTGCACTCGACTCCTCACATGAGAGGACTCTCAAGACAGAACACACATCCTCACAGTAAAAAGTGTTGAAGAGGGTAGATAAGGTTAAGAGCAACGTACCTCAAAACCCAACCACAGATATTCTCACCAGATGACCTGACGCTGATTATGATAACCAATCATTGCCTCGACACAACCAGCATTATACCGTCGTTCCACCTCAACATCAATCATACATCATATAGTTCTCATCACACTGTGAAACACCCAATATCACCACTCAGCCTTCCTGGCGATACCCTTCTCCACCTGGGTCGCCTGCTTGCCTCCGCCTTCCTCACTGCACACCATCTACGGTCGCTTACCCAGCTATCCGCATGCATGTACCGTATAAGCAGAAGACAAGCGCCAAATTAGCGCAACGTACCACAACTCTGATACCAAAATACATGGAAAATGAGCGATAGCGAATTCCAGAAACCAAGCAGCATCATACACATGAAACCAAAGTCTTGACCTCTAACCCAAAGCAGAATTGCAACTTGAGTTCCACCAAATAAGAGCACAACAAAAGCTCACAAGTGACCATGACGAAAGGAGGTTTGGGCATTATCAACCCCCTGATACAAACCAAAGTGTTGGCACTTCAATGGCTTAAAAGCCTTCCGTTTAATCCTGATGTCCCCTGGAGAGGATTAGCCCTGGAACAAATCTTCAGGCTAGCACCACAAACACTGGCTGAAACCGACCCACTAACGTGATTGGAAAACAGGGGATGGCCCATTCCAGGAGCGAGATCGCAACAAAGGGACCCCCGTCCCGACTGCCCCAGGCAAGCAATCAGGGCCGACCTACGAAATGATCCCTTCTGACCCACCCTCCTCAAAACATGGAGAAGTTTCCCCCTTCCAGACAGGACACGCACGTGCGAGTGCACCAGAGAGAGAGAGAGAGAGAGAGAGAGAGAGAGACCCCAAACTAGCTAACTATCCCGCCCCCCAAAATGACGACGATGATGACGATCAAGTGTGCTATTTGTTCCGATCAGTTTGATATCTGACCCGTGGACCATTGGGAGATCTTTATTAAAAAAAAAAAAAACACGGAAAAACAGCGCGCAGCCGAGGGAGTGCGCGCGCGCGTGAGAGAGAGAGAGAGAGAGAGAGACCCCAAACTAACTACGGGCTCATCCCCCACGACTTCTCTGCTCCTGCCGCCCTCCTCCGCCCTCTTCCCCCGCTTCTTCACTCTCCCCGCTCCTCCGCCACACCTCCACAGCTCGGGGAAAAAAGGACGTGCCTCACCTCCGGTCTTTCCCTATGCGCCTGGCGCCAAGCTTGCCCAGGAAGGTACATGAGGCCAACGGGGATTGAACCCAAGACCTCATGAATGCCACTTGCGTGCCATACCAACCAAGGTACACCGCAGGATTTCAGTCTAGAGTCGGGGGAAGACAGTAGCATGCCGATTTCCAAAGCCAGCTGTTGCAGAACCTCCCCAACTAGCAGGAGGTGCTGCACGCACATTGTCATAGTTGTTAGGGCACAACTCCCCACTGGACCATGAGTCTAAAAACACCCCCGACCACCACCCCAAAACCCACCAAACCCACCACCCCAAAACCCGCCGAACCCACCACCCGACTCATTTCTCCCATTTCCCCCTCAATCCCTTGCGAGCGAAGCCACAACAGGTACCCTTGTCAATGGCTTAAAAGCCTTCCGTTTAATCCTGATGTCCCCTGGAGAGGATTAGCCCTGGAACAAATCTTCAGGCTAGCACCACAAACACTGGCTGNCTTCCGTTTAATCCTGATGTCCCCTGGAGAGGATTAGCCCTGGAACAAATCTTCAGGCTAGCACCACAAACACTGGCTGAAACCGACCCACTAACATGATTGGAAAACAGGGGATGGCCCATTCCAGGAGCGAGATCGCAACAAAGGGACCCCCGTCCTGACTGCCCCAGGCAAGCAATCAGGGCCAACCTACGAAATGATCCCTTCTGGCCCACCCTCCTCAAAACATGGAGAAGTCTCCCCCTTCCAGACAGGACAGCGCCAGAAAGATGGGAGGAGGTAGCACGCCAACCCCTTTTTGGAAACAGATGGGTGGTGGACTCGAAGGGCCAGATGCTCCTTTGCACGGATCCCCCCTGGCAGAGTTGGGTCAAGAGAGGGATAATAAGGATAAAGGATATATGGGACACTCATAAAAAGGACTGGATAGGACCCGACCAGCTACGAGAGAGACTGCGGTATTGCCACCAACCATACGAAGCCCTGGAAACGCTGATAGAAATGATCCCACTAGCATGGTGGAGAATACTTCGTAAGGGTCCGACCTTGCAAGAATCGGACTGGGTAGCCATTAGAAACCGGCAAGGATGTGTGGGCAGGGTGGTCCGCTGCTTCCCGGATGGAACGGTAGTGGTGCAACTCTCTCCAGTGAGGCAAGATAATGTCATCCAAGAAAGCTCACCAGATGAAGCGTTAACATGTCAAATAGAAGAGGTATATAGAACCAGAGTACTCCATGAAAATGAGCAATGGATAGCCTACTACCCCGGTACCCCTATTCATCATCTAGCCCTGGACCCGTTGGAGTGGTCATGGTCGGCCCAAGGAAGCCAGGGTAAGAAATTCACCAAGGCCATATATGCCTTAACAGTCAAAGCAGCCTACAAGCTCCTAAGACCAAAAGCTGCTCTGCGGGACCAGGTGGAGGCGCGGTGGAGAGACCACCTGAACATCAACAAAGAGGAGTTGAGACCAATTAGATGGTTAAGGATGGCCAAGGCAAAGCCAGCCAAACTGGCCTCACTTCAATGGCAGCTAAAGCACCGCTGTCTTCCAACAAACAACTGGTTGATAGATAGAACGTCTCTGGAACAAAAAGGGCGAGCTCTCCCATGGTGCAAGTTGTGCACAAATGCGTTCCCTTCCCGGAGACGGCCTGAAACAATTGAACATGTATTCCTCCAATGTCCGGGTGCACTCTGGCTATGGAGATGGTGGGACAGGGTGTGGGAACAACTAGGAACAAAGGCCCAGTGGCCCTGGGACTGGAAAGCCTTGTTGTGTGAAGCCTGGCCCAAGGACCAGATAGACCAGATAGACAAATTCAGTGGAAATATCTTCAGGATAGGACGACGGGCGATTCTCTGGGCACTTTGGATACGACGCTGCACCTTCGAGATGGAGGGGGCGAGATTGGAAGGACCCGAATTCACAGAAAGTGTCCAGCAACAGATCCAGACAGAAATAACTGCAAAATGGAATGGAGTCAGAGCACAAATCCAACTCCTGGACAGGCGAAAAGACATCAAACAAAAAATCCAGGAATTTAGCTCAAGCTGGCTTGGGGGTGCAAACGGAGGGAGGATAGGAATGGTGGAATGGAATGGAGGATACACAACACCAGGGGAGGACCGACGAGGAATGGAGTTAGTAAGAGATTATCAATTGAGGTTCCACGAATGGACCAAAGTGGATGCAGCGATCCCATTGAAACCCCCTGAAGAATTCCCGGACTTCTTCCCCCCCCCATCTAATTGTCTAGTGGAAATGAAGTGGTACGGAATGGACTCTGCATAACACTAGTTCAAAAAAGAAAGTTTTGGTACTAAACGGGTAGGAGGGGAGGGAGAGGGACTAGTTTGTAGTAGTAGGTATCTGGCGCCCGTTTCAGGGCGAAGAGGTTTACTCCCCTTTCCTAATAGCCTGCTCAGTCAATCCCCTGGATTCTAGGGTAACCAATGGTGGCAGGAGCCCCTTATTTTTCTTCCTTATACATTCTAAATTCTTTCTGTATATGGGACGCTGGACCCGTTTTCCAGCAGGTGATGCTCCCCACCAATAGATGGAGCCTCTCCCCAGGTAAAAAAAAAAAAAAAGGAATAGTCTCATCATCATCAACAATGAACCAATGTCGAATCCCTATCTGGCGCTCAGCACCCAGACTACGAACGGCAGATCCCATCTAGCCTATTTACAGTGCGGCTGGTGACGTCAACAGCTTCCCGAAGTACGAGCAGATCTCGGCCAATGCCGTTCGCCTCAAGCACCAGGTATGTCTCATGCTTCACTCACAACCTCGATCCCCCACACAGATGCCACGTGAACCCAAGGACCACCATGCGCCCCATCCAGCAATGCGCAGGCGAGCTTGGCTATGGCTGCCTGCTTCTTCCCTGCTCGCCCGTGAGCGCGTAGGCACTCGCTCCAGCAGCTGGCGCAGCAGCACTTGCGCATAAGCAGCGAGTGCCCGGATGCCAAATGCGGAGGCAGGCACTTTCCTTTATGGAAGTGGCCTGCCTGCTGCATGCTGTCTGGCTGCACTGGGCCCCTGCCCAGAAGCTTCTGGTAGGCGCCAAGTGCCGGAGGCCCGAATATTCCACAGGGCCCCGGGTGGTTAAACGTGTCTAACTCCCCAGCGTGCTGCGTGCAGTTTGTGCTCCGTGTCTGCCCCAGGGCCTGTGCTCAGAAACATAGGAAGGGCCTAGAAGCCCTCGGCTGGGTCCATTCAACCAACTGACTCAGCATCACTGTCTGAGCCCCACTTTACGAAAAAAGACGAAACAGGCCTTATGTGATTTTATAGGCCGCCGTCACTTAGGGCGGCCATCCTTGCTGAGAGGCCCAGGATGCTCGGGGCGGGCTGTGGCCTCGCACTAAATTGATAATTTTGTTTAGAAAATAAAGCAATTGGTGCAATATTAAGTGAGTTTAACAGTTGAAATGATTGAAATAATTCGAATAATTAGAACAATGTGTGTCAGCAAGTTGCACAAGTTCTGTGGCAAAAATACAGTGAAAAAGAAAATAAATTCAAATAATGTATGCTAGCGAGTCGCACAAGCTCTGGCTCTCTCTCTATTTGTCTTGTCTAGACTCTAGATATAAGTTGATATTAACTTGAAAAAAAATAAAAAATAAAAAAAGGGAATGATCATTAAGTCGTGACTAAGTTTTTTCCACGGTTGCCTCGGACCCGGACATCCAGATCACCGGACACCGGGCCTGGACCTGTGTCTGGACTAATCCGGATGTCCGGTAACCCGGACACTGATCCGGACAACTGGACATACGGACCCGGACGGTCCGGTTATGATATTAATTAATTAATTAAAAAAAAAAAAAAAAAACAGATACACACTGCTGTAGTTGTATTATCCTACTTATCTTGAATACACTCACATACACACACAGTGTTACACACACACACACACACACACACACAAGCACACACAACCAGTTCTCCTTGGCCCGCTGACGCTCACCCAAGATTGCAAGTACAGGCCCTTCAGGCCGAGTCCGGTTGGCCCAACGGTCCACCACAAACTGCACCAACAATTTTCGGGGTTCCACCAGGCAGTGGAAAATTGCCTGGGGACCCCCCAAAAAAAAGCCGAATTTTCTGGAAATGAGGCCCAACTGGACCCCCCAAACCGGACACCGGATCCGGACATCCAGACCGGACCGTCGGGATCCCGATCTGGATGTCCGGTTAACAACCATGGTTTTTTGTAAAAAAAAATTTTCACAAGTCCAGTTGTTGATAATATGATATATGATCAAAATAATGAAAATATTAAAATAAGTAATTAAAATAATTAAAATAAATAACGTGTTGTTTGTCAGCAAGTTGCACGAGGTCTGTCTTGAAAGTTGAAACTTGGATGCAACACGCTCAAAGCAGTTACTCTATCATGTGGCAACTTTCTGCACCTAGACGTGATCCATGTCAGATGCATGCCAAGATAATCCCACAATGGGCATACTTTCTGATCGCTGGTGCACTTGAATATCGAGCGGGCCGGGACACTGAAGAAAGGTGCAACTTGCTTTCACCCTTTGCGAAATACTCCTTGCCTTCTGTTGCATCTTTCTTCAGCGTCCAGGTCGAGGAACGAAGCAAAAGAAATTCAAAGAATATGATATCAACACGAGTGAAAGTGAATCTGTGAGAGTTCGAAGCAGCGATTTAGGGCCGATATCTAACCAGTCTCAATGATTGGAATTGATTGGCAAAGAAGATCATCGGGAGTAGATTATGCTCGAGCTCTGGCCAAGAGTCCTGACTAGCAGCCATCCAATTGAGTTTGGAGTGTGATGTCATTTCGACAAGCTGTGAAGCAGTTGTCAGACCAACCAACCGCGCGCGGCTGCAAGTAGTAGCACGGCCCTGTGACCAGCACTGGCCGACAACCGTGAGCGCATGATCAACTGTGTGTGTGTGTGTGGTGGTGGCCACAGGGGGGGGGAGGGGGGGGTAGGGGGGACCGGGGGTGGTCGTGGGGCGAGAAATGCAAATCAAGCGCTGGCTTTACAAGATTGGGAAGGGACAGGTGGCGCTGGCAAGGTCGACACACAACAACAGTTTGATTGTGAAGGAGAGGTGGTGGGTAAGCTCGGGTCTGCATTGGTTTGCAGTTGTGAAAAGGGCATTCGTGTGAAGAGGGTTCGAACCCGAGATCTATACTACGGGTGCAGCAATGTCGCCGATGGCAGCAGCAGGTGTGAAGAGGGCCTTGGTGGTCTGCAGTTGCGAGAGTGTCCTCGCGTCAGCATCCCTGCTAGGAAATGGTAAGCGAACATTGCAATCGTACGGAGTTGGAGGACAGGGTGGAGCTGCCATTTGCGAGGGTTTGAACCCGGGATCTATACTCCCTGCCCAATTCGGGGTTGAGAAAAAAAAATCACTCCATTTGTCAAGTGAGCGCTTTGTTGTTTCGCAAAACTCGAGGAGCAGCAGGTCATGTGAGGCGCATGGGCAGTTCCTGGGTCAGCGTGTGGACCAGGACCTCAGCAGGAACAAGAGGAGTCGGATGCTGTGCAGTTTACATGCTTGCCGATGCAAGGCCAGCGCAGAGGGCAGCGGGCGGACTGCGACGAAAGCGTTTGGAGGCGGTCCGGAGAGGTTGTACTATCAGGATGAGGATGTGCCGACACCGCTTGTGCATATCGATCAACATTCGGAAGCGAACGCCACAGTTGTCAGTTTCCAGTTTGGTGAGCGGCTCGAAGCGTCGTTGGAAATGATGAAAGCGTTGAAGGATCTCGATCTGGTTGTCGTCAAGGGAACGATGTCCGTCGAGGAGAGGGGGGTGAATTGTTTCTACGTAACGAAGTCGGAAGGGGGAAAGGTTGAAGACCCCGAGGTGTTGGAACAGATTCGCTTGGTCATCATCAACCACTTGCTGCAAAATCATCCGGAATCGAGGGATGTCCTGGCAATGGGGGTAGCCAAGGGGCAATCGAAGAAGCACAGGGTAAATCCTAACATCAGGACACACATCCATGTGGAGGCCGACAAGGACGGGGAGCGGAGCCTTCTGTTCGTCGAAACTGCAGACCGTCCTGGACTGTTGTTGGAGATAATCAGAGTTCTGGACAACATTGGCATCAAGGTGGAGTCGGCGGAAATCAACACGGAGGGATTTGTTGCAAAAGACAAATTCTTTGTGTCCTACAATGGTGTGACGCTGAGCCTGCCAATGGAGCATCTGGTGAGGAACGGGCTGCACTACTACCTGACAACAGGAGATATTGAGTACGAGGAAAGCTACTAAGGTACTCTGGGTCGGAGATTTTGATCCTTTCATTTGATCCTTTCATTTGATCCTTTCATTTGATCCTTCATTCGATCCTTTCATTCGATCCTTTCATTCGATCCTTTCATTTGATCCTTTCATTGAACCATAGATTCTACAAGCCTACAACCTCACAATTCTTAGTCCAGGGCAGTGGGCATGCGATATCGGAGAGACTCTCTGCAAGCACGGCAGCCGGTAGGCTTCAGCAATTCCCTGCTGTCTATTCTGTCACACAGTCTCTTCCCATGCTGTCTATTTGCCACACAGAATGTCTCATCGTGTATGCGGGCTCCCTACGCGTGGAATGTGAGAGCATACACACAGCCTCAACTATGGTAAACCATCCCTTCTCGCTGTCCTTTCTGCGAGCATTTGCACAAAGGCATGCCTCTCAATGATGCCCCCTCAGCAGTGCCATCGGGGTCTGCCCATCCGGCTGTCTTGTTGTAGACTCGAGCATTGTTTGCGATTGTCTGTCAGTGTTTGGCTTCATTTGTAGATGTATGCTCCCACATCATAGAACTGATTTCCTTCATCGATCGTTCCCTCACGTTGATTGCAGTCCAGCTTCCCCGTCATCGGTTATCAATGATGTGTGCAAAAAAAAAAAAAAAAAAAAAAAGAAGTCAAAGGAGTCAGACACGTCATTCCCAATGGAACCAGCAGGGCTCTTTGATTCTCGATTGCGTCGTCTGGACGACAACGACGATGTGCTTTCCGCGAAGCACAGTAAGGAACACCTATAGCTGATATACACAGAGGCTATGGCGTTCGTGACCAATTTATCATCCATATTATCATCGACTGGTCTGCCTCCTTATGCACTTCCTAGGCTTTCCTCAGCTTAGGAATGTGCAAACTGCCGACGACTTCAAGTTCAGGCTTCTCCCCATGTGTGAAGGACTCTCTGGTTCCCGCCCTGAGTTAGAGCCTTGTGAGTTTCGACCCCATGGTCTCCTGCACACATCCCGTCTGCCCATCTGTGGTGCTTGCTGGTACATCTCAGCTCCTCCCATCTGTCTGGGGAGGATTTCTCCTTCCCTACGGCCTGGGCTTTTCTCTCTACTGTCATCAGTGTCGTCGTTCCCTCGTGCAGCCTTGAGAGAGATCGCAAAACAATTTAATCTGGAGCTTTATTATCGCGGAACAAATTACATTGGAGTAGGCGCATAACAATCACGCCATCACAGTCCGTCTACTCCGTTCCACTAAGACTGGTGGTCAGGCCTCCGCCCGACGTTTACTTTATACTCGTCATTTCCTTACTGGACTCGTGCCGTGTTTCCCATTCCGAGCTACACGTGGCTCCAATTCCCGCTTTTTACTGGAGGTCAGTCAGTACCTAGTCCGAGAGAGAAAAATAATAAATCGCCCCGAGACTGTGTCTGCATCCACGTCTTTGAAAAACGTGGTGAAGTTACCCGCCTGGGGCTCGGTATGTATTCTGGACTTACTATTTCCCGCTGTTCCTTAGCGGGCCAGTACCTTTGAACTTTCAAAATGAATACGTCCCAAAATTGTGACCACGTACATGTCCGCTGAAAAACGTGGTGCGGCTACTCGCTTGGGGCCCGGGCCTGCATCAGCTATTTTGTCCTTTCGAGTCAGTGCATGACTGGTTCTCGATGCTTGGAAAATCATATTCGTGTCGATGCTCATGTGTGGCGACCGTACTCGGAGTGCTTCCTTCTCGATCTGCGAGATTGCTGCTGTGGATTCAGACTCTGGCGACTGATCCCGATATCGTCCTTCTGTACCTGATCCCGTACAAATCTTCCAGGTACGTGCGCAGCTCGGGCCATACCCTCCCTCCCACCGTCGGTGCCACCTTTCTCGCTGCTTGTATGAACATGTGGCTTGGGAATCCCTGTGCTTTCAGTTCCCTGTGAAATGTGAGCAAGCTCAGAAATAATGTTGCTGGGTCCAAAGTGTTCGAGTTGATTCTGTGCATTGTCCCAATCACAAGTGCAGCCTAAGCCAGCCTTGCAAGGGCGTTCTGCTTTCCGGCCATGGCAAAGACTCGTCTCCTATTCAGATCCCCGTTCGACTACTGTCGTCACCTGAGAAGAGCGCCCGGTGGTTATCAACAGAGAGTTGCTCCAGTGACTGCTCCTTTGATTCAGCTGGGAAGGAAGACGGTATCATCACTTGCACATGAGATAATGTATTCTTCCCAGCTTTCATCGGCGACCTCTTCTTCTTCTCCTTCTTCTGTTTTTTTTTTGGTGGTGGTGGGTGGGTGGGGGCTTCCTCTTTTATGATGGACAGGGGAAGAAGAGTTGCAACTTTTTCCTTCTATCCTTTTCAATAGATTCAAATGAGGTCCATACGGACTGGGTCCATTCTATTCTGGGGAGCGTCAGTCTGGTTCCTCTTTCACACACACACACACACACACTCTCTCCTGGAACAGTCTGGCGCAGTCATCCTTTTTTTTGTGGAGTTGTGTATAGCGAACATCACAACACATTCCTGATGAGTTGGTGAAAGTCCAATGAAACAGTCCGGCACATACTTGCAAGAGCTGCATCGTGCACCGTGCCAGCAGCAGTTTCCTTTTTTTTTTTTTCCCTTTTCTTTGATCTTTTCATAGATACAGAAGAGTGTACCGCCTAAGGATTAGAATCAACAGATCCTTTTTTCCCCTTCTTCCTCCTTTTTTTTCGTTTTTTTTCCAGAAGGGCGACGCCCTTGAGCTATCGTCATAGAACTGACCGGCCCTCAGGTAACTCAGAAATTCACTCAACTACAGTAGTTTCACCTGGATTCGAGCTCATGTCTGTATTTCAACAGTTCATGGTTGTGTACTAATTGAGCTTTTTCGCCACGTGTCCCTTTCTCGGCGCTGCACCTTTTTCCGCTGTTTTCCCGTCTGTTTGCTCCGAAAATGGGCACCTAAGGAACAGATCCTGTTCAAGTACAGTCGACCTGCTTTTTTTGCTTTTTTCTTTGTGTGTGTGTGTGTGTGTGTGTGTGTGTGTGTGTGTGTGTGTGTGTGTGTGTGTGGAGTTGTTTGTGTGTAGCCAAGACTGCAACACATGCACCCATGCTTTACGCATGCAGTTCACCACATGCGCACATGCTCTTTCTGTTGCACAGTCAGTAACACCTGGTCCACAACGCGCTCTGTCACAAGTTTTGGTCAGGGCATGCCATTACGTACATTCGTTGGCTCAAATACAACGCACGGTCATTATGGCTTGTATTTGGGGTATCTTTCAGTCTAGATACAGCAACAAATATGAGACGTTGTATTGGGGTGGTGAAGAAGGTAGTTTTGGTTGGGGTATGCCGTTCGAAGAACTTTTGTATGGACTTTGCACGTTGTTTCTGTTATTGTTTTTTGTTTTTTTTTTGTTTTTTTTTGTTGTTCTTTTGTTTGTTGACATGTGTCTGAAGCACCAGCACACGGGCACCTGGGCCGCGGGGCTGACACCTCGAATTCTGGAAGCGCCGAACGAAAACGCGACCGCCAATCCAATTTATCAACGGCAGGCAGGCCCAGTGTTTCGACGTTTTGGCCCCGGTTTCTAGTGGCGACAAGTTTCGGACTGTGCAAGGCTGGGGCCGTGTACTAGTGGTTTAAACCACCAGTACTTCCTCGAGTCGTGCCCGTTAACGCGCCACGATTTTAGGAAACATACGGGGTACTACAGGAGGGCTCAAATTCATCCGACTAGAAACGTTTCTACTCTTTCTTTTTCCGCGGCCGATAGCTGGGCCAAGTACTGGTGGTTTAACTCTCCTGTGGGATTCTTGTCATAGCGGAAGGTATGAGTGTGCGTTGAGAAAGGGCCAGGATCTGTGGCTTCCTAACTCCTCCCGCGTTTATTCTTTTTTGGCATTTTTCGAATTGCAGGTGGCTACTATTGGTATCGGGGACTGCCTGCTCATATCACCCCTTCTAGTAGAAAGCCAAGGCTTAAAAAAAAAAAAAAAAAAAAAAAAAAAAAAAAAAAAAAAAAACACAAGAAGAAAAGAAAAGAAAAAGAAAAAGAATTCCACAACCGCACGAACGACCCAAGACACATCTGATACTGATTTCCCTGGTAATCTGGAAATGATGCATTAATATCCGTGGATAATCTTTTGGATAATCTTTTTTAGATAATCTTTTTTTTTTTGGATAATCCTTTTTGAGGGGACAAATGCTTCAGTCTATTCGTGGGAGTAGCACGTGCTGGGAACCGGGTCCAGCGTCCCATATAGAGTTACACAAGTCATTTGAGATACCGGGGCCTTTGCCCGGCTTCGGCTAAGAATCAATCTGAGAACTATTGAGGGAATTCAAGAAATTAAAGAAGAGGTTGGGAAACTATGAATGACTTCTTTTTGAATGCTCAGAACCCCTAGACTCCCAAACAAAACTCTCTAAAACTGTCCAACACTGTCTTATTCCCTGTCGAGCTCTCCCAGGCCTCACACCCCCACCCGGCTAGGTTACAGAGCAACACGACTCACCCCAGCTCCAGCCAGCGTCGTCCCAACAGCAACCCTTGGTTGTCCCTTGGAATGCCCACCCCAAAGCATCCCCAGATCTCTCTACCAGGCCTCACGCTCCTGCAATCAGCAGGTTACAGGGCAACACCCCAGCACCAGCCAGCGTTGTTCTTGCAACGAACAACCTCAGATCCATGAATGTACCAGTATCAAACAGCCTAAAGCGGGTTGCTAGAAGTCCCCAGAATCTTAAAGCATTCTCATAACCACCCATAATCAACTGAAACCGACGGACGGACTTCTGAAGAATGAGAACTGGGAAAGGGACGTGTTCATATTCCAGTGCCTTCCTTTACTATTTTCGTTTAGGTTTGGTTGCTGATTCCAGAGTGTCCAGCGATTAGGGGCACTCGAGAGAAAGCCATGTTGGATGAC
The DNA here is from genome assembly GCA_003427395.1 of Chara braunii. Taxonomy (NCBI): domain Eukaryota; kingdom Viridiplantae; phylum Streptophyta; class Charophyceae; order Charales; family Characeae; genus Chara; species Chara braunii. The sequence continues at coordinate 256,063 of BFEA01000694.1, read as the reverse complement.
AGGTTCACTTCACTTCACTTCATCCCGACTTAATTGTCTTGTCTGCACTCACGCAAAGTGGTTAGTTTGGTGTGTAAACAATTGTTTGCAAGTCGCAACTCTTTGGTGAGCCACACAATTTTTCTCGGAGTCACAAACTTGATTGCGTTTATTTTTGGACTTACTGCTGGACTTTTAAGTTTTAAGTGCCTTATTGAGCGTTAAGGAGTCCGCTGCGGAGAATTGTGAGAGGTCTCAACTGCCGCTGCAGGACTAGGTATGGAAATTGTGAGAGGTGTGAAGAATCTGAACTGCTGCAGTGAGAAAGCAGTGATTGACATGTATAGGGGTCTTAGCGGAAACATGCTATAGAGCCTGAGTTTCCGGTTTTTTTTTTGTTTTTTTTTTTTGAGTTTCCGTATTCTGACACGGTGACACCTCCTTTTTCTTGGTTGTTGAGGGAGTATCAACTTGAGCAAGAGGAGCGACCGGGGTAATCAGTAGATACTAGATGCCTACCAGCCTGTGTGTTGTTCAAGATAGACTTGCTCTGCTCGATTCAGGCGCAACCATCCGTTGGTTACAGTGCATTGAAGCGGAACCCAGATCCTTGTATGAGTGAGAGGGGAACCCAGTTCATTTGGGGGGGGGGGGGGTCCCCGGGGGTCGACTCTCCTGGTCTGCCAGCCATGTGAAAAACTGTGGTTGTGATTGGTTGGAACAAACAACGTTGGAGATGGTGGTCCCCGCCAACGGATCCGCCGAGGCGCAGGCAGAGGAGGAGCGGTAATGAATCGTCCAAGGAGAGGTGAAAAGAAGTATTGTTTTTTTTTGTTTTTTTTTTGTTCTGAGAAAACGGCCCCCTGCAGTGCTAGTGGTGCTGGTTGAAACAGGCACCACTAGCACCCGGGGAGAGGCTCCATCTATTGGTGGGGAGCATCACCTGCTGGAAAACGGGCCCAGCGTCCCATATACAAAACGATTCAGGAAAGCGTCAGGGAAAGTAACTGAGAAAACGCTACTCTGGTGTCCAGAGGATTAACTGTGCAGGTTACTGAGAAATAGGGGGAAACCTCTTTGCCCTGTATCAGGCGCCAGATACCTGCTGCTAAGAACTAGTTCCTCCTTCCCTCCGCTGCCCCTACCCACCGTCCCAAATGTCGTCACCCTCCCTCCCCACTTTTCATCCCTGTTCCTCTCTAATCAGAGACCATTCCCGACCCGCCAGCGTTAATCACCCGTGTGGAGAAGAAAAGAGCTAGGCTTGCTGCTGCTTGATAGTGACTACTTCCCTTGCATGAATTTACTCTGCTCCATGCCATTGCAGATCCACCATAGGGAGTCCATGGGGTGGGAAGGGGTCAGGGAATTCCGAGAAGGGGTGCAGCGGTATTGCGGGGTCCGTCCTGGTCCATTCCTTGAAGCAAAGGGCGTAATCTCTTCTTGGTTCACATTGGCTGTGCTCGGGGGGGGGGCTTCTTCCCATCGAATCGAATATAAGCTATCCAACCCCCTTGCTCAGTCCCCAACCAGTCCCCTGAGAATTGTTTAATAGCTTGAGATATGTCCTTTTCTGTGCGAAAACTATCTAATTGTGATTTCACCTTCAACCAATGTGCCCGCAGTTCATCTTGAACATATTGTTTTATCATTTCCGTAATTTCTTCTCCCTCTATTCTTGACACATTCGATGGCGTGGATACACCATTTTCTCCAGAGTGCCCAAATGATTGCCCTCCTCCCTGTCTTAAACATATTATCTTCAAATGTGTTGTGGGGGGGGGGGGACCACGTTTCACACAGGACTGCTCTCCCGTCCCAAGGCCACTGGGATTCAATGCCTAGTTGTCACCAGACTCTGTCCCACCAGCACCAGGTAAGGACCGCTCCAGGGCATTGCATGACAATGTGTTCTATGGTATCGGGGATCTTGCGGTGGAGGTAGGAGGCCAGGCAGGATTTGCACCACGGCACCGCCAAACCCTTTTGTTCCAAGTACGTTCGGTCTATTAACCAATTGTTTGTTGGGAGGCAGCGGTGCTCAATCTGCCATTGCAAGGAGGCTAATTTCGCAGGTTTGGCCTTTGTGGCCGTGAACCATCGAATGGGGTTGACAGCATCCCGCCCCACGTTCAGGTGGGATATCCACCGTTCCGTCACCGTCTCCTTTAGATTGAGTTTTGGTCTCAGAAGGCGGTACGTAAATTGCGCTGAGAGGGTAAATAATTTCTTGCTTGCATCCGACCGCAATCTGCACTTTGAGGTCCATTGCCACTCCTCCGGGTCAAAGGGGAGTTCTGCAAGCGGGGTTTCTGGGCGGAACGCTATCCAGTCGTCTTGAGTCCGAAGCACCTGGATTCGGTGCAGATCTGTCTCCTTCCACCATCGCAGGATATCAGGATGATACCTCTTGAGCTGGTTGTCCTCTTCGCGGTGCAAGAGGTTCACCAGCACTTCGTGGGTACCAATCACCACCACACTTCCCACACTTTTTGTATCCTCTGGAATTGCTACCCAGTCACTCTCTTTTTATTGCGGACCATTTCATAAAATGTATACCCAATCTAAAAGGACTGCAAATGTCGGCTTTTCCAGGTTTTTTTCAATGTTGTGGCAATATCTGAGGGAGGTTTTCTGTTGTTAAGCCATTTTCCAGTTTTTTGTTTCTGCCTCCCATAAATCCCGGATTTTTACCACCCCTCTCTTAACCCAGATGTTCCACGGGGTTTTCGAACTGCAATAAACCCTCCCATACCGGTCTGTAATACGCATGTTCCCGAAAAACGGTCGTCTTGCCACTTCCTCCCACCGGTCCGGCGAATCTCTGTCTGGCAGGGGTAGTTGGCGCCATGCCCGCAGGGACTTAATCCAGAAATCGTCCCTGATCAAGTCCTGTCTGGCAACCGCCCGGGCTGTGTTTGCTCAGGACCTGGATCGGCACGAAATGGTCCAGGAACGATCTTTTAACCAGGTGAGGGGTTGACCTCCGGAGGGGCTTGTGGGGCTAGGCGGGCTATCTGCTCGTGAGCCAGGGCTCTCCAAGGGCGACTGGGAGTGAATAGTAAACGTTTAATCCATTGGATGGTCAGTGCTTTGACCTGAATTACCGGGTCCAAAATCCCAAGTCCCCCTATATCGTTTGGTTGTGTGACCGCTAGTCAGGCCACCCTATTAATCACGTTCGAAAGAAGCAATTCCCTCGCCAAAGCAGTGCAGTGGCATGTCTTTTAAGTGCTCTAACTGCCTTTTTGTTGAGGGCCCATATTGCAGATTTATACCACAAGGCTGCCAGCACGGCGTTATTAATGGCCAGCGCTTTGCCGACCAACAACGTATGTTTGTCATTCCATTGCGCCAGTTTTTCTAGTGCAGGTTTCAAAATTCAGTCATCATCGGAGGAAGGCCTACCCCATGCAGTCATCATAATCCCTAGAACCCTTACCGGGGCTCCAGTAGCCATGTAACCCTCGGCCGCTCGGGTGGGCTTACCCCCTGGTGATGAATCCACCACCCTAGTGTCTTGTTACCCCAATTGACTGTCATGTCAGACACCTCTGTGAACCGGTCCATGAGTTTCTGAATTTCTTCCATGTTCTCAGTGAGGCATCCACCATGACGGTGAAGTCGTCCACAAACATAAAGCACATGGGGATTGCCTCCTCAGGAATGGCGGACAGCTGGAGTAAAATTTTCCTGATATCTTTATTAGCGCGAAGGTTTGTTGTCAGCGCTTCCATTACTATGCTAAACAAAAAGGGGGTCAGCGGGTCCCCTTGGCGGACTGACCGTTGCAAGGTAATCTACAGGGTCAGTGTCCCATTAACTTGGACATTTGTTGTGGCGTTTTGGTGCAAGATCGCGGTCTATCGCCGGAAGTGCGGGCCAAAATTCATCTTTTCCATGCATCTATCTAAAAACAGCCAGTCTACATGATCGTATGCTTTTTCAAAGTCTATAAAGACCACGGCCGCATTGCATTTGTCTTGTCTCACTAGTCTCAAAAGCTCGTTGACTAGGAGGATGTTATCTTGTATATTACGCCCCTTAACAAAACCCGTTTGCGTCGGGTGGATGAGATCATCCAAAACAGGAACGAGGCGGTTCGTCAGGGCTTTCGCGAGCATCTTGTACACAATCGTGAGCAGGGTGATTGGGCGGTAATTTCGAATGTCCATCTTGCCCCCTTTCTTATGCAGTAGGGTGAGAATGCCTTGTCCCGCCAACTCCCCCATACTACTTGACTCCCAGACCTGTCTATAATATTTCATTAGGTTGGGGGTCATCAGTCCCCAAAATGCTTCCCAAAATTCCTTCGGGAATCCATCGAGACCCGGCGCTTTCTCCTCCTCAATTTGCATCAACGCTGTTCAGATCTCCTCCTTGGCTAACAGGCTGTCCAGTTGAACCTTCTGTTGTTCTGTCAAGCTTTTAGTGAGTGGTTGTAGGAAGGTGGCGATCTCCTCCTCTCTACTGTGTCCGTCCCGCTAAGAGCATCCAAAGGTAAAAAGATCCTTTAAAGAAGGACTGCGCAATCTGAGCGCACTTGGGGGTGGAGGCTACCATGTCCCCACTGCCCTGTTGTGGGTCGTACAGAGCCTCAATGGTTGTTCTGTGTGTTTGTGCTCTAGCTAGGCCGAAATATTTTTATCCATCGAGCCCTCAGTTTGATAACGAGATGTTCTTGCCCCAATGCGCATGCGCCTCATCGCTGTTCCGCGAGGGCTTGTAATTGCTGACATAGAGACTGTTCTTCTGATCGGTCGTTTTGTTGTGCGTGAGGAGCATCCTGTGTTTCATCCTGTGTTTCATCCAGTGGTTCTCGCTGTTTCAGTCGTGCAAGTTGCTGCAGTATTTGTGTTTCATGTTCGTAACGTCTGGCCGCTAATTGCGATGAGTATTCCTTGCATTTTTTTCCCAGAAAAAAAAAACAACCATTATTGAACCAGTTAATTGTATGTAGGATGTTTTGTTTTTGTGTATGCCAAAAAGTCCAACAGTCCTTTATGTAGGTGTGAAAAGGTTGTAGCTGCAGGATAGATACGTTCAGCTTATAGAAGCCAGGCCCTCGGTTGTTTTTTTTCAAAAAGTCAGGGCAATTGTGCACATCTTATGATCCGGTCCCGGGTACAGGCTCGTGGTAGAATGGCTGCTAAGAGTAGAGAGCCCTGCAGGTCTTCCGAGATGTGGATCAAGTCAATTCTAGATCGTGATTGACCTTTTGTCCCTATCTTGTGCAGACAAGAGAAGAATCTCATGTTGGGGTGTAGTTTTCGGAACGTGTCGAAGACATTTAGCGACAGACACAAGTCTCTGATCATCCACTCATCCTTTTCAATGTAGAGCGGGGCGGGAGTCGGTATCCGCCACCTGTCCATCCAGCGGTCCAGGGCCGCATTATAGTCCCCAGCTATTATAACTGGCAACCCGGCCGAAATCTGTGTTTTTAGATTCTCGAAAAATGCTCTCCTTTCCCCTATCCCGTTCGGTGCGTACACGCATATGATCCCGATGACTTGCGATTCTAGTCTGACCAGGACCGACACCCATTTACCATCTGTGTGGTCAGCTACCCAGTGAATCGGCTCTGCCTGAGACTCGGGGGGGATGCAGATAGTGACCCCTGCACTCCCCGGCCTAGGAGCATGTGCCCTAAAAGTCGTGTGTGGCCAGATTTGTTTGTGAATTCTTTCATGTTCTGGTGAGTCCATGAGGTGGGTCTCCTGTATGCAGATAACTTCCGGCCAATTCCTGCCCCCCACCCCTCTGATCAGATCCCAGATTGCACATTGTTTCTCTGGTTTCAGTGAGGCCAGACCATCTCCGGAAGAAAGGGTCAAAAGAGTTGAGGAGGGCCCTTTTTTTTTTTTTTTTTTTTTTTTTTTTTTTTT
>BFEA01000694.1:207483-226786 GCA_003427395.1 Chara braunii | reverse complement strand
GTATAATACTGAGTGTTGCGTGTGGGACATCCAGGGTGATCCAGAGTGTGAACAGTGAGTTGTGTGGGCGCCCAGTCGCCATAGCCAGTTGAAGAGAACTCATATCTGGTTACGATATCTTGAGTATTGTGTGGGCGCATGTCGCCAGTTGCTGTTTCGCTGTTTGCATACATGACAAGTGTGAAGAAGTCGAGTATGATTGCAAATCTGAAGATGGTAGGTAGTATAGCAGCAGGCGTTTTTGGGTGAAGATGGAAGGTATTCAAACACACCTGTAGCCCAGCAGGCTGCCATCATCAGGGTTGTTCTCGACAATATGATATTTTCTTGTTGGGGTAAGTTCGGTTGTGTCACAAACAAGTTTGGAAAAGGCAACAAAATCACATGCCGGCAACAAACTCGTGCACCGAGTTTGAAAGGGCAACAATTTCAAAAGCATTTTTACCCAGGCACCAAGTTTGAAAAAGGCAACGAAGTTGAACAAACTCCTGGTGTGCCCAGTTTGAAAAGGGCAACAAAAAATCGCAAGCGGACCACAGCCATTTTTACCGATATGCTTGCTCTTTTCAAACTCCGCACCCGATGTTGTTGCCCCCACGCGTTTTCTTTCGCCCTTTCGAATCTGAAAGCGTGACGCTGCCGGACTTGTTTCTTTCTTGTTTTTTTTTTTTGTTGTTGTTGTTGTTGTTCCCTTCTGCCTCAGGAACTCTCTGGTAGTAGTGCAGCTTCGCTGTTCGTGCTCATGGCAGGAGAGCTTGGCGTTCTCTCTAGACCTCGGTCCGTCCGCAGATCTAAGGATGTGGACCTTGAGCCTTCTTCTATGAATGAATGGATGAGACAGTCGCGCCTGAGAACAGTCAGCAGCAGCAGCAGCCAGTATGCAGAAAACGACAACTGGGTTGCTGCTAAATGCCAGATGCAGGGAAATATTCAGACCTTTTTTTAAGGGTTTTTTTTTTTTTTTTTTGTGGGGGGGGAAACTTTGAACAGCCAATGAAGAATGAACGGATCCCGTCGCTTTTTTAACAAATGAATGATTGGCTCTTGCTTCGGGAGGAATCTGCCATCTGGTCAGTGGCTGTGCTCAGGAATCTGGTCAGTGGCGACGGTCAGGTGTGGAAACTGCGTTTGCACTGTCATTTCTCTTCTTTTTTCTGTTCTTTCCTTTTTGGGTGAAAGGGAGACGGCCTTGAGATATCGTCATTGAACTGACCGGCCCAAGGTAATCCAGGTTTATTTGATTTCAGTCATTTAGTTCCACCTGGTTACAGTTCCTGGCTGTACCACCGGAGCGAGGCACGTTGTGTTTTTTTGTTTGTGTGTGTGTGTGCGTGTAGTAGTGTAATAATACTGTATATGTCTGCATTCTGGAATGTTCAGACAGGCTGTGCTGCAGAGTGGGGGGAGAGAGAGAGAGAGACTCCTATCCAAGATGACTCCAAAAGTTTGAAAAGAAGCTCGCGAGTTGTTGAAAAGTACACTATCATGAGAACATCATAGACTACGTTATCTTTTGATTCATACGAGTCTCATGATCTCCGCTGTAAATCGCACTAGCCCTTGCATGTATTGCGGAATCATTTTGTACGGTTAAAACATGGCCCTTCCCGTTTATGACAGTGGAAAATGGGGACTAGCGAAGTGACAAGGGAAGGAGGGGGGATAAGTGGGATGACCCTGCATAGGTCCAGTAGTTCATTAATTCATTAATCACCCTTCCACTGTGTCTAACCTACGCAACGTAAGGTACGATGTACTATGTACTATGTAGTAATGCAACTAATAACTGGCATGATTCATTTGGTCACAGGGTGGGGTAGCAGTAGGTGGGGCTTTCCAATTTTTCGTCAGTGTGTGTGGCAGACATGATAAATGGGCTATGAAATTATTAATTTGTGTATATAGTTAATGGCCGTGTTATGGCCCAATAATAAAAATAATTGGTGATGTTATTGGCATGCATGCTACCGTCTGTGTTTGTAGGGCCGGTTCCACCTATTGTCTTTAAGTGAAAGCTTGCCAATCAGCATTTACGTATGGAAACGCTACCACACTTGGCGTGTGCAGCCTGAGATGCTGCGCTTAGGAGCTGTCATACAGCAGAAGGCATGGCGATAACGATGGTCGGTCTGGTAGCTGGCTTAGCGAGAGCACAGCAACAGATGCAATTGTCATCCTTCGTTCCGCAGTGCCAGTACGGCAATCTGGATTCGCTGATGCAGGCGTCGACGGCAAGTAGACAACAGTTAGTGCCACATAAGGACTTGCTTATGACAGTGGTTTATCATCCGACACACTTAGGAAGTCCTTCGCTCTCTGTAGGTGCTAGGGTACGATGGGGGCGTCATTGGGGGCAGCAGTGCTTGTGTGCTCAAAGACACGATCGTCGGCAGCAGTGCTTGTGTGCGCACAGACACGATCGTCGGCAGCAGTGCTTGTGTGCACACAGACACGGTCGGTACCCTGTATGGACCGATTTCGATCCAGATAGCAGCCATTCCCCATCAATGACGATGGCTATTTATGATCGGACTGTGGGGCTGAAACGATGCAGAAGAGGCTGTTGGCCCGGCGGTCTGCCGACTGCTGCATGCATTGGTGTTGCTGTGCCTAGCGGTTTACGAGCAAGGAAGGTGTGTTTGTTCCACCGTCAGAATTTGCTCGTGTCCTCCCCCGCAAAGCAGGCGTATCTACCTAATGGTGTGATAGTGAGAGCTAGTGTTGGAGGCAGGGGACCGGAACTCCAGGAAACCGAGATTGTTATTTCGGAGACACGCCTAGGAGAAGAACTGCCTTATTCTGTGAAACGCAAGTGCTCAGTACGCCAAGGCCTAGATGGTCTACTCCAATTTGAGGAGATTGTTGACGTAAAGAAAGGAGAGGAGGAGAAAGGACTCGTAGGAACACAGAGGGGAAGAAGTAGGGAAGGGTTGGAGGGTGATGAGGGTGATGTGCCGGAGTGTGCGCAGGGCAAAAACTCCTCATCTGCTAGATCTCTTTCCGTCGACTCATCCTCAACCCTTCTGTCCGCCGCCATGCGTTTGCCGAGCAGTGTGCGGAATTTTCTGCTGCCCTCGTCGTTTCCCGATTCTGTGACCGATGATTACCTGACTTTCATGGTCTGGACCTTCCCAACTCATGTCACCGGTTGGGCTGCCCACGTTCTCGTCACTTCCAGCCTCTTTAAGGCGGTTGGGATTGGGACAGGCTCCACTTCAGGAGCTGCAGCTGCTACTGCAGCTATAAAGTGGGTGACGAAGGATGGACTAGGTGCGATAGGGAGGCTGCTGATTGGTGGACGGTTCGGGGTACTCTTCGATGATGATCCAAAGCAATGGAGGATGTTTGCAGAGTTTGTCGCACTGGTCGGGAACGTCCTTGAGCTGGCAACTCCTCTCTCTCCTAACAATTTTCTCGTTCTGGCGGCTTCGGGACATCTCCTGAAGGCAGTCGCGAGGGGACTGCGGGACCCTAGCTTCCGTGTCATTCAAAACCACTTTGCGAAAAGAAACAACGTAGGCGAGATAGCAGCAAAGGAGGAGGTGTGGGAGGTAGGGGCAGAGATCGTAGGGCTTACCCTCGGAGTGCTGCTGCTTAATACGCCAGGCGTTGCCTCCTCGTACTGGGAGCTTGCAGCAACCTGGGCTGCAATTGCCGCTATACATCTCGTGCTGCGCTACAAGTCTCTGGAGTGTCTCTACTTCCCGTATATTAATCGAAAGCGGGCGTCCATTATGGTGTCACAGCACTTGAAGGACGGGCGGGTACTGAGTCCAAAAGAGTGTAGCGCCGTTGAAAACTTTTTGGTACCCCTGAAATACTCTTCCATAGGAATGCCATATGCAAAGATTGGAAGCAACATCGACGAGCTCGTTGATGCGATCAATAGCGGCGCCGTTGGTGGGTCGCTGCTCGATCTGCTGAAACTTTACTCGAACGAAAGGTACATTTTAGTGTATTCCAAGAAAAAATCTCCCGAGCAGAGCGGTGAAAGCACATACCTGGTGGCACTGAAGGAAGAGGCGAGCGAGGTGGATATTTTTCGAAGCCTTTGGCAGGTTGCCTGGCTTGCCAAACATCTTGGCGTGTCAGTGCAGCACGTCCGTCATGATGATGGTGCCTTGACGGCAGTGAGTTCCCCTGCCAAACTCGTTGGCAGCAACTTGAGATACCAAAGCAAGCACAAGGTGAGCAGCGGGAGGCATAACGACGTTAACGAATCGCTAGTGATTTTGAGAGCATCACTGGAAGCACTTGAAGAGTCGTGGGATGAATTCATGAAGGGCGTGGAGAAGCATGGGTGGTCCCTAGATCGAATGTTCTTAACTCCGCCTAGCGGGTCACCCATTCTGTCAGTCGACATTCGTTCTCACCAGTAACTACAGATGGCATCATTTTTTTTTTTTTTTTTTTTTTTAAGGCCCAGGCAGGTCTGCTAGRGRGGGGGGGGGGGGRGGKGGGGGTGATAAGAGCAGCCTCCCCTAGTAGGCCCATTCCTGGCTGTTCCGTCTCTTGATAGCTAGCCCTTCCGAAACTTTTTAGGTGTTATATACAGGCTGTTAGCTCTTTTTTCCGAAACCCTCAGGAAAGAGGCGCTGTCGAGCAGGCTTCAGTTGAGAAGCTCGGAAAGAGTGGCGGATACAATGTATAGCTTGTTTTGTCTTATTAACTCTTGTTTATTTAATTGTTAAATTATTGTTTATGTTTTAAATAGGTGTCACTGTGTTAGTATTGTGAAATCACCCCGAGCTTCAATTGGCGTGTTCGTTTGCGCACAGGGAGGCCATCGTGAGGGGTAGTAACAGGCTTGGCCAAAGTTCAGCATAGCGAGATGGTTGGAAGGTACTCCCACATTTTCAACGAAAAAAAAAATGGGTGAGGCCTTCCGTTAGCAAACAAACATCCCCACAAGTAATGGCCTAGAGCTAGAGGGGGCTTGGAACATTGACAACCTGCAATGGAGCCATGGAATCTCAGCCTATAATCCGCGAATACATCCTTTAAATTCCTTTTGTACTATTCCAGTAAACTTAGATACCATTTCAGCCTACCTTTATGGCCTGCAAATTGCAAATCCAAAATGTGAGATGAGAAGCATCACACTGATGTCAACTTTTTTTTTCTGTTTTTGTTTTTTTAGAGAGAGAGAGAGAGAGAGAAAGAGTGCAACTGAGAGAATCAACAAGATGAACCACTCATCCCATCTCATCTAATCTGTCATCTCATCTGCAAAATTGCAAAATTGCAAAAAAAAGCCAGCAGCCTTCACATCTTCTCACTCTTCTTAAGCAGTTGCAGCAGTTGAGTTTTTTTGCAGCAGTTAAGTGAATCTGCACATCTAGCTCCCTCACAGCTAAGGTTAAAGGATGGCGCTACCCAGCCCAACATGAGCCCGACGTCCTCCACCGTGCAAGCACGAATTCGAACCGGCGACCTCGGCCTCAAGAGCCGGGTATAGTAACCACTACAGCCAGGACACGGTGTTCAAAAGTGGAACAGCACAGCATCAGGCACCCTTTTTTTTTTCTTTTTTTTGTAAATAAAGGCCGATGGCCTTGAGGTATCATCATTGAACTGATTGGCTGTAGGCAATTCATCAATTATCTTATTTTGTTAATCCAGCTACATCGGGGTTCGAACTTGGGTCTGTATTTCAACAGTTCAGTTTAGGGGTGTAGTACCAACCGAGCTACCCCAGTTGGTAGGCACCGCATTTGAAATCTGTTCAACTCCCCCCCCTCCACCACCACATGTGGTTAACAGGGAACCCCGGTTTCAGCTCATGACTAACAGGTCCAAAACTGCAATTAGGCTTTGGGCCCTCGGGGTTCAAATTTTATGTTTTTTTTTCCTTTTTTGTTTTTGCCTGTTTCTGTTTTGGTTCAAGGTGGTTGTGCACTAAATTTGGTCTCATTTGTAGCATTGGAATTTCCTCTGCTAAGATTTCTGAAACTGAATGTTCGTGAAATTTGCATGGAAGTGCACTTTTGCATTGCTGTTTTATAGGTTTTCATTTATTTATTTTTTCGGTGTTTGTTTTGCAGTTAGTAACTATGGTATCTACTCTATGACTTGGTGGCAAGTTTCGTTAAAATGACCAGTGGATTTTGTTATAAATGGCATGACAAGTTGTCCGAAAATTAGGGCCTCTGTTAACCGCCTCTCCCCCCCCCCCCCCCAAAAAAAAAAAAAAAAAAAAAGATAATAATAATAATAATGATGCAGGGAACCTAAAAGGAAGTAAAAAGAGTAATCCAGCGGCCCAGCTCAGTTGATAAGGCTCGCTAGTGGCATTCAGGAGGGTGTGGGTTCAATCCCAATTGGCCCCATGTACCTTCCTGGGCATGGTTGGCGCCCGCCACCTTGAGATAGACCACTGGATCCCCGATCGGCATTGAGCAGAGTCTGTTGATGTGCGTAGGGGAGGGGATCTGAGGGGAGGCACACCGATTGGTCCTGTTGGCATGGTCCCTGATGCTACCGGCTGTCCCCTGGCCCGTGTCGCCCACCTGCAGGTCGGCAGCATCCTCCGAGTGTTCTCTCGTGAACACGGTTCTGGCTGCTACAGGGTTCCCCATATGACTCTAATAAGTATTAGTGGTAGGTAGGTAGTGTGAGGTGGAATTCAGAGAAGAATGTAGCTCACAAAAAAAAGACAAAAAAAACAAAAAAAAAAGAAAGAAAGAAAGAAAACAAGTATACACTTGTCATTCATCGGGCCCTGACCCTGACGTGTCCTGCTTGCCACTGCTGGTCACTGTTCTGAAGTTTCTGCAGAAACTGCAGAACCGTGCAGAGGGGGGAGAAAAGTGAATAGGGGGATGTGCAACTGTGAAGGCCGCAAGGGGGGAAAGTTTTCAAGGGGGTCCTGTCTAGGACTCTAGGCCTTGTTTGCATTATAGGATGTGCAACTATGCAGCACCTGGTTTGCAGCAGGCGCTGCTCCCCACCCATCTTTTTTCTCAGCCAATTCGAGCCAAAGATGGGTAATGGGCCACTATGGCCCCGTATGAAATTCATACCGGACGCTGGGCCCAGTTCTCAGCATCTGCTGCTCCACACGAATATGGGAGCTTTGTTTTGTTTAAAAGGGCCTTTACCCGATATAGGCCTCAGGCCTTGTATAAATAAAGCAGCACGGGCCTTGAAAAAGTAAAGCATTGTGAAAAGGTATCTCGCCAGGGCTCAGAAACGTGAAAGCAGGTCAAAGGTCAAGTTCCCTATCAACAGGCACATCTAAATCTAAAGCAAAGGGCATTGTCAAAAGACTTACCTGTTCACCAGGAGATGTGTATGTCATGTCTGTTCGGGTAAGAGTGTGTCTGTACGTGCAGACAGTGTACCTGTTCGTGCAAAGGAAAGTGTCTGTTCAGGAAGTAAATGCGTCTGTTCGTTTAGAGTTGTGCCTGTCCGAAAGCAAAGTCAATAGGCACAGTCCCAGTTCTGGTCTGAGTCAAGGGGTCAGTCCAGATCCAGACTTTAAAGTCCAAATCTAGGCCGAGAGGCCTCAGCAGCAGTCGAACCTCATTGGGACTACACTGGGACACATGCAATGCAGGGTCTGGGACAAAGGATAGGCTGAATTGAGCCAATGCAGACCCAGCGAGGAGTGGCCAGCACTATAAAGAAAGCTGCCAGCCTCATTCCTCGCCAGATCTCCACTGGCTATCAGTTTGTGGAAGTGCTGGTGCACTTGTGCGTTGAGTCAGGAGGAGCAGCACTGGAGGATGAAGATGCGCTGAATGGAGGAAGAAGACTGTACGCTGAACAGGACGCAGCCATAGCTGCCCAGCGAGTTAGCATTAGTAGTAGAGGGTTAGTGTGTAGCTATGAGTAGTATTCAGAGTAGATCCTCATGAGTAGAGAATGTGTATGCATCGTAAGAGGAAGGGACTGAGATATAGAGTGTTCATTCGAGGTTTGGCTATGGGAGACACTTACCTGAGTTGGTTGTGAACTGCAGAGGTGGCGCCGACGAGTTGTGACCATATTGATGACTGGGAGACAATCTGCAGGGGTAGTGCTGATGCCTTGGAAGTCATACTGATGAGTTGAACAGAGATTTGTATTGCGTTATGAGCGCTGGACTCGGGGGAACTTTGAAACACTTTGTAATCATATTTCTGATAATATAAGCTGTGAAACTCGGTCCTCTTCTTCTCTACCTTTGTCTATGGTTGAGACTATTGATCACTGCGTGTGAAGATGATGCATGACATGTACACATCTGCGTGAGATGGTCCCCAGGACCCATGCATGTTAAAAAAAAAGAAGGGCAACTATGAAGGCGGTCAATGGGGAACAGTTTCCAAGGAGGTCCTGTCTGGTGTTTGAACAGCGATTCTCAGTGTGTACGGTCGGCGACTCCTACTACCAATGGGCATCAAGTCAACAGTGACAGCCAATCATGCATGAAGCCCACACCACACCATGCATTCAGGAGAACAGTCGACAGCAACCACACAGAAAAGAAATGAGATGGTACGCAGAAAGAGCGGAGGACAAAGGAGATGAAGAAGAACGGAGATTACGCAAAGACGAAAAATAAGTCTCCCGAACACGTTGAAAAAAGCGTTGAAACTCCTGGCGGCATGGACACTACTAGTTTCAGCGGGCCGCCACCGGCACTCATCAGGGGTCTTCTGTCGCTGAAGGTACTGACCGAAAGGCGATCAACCTATTTATATTTTGCGTAGTCGCCTAGATTTAACCTACGACACATCAAGATAGCCGCAGGTCTCAGGAAAGTACCGACAATCGGACGTCGGCAATTCATCAATCTAACTGCCGCCGCACAAGGGGTTGAACCCCGTACCTCACGCAGAATTATAACTGCCGGTCACCATTGGGCCACTCGCCCATTCTCATACGACCAGATTCAGAGAACATACTATCTTAACCTGCAACTTCTTCAATTCGGCACGTCCGTCAAGAACAATCCTCCGACCTATGGGACTAGGCCCATTCGATCTTTCGTATGTCGAGACTTTGGGTCTCATTAGACACTCCTAAGGGAATCCTAAAATTTTTAGGACGTGTTCCGCACTGTCGTGTGGCGTTTTCTGGCGGCAGACCCCGCGATGGTGGATTAAAAGACGAACTGGCAGAACATGGGAGGACCTCCGACTATGTGATGACGCCACTGAGGACTACTACCGCCAGAAGTTGCACATGTCGAGGGCCATGTTCACCGAGATCGTAGCCGCGTGCGCCGCGTACGTGGAGAAGAAGGTTACACACTACAGGATGCCATTGCTTGTGGAGCAGGTGATCACTTTCCCGTTGTATAGGTGGGTGTAGTGCGAATGCGCGCACATGCGCACGGGGGCATCGATCGGGATCGGGACTCGCACAGCTGCTCGCACACACGCACGGGCCTGTGCGATCGGGATAGGCCCATGCGGCTACACACACCCCCGCACGGGGGCGCGCGATCGGGATCGGGACTCGCACGGCTGCGTGCACACGCACATGGGCGAGCACGGTAGGGATAGGCCCTRCGTGGCTACACACACACGCGCATGGGGGCGCACGATCGGGATTGGCACTCGCGCGACTGCGCGCACGCGACTACACGCATACGTGCACGGGCGCGCGCGATCGGGATCGGGACTCACGCRGCTGCGCGCACACACGCACGGGCGCACGTGATCGGGATAGCCCCACCCGGCTACACACACACCCGCATGGGATCCGCGATTGGGATCGGGACTAGCGCGACTGCGCACACACGCGCACGGGGGCACTGATCGGGATCGAGATCCGCTCGGGTGCGCGCGCGCTCGCATGGGCTCTTTCAATCGGGACTGAGGTGGACGATCGGCAGAAAGGGCCCTCGAACAGTCGGGACTCTAGATGGAAAGGACCTGGGGCACAACTGGGACTTCGACTAAACCGGGACTTTGACGAGGCAGGAATTGTGCTGAAGACTTTGGACAGTAAGCGACTCTACGGACCACGACTTTGGACAGACAGGGGCTTTGAGGGACCGGGACTTTGATAGATCCGGGACTTTGGACGGGACCCGGATTTTGAGAGATCGGGGACTCGGAACCGGGACTTTGGGCAGGACCAGGATTTTGGACGGGCCTAGGACTTTGGACGGGACCGGGATTTTGACAGATCCAGGACTAGGAACCGGGACTTTGGGTAGGACCAGGACTCTGGACGGGGCCGAGACGTSGGACGAGACCGGATCATTGAGCGATGAACAGACCGTTGCGAGGGACTGAGACTTCGAGCCAGAACGGGGCCAAGGACGAGGAGACGGACTTCAGGATCAGACCAGGCGGTACTTTAGGAGTTCAGGCCTGGACGATAGAAAACGGATCGACACTTGGGTTCTGATCGAGGCGCTGGACGCAATTTTTTCAGGCAGGACCTGAGACTTTGGGCACACACGGGAACTTCAAACCCGACTAAGGAATAACAGATGAGGACCGTAAATTTGATGAGGCCAATACTTTGACAAACTGGGACTCTGGACGAGACCGTGACTTTTGACGGACCGTGACTTTGGACTTGACTGGGTTTTGGGACCGTGACCAAAAATTTTGGGCTAGACCAGAGCTTGCAAACCAAGTGGGAACATTTGAGACGGAGTTGGGGTTAGGGTAAGACAGGACGAGACCTGAACCTGCGAGGACCCCAACGAGAGGGGGAATTTCATACGAGATTCGGACAGGGTGACTCAGTTGGCTGGGAGTAGGACACGACCGCTGGGTTTCTGAGGAACAGGCGCCAAGGCCGACCCATGGTGAAACTAGATCGAGAACAGTGGTCGCGATGGGCCCTCGATTCTACCTCGGACACTGAGAGTTCGAGCACTATTCCATGGGACCAGCGGGCCCGTTACCGGCGGCACCCAATAGGGCGGAGGATTCAGCCTAGAATGTTAGTAAGGTCAATCGGGACTCGGACTGATTTTCCCGACTTGGACTCAGAACCTACTTCTGGGATTGGGAGTAGCGCAGTGAACCACTGAACCCGATTATTTTGGACTGAATGGAACCATACTTTTTGTTTCTTACACACGGCAAACTATGAGAGGCTCGTGGATGTGTCTATAGCCGGTTCCCGTCTTCTTTATGTGAATGTGGACTCACAATTTTCTTGCTGGTTACTGAAGCCTTGGCCGACCCTCCCGTGGGTGACAGACACGGCGTGAGGTATAGGGTCGGATCGGTGTGCCACCAGATCACTTCTCCCGGGCGACAGCGTCTGACCGACGGCCTGGGATGGGTTCACTTTGGACTTTGACTGTTGGGTCCCGACAGTTAACTTTTGTCAATTGTACCTCACTCAGGCCCTAAATCTTTAGCTAGGGTCTTTTTCCCCTTTTCAGCCTGGKCCTGGGTGTGCCCTGGCGAGGCCCTCTGTTTTTCCACGAGGCATACACCATGGGTTATTGCATTCCTGCCGGCCCAATTTTCGAGTTTCATCGCAGAAAAGGCATTAGTTTCCTTTTAACCCACGTTTATATGCAACAACAATATCAGGAGCAGTAAGTAGGAGTTCTTTCTTACTTAAACCATCTGGCTTCAGATGGAGGTTGAGACTTGAACTTTACCTTATATTGCTTCTGGGGTCTTCCTCTGCCACATGTAGAAAAATAGTCATGTTCCATAATTTTCTCAACTTCGTATCCTTCGTTCATGGAGGGTGGAAACATAGATGGCATGTTAGGAAAGTTATCTCCTTCTACATACGGTAACAGTTTAGACGCGTGAAAGACCGGGTAGGTCCTTAGGCGTGGGGGTACATCGATTCGATAGGAAGGTCCATCTGCATCCCCAATCACCTTGAGAACTTCCCAGGGACCATGGTAGACAGGCAACGGTTTTTTAGACACGCTTTCTTCCAAGGCAAATTCTTTTGACCTTACCCATACCAGATCTCCTTTTTGGAACTGCGATGGCTGACGATGTTTGTTAGCCTGCTCAATCATATGAAGTTAGGCTTTCTGAATATTCTTTTTTACCTTTTTAATATCTTCTTCATATAAAACTGCAAATTCACGGGTTCCTGGGGGTAACTTTTGAATCTGGTCCCTAGTTAAGGCATCAATGGGACATCGAGGCTCATTGAGGCTTCCAACCTTTATGCAGTGCATTTAGGGTTCGTCCTGTAACAGTATGTATACTGTTGTTATAGCCACTAGCAATCTTAGGTAAGTTCTCATCCCAATCTATCTGATTGTGTCGGACATACATGCGCAAAAGTTGTTGGCATAGATGGTTCATTTGCTCAGTTTGGCCATTTGTTTCAGGATGTCTGCCTGACGACATGGTAAACCTGCTGCCATAGACGTCCATCAACTTTTGCCATTGTGGACTTGTGAACCAGACATCTCTGTCAGAGACGATGATCTTCGGGAATCCATACTCAGGAACCCATCGCATCTGAAATTTTTGGATGACCAGTTCGGTTCTAGCTTCGGCAGGCAAAGGAATGAACATAGCATACTTTGAGAATCTATCTACGATGACTATTACCTGACTGTTGCCATTTCGACTCTTAGTGAGGCTCATAAAGTCTATAGAGATAGACTCACCTGACTCACTTGGAATAGGCAGTGGTCTTAACAATCCCAGCGGATTCTCATGCGAGGGTTTGTTCCTTTGACAAACAAGACAAGTCCACACATACGTTAGTACATCCTCTTTCATTCCCTTTCATTCGAAGCATTCCCGAACATTGGCATACGTCTTTTTGAAACCAAAGTGACCCTCAGCATCATAACATTTCCCTATGATTAGACTCTTAATTTCTTCTTTGTGAGGAATTTATAATCATTCTTCGGCTTTATCTATGTAGAAGAGTAAGCCATCAGTCATTCGATATTCAGGGAATAGTACAGGGTTTCTTCGTAGGGTCCCAATGATAGGACTCCAGATAGGATCACTCTCATAACCCTTTCGTATCTGTTCCTGCAGCTCATTCCCAATATCGAGATAGGAGACAATGGTTCCAAAGAAGTTTGCACGCCTGTACAAAGCATCCGCAACCATATTAGACTTTCCTTTGATTGTCTTTAACTCAAAATCAAAGGTATCAATGAAAGTGGATCATCTCACTAACTTATCAGAGACTCAAGGATGTGTCTTAATGCGTTTTAGAGTGGAATGATCTGAATAGACAGTAAAGTGTCTCCCTAACAAGTAGTGTTTCCAGGTGTCTAGTGCAGAAACCAAGGCATACAACTCCCTTTCATAGGTGGAGTTGACCACTTTCTTTGACGAAAGTTTCCTCGACATAAACTTTATTGGTCAGAGAGAAGGTTAACAACAGTAGTATTTTTCATCACCACTTCAGGACACTCTTCACCACTTCAGGATAAACAGGTGGTTTTCAGGGTCTTCGGACCTTTCACCACTTCAGGACTATTCAGGTTTGAAAATCTCGAATGGTCCTAAAGTGGTGAAAGCTCCGAAGACCCTGAAAACTACCTGTTTAGGCAGGTTGCATCCTCAAATGGTGAAGGGTGGTTTTCATGCACTTGGGACCTTTCACCACTTCAGGACCATTCAGAATTTCCAGACTGCCAAAAACTCTCACTTGACCACTTCAGGATACCCTTCACCACTTCAGGATGCAACTTGCCTAAACANGAGAGAGAGAGAGAGAGAGAGAGAGAGAGAGAGAGAGAGAGAGAGAGAGAGAGAGAGAGAGAGAGAGTGTGTGTGTGTGTGTGTGTGTGTGTGTGCGCTTGTGTGTGTGTGTGTGCGCGTGTGTGTGTGTGCGTATGCGCGTGCGATTCCAAGATCGCCTCGCGAATGTGAGTGAGTGTGTGTGTGTGTGTGCACGTGGTGGGTGGCGGGGGGGTGGGGCGACTCCTCCCCCACCACCAATCAATCATCAATCAATCAATCAATCAATCAATCAATCAAACCCCTTTTTTTATTTTTTTTATTTTGCATCTGCATATTTTCAAAACACCTCATACTTCTGCAAAAAAACATAAATTCTTTTCTAAAAAAATACAGGGAAACTCACGGAACATATATCTCATGATAAAAAATAACCAAAAAAAAATCCTGCTTTTCTTTATATATATTTTTTAATGTTGTTTAAATCGATTTTAGTTTTTGATTTTTAAAAAATCTTAAACAAAGTCGGATTCCAAAAAAAAAAAAACAGGAGTAGAGTTTTTTTAGCCCTACACGCCCATATTTATATATATTTTTTCATGCATTAGAAAAAAAAAAAAAAAAATCTTGCACCGAAGTCGGCTGGTCGGCCTAGGCAGAACCCGGCCGATTCGGCTATCGGCCTAGGCTGCGGCCGACTTGGACCCCCCGGCCGCGGCCGGGCGTGCAACATAGTACTAAACTGCTTCGGCGCAATCTACTATGCACACAAGCCCGCAGGCGCACCTTCAAACAACTACTACGACCGGAAACAAAAGTTCTCCGTCCAAGCGCAGGTGGTGGTGGATTTGGATCTGTGTATCCTTGACGTCCACGTGGGATACCCGTGAAGTATGCACGACGTCCATGTCCTGCACAATTCCAATTTGTGGACGCGTTCAAAAAGTGGCGAGTTGTTTGACGCACCTCCGGAGAATATGTCGCACGGTGTCATCATGTGAGGTTACCTGTTGGGCAACAACGGTTATCCAGTCGCCTGTCCATGGATCGTCCATTCGTACGGAGGAATCGAGCAATGTCCTGACGAGGAGCGTTTCGACACGCGGCAGAAGGTGGCGCGGGGGTGTGTGGAGGGCGTTCGGGCGACTGAATTGCATGTGGCGTCTGTTCTTGCGCACCCACAAGACAAACTTGGAGACCTTGCCGCAACAATTTGTGGCCATCTGCACTCTCCACAACATCCTCCTGGACGCGGGGATCGACTTCGACGAGAACCTTGTGGGAGGTGGATGCGAACAACGTTTGGCATAGAGTAGACTTGGGCATTGTGGGGAATGGCGAGGGTTGGCTGCAACGGAGCACGAACGTGGACAGGGACTTGTTGCGGGATGCACTTCGAGACCGCCTAGCTTTGATGTAGGACCGTGCGGACCGAGGGGGGGGGGGGAAGGGTAGGTGTGGTAGTATGATCGGCAGGCGGGTTCGATTGTGACGTGGTCCGTGTACAGTAGTGTTTGGTTCGTCACGTTGTCGCCAGCCAGTCCGTAGTCGTCGTGCGCGAAGTTGCCGGGTTGCCTGTTTCGCCGCATGGCTTTCGGCAATCCGTATGTGTTGTATTCGTCATGTAGACGGTGGCCTGGCCTTCAGCTGGGTCACGGTGCGGTGCATTTGCTGTGGGTCGTACAGTTACGTGAACGTTGAATATTGGAAGAACCTTTTTTTTTTGTATTTCTTCAATCCGTTGGTCATGAATGGTTCGGTGTGGTGGGATGACTTGTATACCTTCGCTCCCCATGGTACATGCGCAAATTGGCAGACAATGATCACAAGAAAGTGAATGGAAATCGTTGTTGCGGTTGCTCGCCTCTCCCCGGGTAAAATGGCCTTTTTGTTGTTCTTTTTGAAAAGTGTTCTTTGCCGAATGGCATCCTCATTTCACACTTTTTACCTTGCTATGTGGGTGTGCATACATGCAAAACATTTCAAGTATTTCGCTCATCCAGTGTTTGACGTTCACATATGAAATATCGGCATGTATTCCCATGATGTGATGTTCAACAAATCAATCCCGCATGTCCTGTTCGTTTCGTCGTCACGTCGATGTCAACAAAAGCAAAAACACAGAAGCAAATGTAATGCGACGCACCACAATTGTGTCCCACTCCAAAGATGACAACATTGTTTAATGTGGCTTGCCGATGACAAGCTTTGCAAACTCATCGCAAAACAATGTCAAAAAATTGTCCCTTCACTGCGAAATTTGAAAACACAGACACTCACATGCCTGCGGGTAAAAAAGTTCCCCCCTTCGTACTCTCCCCAACATCTGCCATTTGAGCTACCCCGAAAAAGATAGGGGGGAAAAAAAAAAAAAAAACTAACTTCACAATGGCACGATCCGGGCCGCCCTGCCGACCATATTCACACCGGCGACCAAAGCCGCACTCGCACGAACTACAAATTGGAGAGCATAGGTTGCCCACGCCAAGTGAGGGCGGGCGAGAGCACGGCCTCCGCCAGCGGCGGTATTGTCGCCACGTGAACGACGTCATCGTGGATCGACTGCCACGTCATTATCCTCGTCATCATTGTCGTGATCATGGCGGTTAGCTTCACCGTCGTTCTCGCCATGATTATCGTCATCACCGACACCGTCATCATCATCATCATCATCATCATCATCATCATCGCCAGCGCTGGCAGCATCGTCGTCTGCGATTGAATGGCCTACATCGTCGACCGACCACAGATGGCGGCAGCGATCTCCAGAAGCGCGTAGCACATCATATTCTGTGTTTCATCGGACGCCTCGTAGTGCGCTTTTTGAACAGCAACTTCCTGCTCAGGTATGTCACATCGCCTCGTCAAAATGTTGCATTATCGCTTGTTAGAGGGATCGATCGTCGAGGACATCAGTTCGTCATGGCAGTCCATGACATCAACGATCGACTCCAACGCCTGTTGATGCGCATTTTTTCGCTTCCTGCCTTCAGCCCCACTGCCTGCGTTGTTATCGGAGTCCCTCGCCGAATAACGTTCTTTAGGGCAGCCATCATCGTCGGTCTCACTACCAACAGACTCCCCACCAGCCGCTCCTCGCCTCGGCAGCTGCACCCCGTCCGGACTGCCGGTGTTGGCGACGTTGGGAGGAAAAATTGTGTGGTTCCCAAGCATGCCTTCATGGATCTCGTTGTACAGCACCCTGTCCATCCGGAACTTGAAGTTGTGCTCCTTCCTTTCTTCATTTGACAGCCTGAAGAAATCTGCCTCGCCGCTGGCATTCTGAAACCTTTGTATCTTCTCGTAGTTTTGGAACAAATTGTCCCACTTCTTCATGCAGTCGTCGGTGTCTTTAGGCCTCCCCGCGTTTGCCATCCGCTTCACAATGTCGTCCCACTTCCACTCCTTCATCCGCATCCGCCCATAATTGTGACCCAGCCCAGCGAGGTGCATTTCTTGCTCCCGCTTGCATCTCACTAGGAGCAGTTGGTCGCCGATAGACCAGTACGCCACAGACTTCCTGTCGTCGTGGCTTACACCTCCTATGCCGCCACGGCCAACGGATCGTCCACGAACAACACCTTTGTTGTGTCCTTTCCCCCTCCCAGTCGTCCTTCCCAAAGGCTGAATATGAATGTCGTCGTCGTCGTCCCCTGCTTCCCTGTCCTCCTTGAATCCTCCGTCAGCATCGTCACCGCCACCGGCATCGTCGTCGCCACCATCGCTGTGTGCCCGCATGTTGGACACTCCTCGCGTGATGTTCTCCACAGTGGTTCCTGGACGCACCGGTGCTCTGCAAGCGGGCTCGTCCCTCAGGTCGGGTTGGGTCGGCGTTCTGCGGCTGGACATCAATGAGCGTCCACCGCCGATGCACAGGGACCCTACTGCGACTCCACTGCGTGCGGGGCAGCTGTTTGTCATTCGTTCACCGGACGGCGCTGTCGATCCATGCTGTCGTGCCGACACCTGCAGTCACGGACGCACCGCCACGAAGTGTGGACTGCTCGTTATGCTGACTTCCAGGACGTTCAAGGCCACGTGGCGAAGGATCGACATCGATGATCAAGGTACGGGTCACCTCCCTCGCGCTGCCGGAAGACAACCCGAACCTCAGATCAAGTCCTCCGTCGTCGTCGTCTCCCAAGCCTTGCCGCAGGAGCAAGGTGAGCTCGCCGCCTTCGTTGCTAACCGACCCGCGTGCTCGCACCGTCTGCGACAACATCTGCGTCGACCCGCTACCGAGAGGCAACGTTGCAAGTTCTTTCGTCTTTGCCTCCTCGTCTTACGGGGGCAGTGGCGTCTCCCACAACTCTAGATGGGTGTACAAGTATGGGTCATACCGCCGTCGAGGCACCTCCGTTGCAGGTCCTCTTCCGCCCTGAACTACACCCAGTTCTGCGCGTGCCTGCATGCTCGCCATCGGACGTTCCCCTGTCGGCCGTTTCGTCGACGCCCTCTACTTGCGACGTTGCTTCCACGGCTGGTACGACAAACACACATGGAAGAAGATGACGACAGCGAGTACCAGCAGAGGCAATCTCCTCTGCACGTCTGCAGAAGTGTCTTCCAATATGCCGGTGGATAGGGACGGTGGACCTTCATATGCCAACAGCCACCAGAGAAGACGACAA
This sequence comes from Chara braunii, assembly GCA_003427395.1. Lineage (NCBI taxonomy): Eukaryota > Viridiplantae > Streptophyta > Charophyceae > Charales > Characeae > Chara > Chara braunii. Next base: position 208,566 of record BFEA01000694.1, on the reverse strand, counting down.
AGGCGGACCCCAGTCGATTCAAAAATCGACTGTTGGCACCCACGCACTGCCCGAAGCACCTCGGTATGTCGTCCTGCGCACGTCGTCGTCCTCCTCCGCTTCCCGCAATTGAGTCAACGGTCCACTGTGGACGACCACTTGCCCCCGCTCGGCCCCTCGCACTCCACCCCGCCCACCAACGGCTACCATTCGTGGTCGTTGCCCGTGTCGGCCCACAGAAAACCTCTGATGTCCGACCACTGACCCGATGGACCGCTTCCGCACCAGCAATTCCGTGTCGACAGTGCCATGCGCGCGACTCAACGAGTCTGTGAAACGCGGGAATCCTAAATTTTTCACTAGGTCGGGGGCTACTGGAAAATTTAGGACGATTTTGTCTGGGGAGTCCGAAATCCTTTAGGACTCATCCTAACGCCGTTTTCACATTCTTTATCTCAAAATTGGATTTAGGATTGCATGCAACCAAGACGCAATCCAAAAAACAGGCACTTTTAGGAGTGTCTAACGATACCCTTCTAGAACAAACCGATTTGCCAATTCCTAACTATTTTCACGTGAACGCTCCTCCATCAACTTGGCTCCTGTCTAGGCCTTGTTTTAATTATTTGAGTCAATTCAATGTGTGCTTGTTTCGAGAACTATTTGATTCAATTCTTTGTGCTCCGTAACAATCCAGCGGATCGCTTTTGTCACAGAGCACATCAAGCTTGTGGGCAGACACAGACACGGTTTTTTTTTTTCCGGAAAATTTGTGTTGCACCCCTGTATTTTCCAATATTTTGCACCGCGCCCATCTGACCACAAGTCAAATTTTCCATAAAACCCTGGTGTCGTTTGGGCCTCATATGTTTTCGTAGTGCCCCTACCGCTACTCACACCAAATTTGCAGCATGCCCTTACAAGATAGTCGTTGGACAAATATGCCCTACCGGTACCATCGATCTTTTGAACAGGTAAGTCTCCAAACTCGAGGCTGACCTCATGCTACTTCCATCGATAGGATGAGCAAACTCGAATGAATCTACCGCTAGAACATGGAAATATACACTGTCACACCTTTTTTTTTTTTTTTTTTTTTTTTTT
>BFEA01000694.1:163694-185923 GCA_003427395.1 Chara braunii | reverse complement strand
TTTTTTTTTTTTTTTTTTTTTTTGTATTGTGTGTATCTTACCTGTGCACACGGACAAGTGCGCAACGTGTTTCATCCTTTTTCGATTTGGGTCTGCGCTGCGCTGAGGAGTAGCCGGCTGCACCTGCTGGCGGAACTCGGAGCGGCAGTGGTGGAACTCTCGACATGAATAAAAGACAAAAATCATGGCCGTGCATCTTTTCAAATTCTAGCAGACGATTCATTCTCATTTTGTACATTTAGAGAGTAGTGGAGCGAGGCGGTGCCTTACACGCAGCACTTGGGGCTAGCTACCACTAGCAAAGATGATGGGATCTCCCACCCACATGGATCGGGACGGGATTACAGAGAGGTGCACAAATCTGCAAGTGATCTGCTTTCACCGGGGCCGGTGTGGGTCCTGAGTAGTTTCCGCCAGGCACCCCAGGTGGTAGTGGCTCTTTTTCAAACACCGGATAATACCGACCAGAGTACTGTGAGAATAAACTACTGCCACCTTGACTCATTACCGCACCGAGTACCGACAAATTCCCCATGTTCATCCCCTGGCCCATCCCTACTCCAAAGTCTGCCCAACCGGCTGGTTGGTGAGCCTGTGTAGGCAATCTGACATGAGCATGAAACTGATATGTGGGCGTTGTGTTTTGGGCAGGTCTTAAATTAGGTGCACTGCCTAACGACTGTGACCCCCAATTGACCGGATGGGAACTCGGGTGAACAGGGGGGGGGGTTGCACCCTGTTGTGACGATGCTGGTATCGTTAAAAAAGGTTGTGGTCCACGGGGGGACGGTCCTTTTGTAAAGACTGGAGGGGTAAAGAAGGGATGAGCGGGGTCGCCCGTTGGACGGTTACCTGCACCGTTTGCCGGATGATATCGAGGATCCTGTGCCATCGGAGGAGGGTCTGCCTGACCCTGTCGAGATTGGTAATTCGTTGAAGAGGCTGAACCATGTGTGGTGTGGTGCAACGGATGGTGTGGACAGGATGGACTATCTTCGGTATGATAGTACCATTTGCATTTCTTACACCAATTTGTTGCTTGCGACACAAACTCCAACTTAAAATGTTCCCCATCCTTCTCGAATTTCAATTTCTCCTTCCATGTTTGTCTCGCCTCTGGTGCAAGATCTATCTTAATATTCATCAGTCCTGAGAAATGGTTATCCTTTTGTGGAGGGTACATTTTTTAAATTTTGGCAATGGAATTTTCCACTGCCCAATGAAGATGAAACATGGCTCGCAATAAACCCTAATAGCCATCACCCAAAATTTACATGCAGTCTCCCGGGCTTTTGAGTCATCCAATTATTTCTTGGTAGCCCATCTACGAAATTGAACTGGGTAACGAATATCTAGGCCACCTAGCGTTTTCGGATCACGAAACATAATCAGATCAGATGCTTTGTTGATCATAAATTTTGCGATTTCTTTTGTTGTTGCCACGTAGAAAAATACATTAGCACCCTCATATTTGACTCTTCCTCTTTTCAACGAAGGGTTGACCGCTGGATTGGCATACCAGCCATCCTCATATACCCGGATAAGCATCTGTTCGGGAGAGCTTTCGATTCGTCCTGGAAAACGACGACCACCGTTCTTTCTTTGAGCCACCTTACCACTACATCGTCGATTTTCGGGTTAAGAGTGATCGTGGCAGACCTACCCTCCACAGCCACCGTTCCATGGTCCAATCCTTCCGGAAACACCCCATCCTCTATACACTTTTCAATCAATAACCTGATTTGCTCCTCCTCCGGATCTATATTGGAGGCCATAACTTACACTGAACACACAACTCGTCGAACCGCATGCAAGGTTGTTTACCGTTCTGCACAACTTCCTACTTGCGAGACTCAAATAAATAGGTAAAAGAGTGTATACATGCAATCAGTTGTGAACTTGGATTCGGGATTTTACCGACATATATAAAATCTCCTTTCCTGACTGATGAAGCTCCTTATCGATTTCTCCCCGACCTGCAACCCAGCTTCTCCGTAGAACGACGTGGCTTGCTGCCTTCCCCTGCCGGGAGATAACTCTTTTGAACGCTGGTCCTTGCGTGCTGACCTCTTGAGTCGAGTTCGCCTGTTCTTCTTCTCATCGTCCGTTTATAACCGATAAAGCCAAGTTCTCAACCATAGTAGGAGGACGCCTTTTTCTCTCAGTCTTTGACTCACCCAGGAGACTCAGACTCTGCACCGATCCTCTACCACCTGAAGCTCTTCAACGTCTTGCACCGAGCAATCCTCCTTACTACGTGGTATGTAACGTCAACATTCGTCAACTTCGTCACCCATGCCTAGCTATCACGCTAGGTCTTCTTCTCTCCTGACGGACGCCGACCGGCGCTCGTCATGTCACATATTTCACCTGTGTTGCATCGCTCCCTAGGGACTCTTCCCCGACCCCTATACCTCCCAAACACGCCTGGTGATGGTTGGCGCCCACTTTGGACGCGAGGTGGTGGTCGTCTCCCTCCTCCACTGTGGACGCGAAGGAGTGACTGATGAGTGTCGACGGTCTACCGCTGCCGACGCGAAGCGGAGCGCTACCGGGCGCCCGTCAACGCATCACCCTGTGTGGCCTGCTTTTGGTACCGCCGAAAACATAAACAGTTTAGGGTTTCGTGGGAACTTGCGCTTGGATGCGATATATGCGATGTGATGATAGGTGAATGTTGTGCCGTTAGCGTCCAAAACTTTGTTCGCAGACAAGACCTGCGCGCCTACCTACGAGCGGGGATGCGTTTTTGTTTTGTCGTTTCGTTTTGCGTTGCTGTTGCTGTCTAGTTCGGGATTGTCGTTCAGTGGTAAGAGGGTTTAGGCGGGGTCGAGACGTCCTGCGCAAGGGTGCGACAGGGACCGGTAGGTGGAGAGGTCGTGTGACATTGTTGAAGGCGGGGGACCGTTGGTCGTTTGCGCGGGTCGTTGGAGGGCGTGTGTGGGCGCCGTCTGGTGCTTCCTGTTGCGGAAGGAATGAGAAACTGTGAATTGTTTTGGGCCTCATCTGGTTGCACCTGGACCAGATCCGAATGTTTGTTCGGGGGTGTCCGAAAAGACCTGGGCGAGTGACAGGGTCGCGTTTTGTCGTGTAGCGGCTGCGTTTCCGTTTGAGGAATGTCGTCGACCATTTTTGATCCAGCTGGACGCCCACGGTGTCCAGCTGYATTCACAACATATTCACAATGTTGTCCCTGGAGATCTTGCAACTAGGCYTTAAAAACAGGTGTAAGTGGGTATAAGTGAGCACACAGGACGTGGTCGCCGACTGGAGATGGACCGGTAGTTCTGTGAGGTAACATGGCGGCGGTCGCGTGGTCGCTGGACACCGACCGGTCGTAGTGTCATGTTTGGTATAGGAAAGTCGGGAAAGGGTTATCCGACCGTGCGTTGAATAGGGAGATCGACGGCCCGGATGTAATTCAGAATGTTGGGGTCGTTCATTGTTGCGAGGCCCGAAAGATGGTCGTTTTTTTTTTGTTTTTTTTTTTGTTTTTTTTTTTGTATTGTGTGTATCTTACCTGTGCACGCGGACAGGTGCGCAGCGAGTTTCGGCCTTTTTCGATTCGGGTCTGCGCTGCGCTGAGGAGTAGCCGGCTGCACCTGCTGGCAGAACTCGGAGCGGCAGTGGTGGAACTCTCGACATCAACAAAAGACAAAATTCATGGCCGCGCATCTTTCCAAGTTCTAGCAGACAATTCATTCTCATTTTGTACATTTAGAGAGCAGTGGAGCGAGGCGGTACCTTACACGTAGCACTTGGGGCTAGCTACCACTAGCAAAGATGATGGGATCTCCCACCCACGTGGATCGGGACGAGATTACAGAGAGGTGCACAAATTTGCAAGTGATCTGCTTTTCCACATTTGCACGTAGATCGCATCCAGATTCATGCGCGTTATGCAATTCTCTTTGCTAGTGGGTGCCGCCCTTGGCACTGTGCCGGCGCAGGCGCATTACTTCATCGTGTTTTTTTTTTTTTTTTTTTTTTTTTTTTTTTTTTTTTTTGGAAAGCTTTAACTTTTATTGCAGAAATGCCAAAGGGACGAGGCCGGGGACCTCACAACTCTACCCGGAGTTATCCTGGCAGCCTCAGCCAGTTTAGCTTACGAGCCAAGCTCGACATCCAATCCCCCTGCTCAAAATGACAATATACAACCTGCTGAAAACCGGGTCTAGCAGAAGCGCTGTACTACCAATGTTACCACCGGCCGGAGACGGCGGTGCTCTGCGTTGGTAGTTGGGCGCGAGATTCGGTATGTGAGGGCGGAGCTATGGAGTACTCGGTACTTTCTAGGTCTGGCCATCACCCTCAGCCTCGACAAGGGGCTGTGTCTCCCTGTGGAATGTCAGGGAGCAGGGTGATTTCCGATCCTCCTACGACCTTAGAGGGAATTCATACTTACCTAAAAGACGCAGGAAAACGTCGAAGGTGCTCCGGGTTACGATGCCACCAGACGGAGTGGGAGACCAGCTGGAGGTAGTGAGCGCGTTAACTGTGGTTTCTACGACGTTACATTCATGTACTCGTTTCACATTGTGCTTAAGTGGAGAAGAACCTTGGTCGTATCCTGGACCAAGTGTATCACGACTGAACAGCTACGGGACCAACACAACGGAGTGGAACCAGAGGAGGTGACACGAGATACATAATTTGTACTACCATGGGAGAGGCTATAAGCCGGCGCGACTAACGAAGACTGCTCGCCCTGGGAGAAGCTCTAGACTCTAGACTCTATGTCATTTGAACACTTTCAAGTTTTGAGTACTGTAGTGGTAAGCACAGCTGGTGCAGTTCCGCAAGGAAGGGTAGGACGGACCTCATACGCAATGCAGAGTACGTGTTGTTTCAATTAGTGAATTTTGCGATGGCTATATCTATCTCCCTGTTCGGTTAAGGTAGTTGGTATGATTGAATAGTGACGAGCTCAGGCTGTAACGTGTTTCTTTTCGGTATATAGTAGAGATTAAGAGTCGACTTCGGTCGAACACGGAATATAGTCCATTTTGCTTATATCTACCCGTTTTCTTAGGGGAGATTCACTCTAGGATCGATAAGTGATGACTTGCACTTTGTGCTTCTTTCAGCATATCGCAGTAAAAGGCAACAGAGCTATGGAAGGAAGTGAGAGACGTATTAGGTATTGGTGCTGTTCTGTTTTTGCGATAGGGGTCTGCCTTTCATATTTTGTGAATTACTTTCTTGAATCTTTCAGGTAATTAGGTCTAGTTCGTGATCTGTTGCTTTGGTTTTGTTTATTGGGCTTTTGTCTTGGTTGGTAGTTGTTAACGGTTGGGGGGGTTGTTGGTAGAGGGCGACGGAATTACTGGAGGTGGTGGGGGACCTACTAGTAGTTGTGGCAACGTTGCAGATCTACTAGGGCACGTCTGAATAGTATTTATTGTCAAGGAAGCAAACTTGGGTTGTACCCATTGAGATCCAGGGTGCCTGGAAGATGGCAGTTCCCATTGAGGTCCAACGGTGCAAGGTGGGAAACCTAGTCATGGCAACTCAGTCTCGGCACAACTACATGTTATTTTGATGGACTTGTGTTGGTTTTGTTTTCCTTCTATGGTACTTGCTTGATCTTCCTGTTGGGGGAATCCTTTTCCGGAATTTTCCAGGTTATTTGAAATTGTCCAAAATATGTCATCTGGTTTCGTCCATAGTGGTTTCAATTTCTGGCCGCTGCATAGGTTGGATTTATCATCTTGCTCCAGGTTTATTTGAATGCAAATTTTGAATTGGTGACAGGTTAAGGGTGCTGTCGATTTAGCATTCCTAGTTGGATAGTTGGTTTCTCATCTCTGGTGCTTCACGTCCCTTTTATGAAGTATTGGAGAGAAAAAAGTCTGATATGTTGGACCGGATTCCATATTTTTTTTACTGTGCCTCAAGGGAATTTTTTTGGAGAAGTTCTTTTAGATAACAGAGGGAAGAATGGGACACTGGACCAGGTTTCCTGTTTTTTTAGCCTAAGCTGGATAATGGCCCCAGTATGTTCACCCGGGTCGAATTGTGAGGTGCCCCGCCTCGTTTGAATTTATGCTATTCGTAATAGAAGTGACATACTTCTCTCAAAAAAAAAAAAAAAAAAACCGCTGTCGGCCCGAATACCCTTACAAGGGTATTTGGGCACATTTTTGCAGCTTACAGGAAAAGCGCGCCCGGTGATAGTTGAGGGCGCGTCCCATTTGCGTTGATTGGAGAGTGTGTGAGCGTGCACTTCGTGGGCACGCGTTAGCTTGACAGGGCCAGGGTCAAAGAAGGCTATGCAACGCCGGCAGAACAAGCGTAGAGGTTCTGAGGCGGCCGCAGCCTCGCACGTACGGATGAAGTTACAAGCGGCGTCACGTTGACCGGGTAGGACTGTGACGAGAAAGGAGTGTGGTCCGACTTGCGATGGGTCGGCGTATCAGGGCCACGCCACGTAAAGTTACGTAGGCACTAGGATGCCTGCACCAACGGTAGTAGAAGTCGCCGCGGGTGCTAATCAAGGGCGGCACTAAGCAGCGCCATGAACGGGATATTTCTGCACAGAGGCCGTAAAAAGGCGTCGTGGCCGGCCGTCAGGAATCCGACACGCCACCCTGCCGTAGTTGAGCCGGCGCGTGGGGTGAGCCGGTGGGGCTACGCTTTCAGAACTGCCAAGGGCGGCCTTAGGGGACCGAGGAGGCATGCCGTACGTGGGAAAACCGGCCTGAGGTACCGCTTGCAGGCCGGGCGGGCTGACCGTACTATTCATATGGAAGAGTGCGCCTACTACAACCAGGCTGGGGCTTAGCCTTATAGGTTACATCATTGAACTGATACCAGGTGGATCCCGGGATCAAGGCCAGAACGGAGCAGCGGAATGGCACGGGAGCGAACCGAGGGGTTGAGGGTCCTGCGGGACTATCCCCCTTGGTTTTGTAGAAGGCAGTCCCGCCGCGGGCCCGTGAGGGTAGGACAAGGTACGAATGGTCCCCCTCCCCCGTCCGTCTTCCCCCATTCTATTATTATTATTATTTATTTTTTTTTTTTCTGAGTTTGGATTTTTTTTTTTTTTTTTTTTTTTTTTTTTTACCTTTTTGCTGTTTAGAGGCTGGTACCGGCACCGGGACCCACAGTAAAACAGGCAGCCCAGTTCCGCGGGTGCACCACGAACTGCCAGGGGCTGAATGCACAGCTGCAGCAAGCTGTCACACTTTGATTACGTACGGAATAAAGCACAGGGGTGTGCTCTATTCCAACACGGCCCTCTAGGTGGCACATCAGCAATTGTGACAGGCAGTACAGTGCATCGTTCCGCACGCTAGCAGGACATTCAGTCGGTTTTTGCCCGCCCTGTCGATGAGAGTAGCGTGAGGCCAGCGATAGGGTTGGAAGCTTGCCCACTCACCAATACGCTGCCCACCTTATCAAAGYGAGTAGCCCCTCTCTATCCACGTGTATGACCGTTCCTAGGTGGTGRAATGGGTTTTACCTGGTTACTCTTGTCGACGATCTCAGAGCACGGACTGCAGACCGCTGAGATTGAGGCAAGGATTACTGACATGCAAAGAGGAGGTGCTCTGGTCAGGTATCAGACTGCAGCTGCAGCATCCTTGGTGGGGTACAACTATATACTGAAGGGATACTACCGTGTCCCGGGTGGCTGCTGCCGTAGGGCCTCAGGGGCGAGTGCCACTATTACACTTGGGCCGCAATCATAGCCTCTTTGGCAAAGTTGCTGTAGGTATTAGACTCTTAGAACTGTTACGGGTTTTTGTCTAACGCTGGGCACACTGGGAACTTGGATGGAACGGCCGTCCTTCGGGGAGAGCGACAGCCTGTTGTTATGGCGTTCCCGGCGGTACGCATCTGTTACAAACCCACACTCAGGCTGGACGCCGGTAAGAGGGCCGGGGACAAAGAAAGGTTGCGGAACTTTGTTGGTACTGCGGCGGACCCTATTGGGGCTGTTGCAGCAATCATCACTGCGGACTGGGTCGGGCTATTTAGTAACTGGACTGTGTGTTGCTCCGCCTTCGTGAAGCTGTTGCGGTGCCACCTGGCTGTACACCTGGTACTCTGCTGTACCCACGTTGATGGTTTGGTGTGTTTCTCGCTATACACTAACTGCGCACGACTGTGGAGTCGGGGGGGGGGGGACAGACCTTGCATAAGGCTATCACCGCGACTTGGAGGGTAGTCGGGGGGCCGGTATTCTGCATCTGATCGAGACTTGGCTACCTCTGCTGTGTTTCATTAGCCATCATTGCGGGGCCCTCTGGAGTTAAAGGTTACAAGGCCCTCTCCAATGAGCTTGAGTTGACCCCCTCTTATATATGAGAGTCTACCATTTCTGCTTCTATCCTTCTTACTCTCAGTCTGGTCTTTGGTTACGAGAGGAAGGCGGCAGGCGGGATTGCAACCCGTAGGTCCGCGCCAAGGCCTCTGTGGGAGGTTGCCCCACCGATTGCGGGAGCTCTGCCGGAGCCCAGACGGGCTTCTGGAGGCTGGGAACTTCAGGTATAATCTCGTATGACGCGTGTGATCCTTTCCCCTATCTCCTATCCTTGGGTATCTGAATATGTACATGTAAGGATAGTACTTTTTGTTTTGCTWTSTATGTCAGGACATGCTTTGTAAAAGGTTAAATGAACAAGTACATATGAGAGATCAGATAACTTTTGAGTGAAGTCAAACAAATTGAATTGGGGGAAGGTGGGATGAAGGTGGATTGCATGCGTTGACTGGGTCAACCCAAGGCTGARCTCCTCTAAGTTGATGTGGGCTYAGTGTTGTGCTTTATTCATGTTTGCTGGGCWGACTSAATGGATTTGAGGGYTRGGCCTATCCTAAGTTGGACGGACCAGTCGYTGTTTTTTKGGGGTTTCTGAACAGGAGGATGRACACCCTAAGTTGGGAGGTCTCAGAGTCSTRGTGTTTTTTTGTGGGTTGCTGAAAACAKGACTGGGGAYWCTYTAAGTTGCGTGGACTCAGTTCTGTGTGTGTKTTTTTCTRAGGGGGACACCRGTGTGAGGCTGAGCGTAYCMTTAAGTTAGGGCGGCTCAGTCATAAGYCATGAACACTAAGGCCAACCAAAGTATACAACTTTGATATTATTATACGAACYTATATCATCTGGCAGACCRGRCACCCTAAGTTGGGAAARCCAGTCAGTAAGTCAGGTAGAACAAGAARAGGAGAAAAGTGRTGAAGAATATAACGAAGGTAACCARGGCAGGCTGARCGTACCCTTAAGTCAGGGCGGCTCGGTCTTATGCTCATGACAAGACAAAGGATCAGAGAGTTRGTATAAGYTTGTTTTATTTTCCCTTCTAAACGCAAGGCAGGATTGGATGTCTCCCTAAGTTGGGTAGGTCTGATCACCCGCCTAATAAGARAGAAACAYATGAAGTTTGTGCAAGTATTACTGGTTGTTTTCATATATCTGTYSTTACGGAGGCTAAGYGTACCCTTAAGTTAGGGCGGCTTAGTCACACGTCGTTGTACCTTGTTCAGGCAGATTCTGTCTTATGTAACTATAACTGTTTAARCYAGYCAGGCGTRCCCTTAAGTTAGRGCGGYCTGGTGATAGGCTCCAGTCGTTGATGTGATGTAGGTTGGRCGTACCCTTAAGTTAGGGCGGTCTGACCATTCGTCGTTCGTGCTTGTTCTAGGCAGGTTAGACACACCCCTAAGTTGGGGCAGTCTAATCCTATGCCCTATGTAACTTTGTGTAAAGCTGGCTAGGCATACCCTTAAGTTAGGCAGTCTAGCTTTACGCTTCATGTCGTCAGTTCAAGCAGAAGCCAGGCGTACCCTTAAGTTAGGGTGGTCTGGTCATATGCTTTATGACTAGAGTTTATCTGGAGTTGGGCATACCCTTAAGTTAGGGCAGTCCAGTTGTGCGTACCTTTACTTGTTTACTTAGGCAGGTTGGACATACCCTTAAGTTAGGGCCTTGTCTGATCCTATGCCATAAGTGAGGGGGTTATTGAAAGGGAACAACTGAGTGATCTAACAAACTACTTGGGCAAATGTATGTGGGATTGTGAGAGATGCATGCTCATGTATGATTATAGGGTCTCACTTGGGGTGTCCTTTCGATAGGTTAGTTGCTTTAGTTGCTCACCAAGTGTTGGAGCTATAGGTTGACTAGATGGATGATGGGAGAGAAACTTGGGATGAAGGTAAGATTGACCCTGCTGGGAGTTAGGCCCACTGCTAGCCCACAGCCTCAGCTAGAGGTTGTGTTGGTTGCCATTGAGCCTGAGTCATCAGGCAGGTGTCAAAAGTTAGTCCCAAGTGTAGTTGCTTTGTATTTCTGTTTTTTCAGCTTTGTATAAATTGTGGTAGCCTCCTGTTCCTACGGGAAGCGCTGCCGAAATTTTTACAAATTTGAAAGAGTTAGTCATTTTTGGGCTCTTATAAATTATGAAAAGACACTTTTCCTACGGGAAGCGCTCCTGGAATTTCGTGAAATTTTGGGATTTAGAATATTTTTCAGTTAGGAGTTACTTAGCAGATCCTAACTGATTAAAGGAGGTGTTCAACTAATTGGTACTAGTAGAGGAGCTAGAGTACGACTAAGGGGAATGATCTCCCCTTGGCACAGACATAAGTACTACGTTCCTTTGGCATGTACTGTGATGAAGGTTTCTGTGTTATCATTTGAACGCTTGATCTGATCAAGCTAAATTGTCAAAAGGATCATTCTTCTATTATCACTGATAACAGGTCGGTCGCCGATTCGTCGGTCTACGACTCAAACCCAATTCACCCTCAATACTCAGCCTAAAAAGACTTTAGCCCTGGTGACTTTATCTGTTTCATTAAGGTTTCACCCAGACTTTTATTGAATGACCATTTAACAGAAGTACTGTGTACTTAATTATGGTTGGTTGGCTGGAGGTTGGGGCTTGTCTAACTAAAGCGAAGGGTATGAGTGGAGAGGTTGGTTGGAATTGACCCCGCGTAGCATGTGGATCTTTGTTTGATATTGTGGTGTGATTGCAGGTATGTATGGAAGAGTCTCGATTGATTCATGTTGAGTGGTATTGCATGGATTCAGATGGGCAGACCACACGACTGTCGTGAGAGTGAACTACCTTACAACCTTTGTGTTTGAGTGAGATTGTGCTATCCCCGTTCTGTTGAGGTGATAATCCAAGTAGACATTCGGGTAAACCCCCACAGGGCTAATCCCGACGGTGTTCTTTCTGATAATACTAAAAGTATTTGTATCCTTTCCTTGTTAGGGTTTATTTTGGTGGAACGATAAAGTTTCGGGCGGAAGGGTTAGCGTGTCGATGGTGATGTGCCAGACAACTCACCTCCGCTCCAAATTCCTTCCTGCCCTAGGGGCCGCCTTACCCCGCACCCTTTGGGACACCTAAGGGTGCAGAAGACGGAAAGACCCTCAGGCCGATTTCGCGCCCACTAAAGGGTTACCCCCCCTTAGCGTGCGCTTCAGCCAACGCCTGAGCGTCGGGAGCCACCCCACGGCCCAGAATAGGCCATTCGGGTATGGACACCACATAGTGCGCCGTCATCGCTTTTATCTGCGTAGGACTGCATTATAAATTGGTATGCGTGGGTCCTACGTTCGCGCGATCTTATACTAAACCTCGCGCAAGGCAGTTACCGACTTCCACTGCGTAGAGTTATGGGTTGGATACTGAAGGGACTATGAGTGTTGTTGTGTTGTGGTGTTATTTGTGGAGATTGTTGTGTGTGTGTCCGTATGTTATGTGTGGGTAAACGTGGGTGTTGTAGTGTAACGCGTGGGTGTGTTGTGCATCCTAGTCGACCGGCGCCGAATTGTGTCTGGGACTTCAGCCCCCCAGTACGACGACTCGCGTACGGGTTTGATTTCGGGCGTTCGACCGCGCGTACCCCCTATGCTATAGCGAACGAGAAACGCCCTCGGCTGGGTCACCTCTGCAATTGCATATAAAAAGCTTTCGCATGTGGTTCAGTAGCTCGGCAGGGATACGCCCACCTAAGGGATGGTGACAGCTCCCGCAGGTGGAGGTAGTGGTGCCTTGCGTGACTCTGTCCTGTCGTAGGGACTCGCGAGAGGTACGGCTGGCCCACTTGACCGGAGCGACAAACGCTCTCCGCGACAAGTCCTGCATAATCCTGCGTGACGCGAGCGGGAGGGTCCCCATGCGGGACCGATGCGCTCGACAGGTGGCGTCGTTGCCGGGGATCTTGGCTGCCTACCGGGGTCGTTAAGAGAACGAACCCAGGTTAAGTGCATGCTGAAGATCCAGGCAAACCAACAAAGGTTATAGGTTGGATTGACTTATATAAGAGGGTTGTATATGAAGTCATAATAAGACTGAGCGATATATAGTGCAACTAAAGGTTGTATCTTGGGCGTGAATGACTAATGGTAGAGCGGTTAGCTAAACTTAGAAGTAGAGTGGTCAAGAAGGATGTAGGGCAAACCCTCTGAAACTTGACGAACTGCTTACCGGTCTATCTCTTGTTTCTCCTGTCAGGTTGGTTAGCAAAAGGAGGTAAAGATGCCGGATGCAGATGGAATCGAGCGGGGTCCGGCCGCTACGCCGGAAGATTTTGTCAAGGCACTCGAGAAAAGGGAGTTGGCACGGCTACAAGTGCCAAAGATTGTCATCTTCCACTTTGAAGGGGAGAGGGTGTCAAAATGGCTGGAGCTCCTGATAGACAGTGGAGAGAATGAAGGACCTGATAGATAAAGTCGGGAGATACCAACAGAAGCTGGCTGATATATGCGAAGAAGTCAAGGAGTGGCAAGGTAAGGAGCCATCGGTATACCTTTACTACTTAGGTCCGGGGTCGCAAGGAGGGTCCGGGAATCTACCAAACGTCACGACCTCAGGAGCGACGCCTCGATCCGGAATGACTTTTAGACCACCCTCCAGGACGGGGAGGGCGCCTCATGCCGTTAGGACAAGGGCTAAAGGGCCAGTGAGTCCCGAAGAACCAGCCAAGGATGTTCCTGAACCCAGTGGAGAGAAAGAGGTAGTGGACGTTCCAGAAGGAGAGGATGACGAAGATGATAAATTAAGGAAGGAAGAGGATGAGAGGGCCGAGCAAAGGGCCAAGAAGAGGGGTGCCAAGCCTGATACAGACAAAGCACAAGAAGTAAAGAAGAAGAAGTACGCTGTCAGGGTGGAAGAAGGCTTCGATGTGGAAGAGATAATGGACAGGATACTCGAAGGTCATAATCATCTTATGAACCTGAAGGATGTCCTGGCCTCAGCGCCTAGACTTAGGGATGAGTTAAGAGCGAGACTATCTAGGAAGATGGTCGCCAGCATACGATTGGGGACTATAATCCCTAAGGAGGCTGAGTGGGCTGAAACGGGTACTAAGATGGACTGGAAGTTTGTCGCCTGTGGCTGCCTCGACGTCGTGGTAAAAGGAAAGACGTGCACCGCAATGGTGGACAGTGGAGCGGAAATGAACCTCATAAAGGAGGAACATGCAATACGGCTGGGAATGGAGATAGACCGCTATGACAACGGGGTTTTGATGGGGGCCAATAGCCGATCGATATTCATTAGGACCGCATCGTCAGTAATATTGGAAATCGGAAAGGTGAAAGTAAGGAGCTGCTTCTTTGTGATGCCTGACTTGGACCACCCTATTCTACTTGGGAGATCGTTCCTAAGTCGGACAGAGACGGTCATCCTCAACAAACACGATGAAACTATGTTCCTTGTCCTGTGTGACCCCGTATGCGAGAACTACGAGGTCATCACTTGCAAGAACACAGGACCCAAGAGCGTAAGGAACCGGCCCAACCCCGGTTTGTTTACGATTGAAGAGTCAGAAGAAGAAAGGCTAAGGATCGAAGCCAGCAAGTATGAAGAGAGAAGAGAGCCAGAGGCGCTGACTCTAAGCTTGGCGAACATAGGCGATGCTATGGACATAGTGTCAACCTATGGGATGGAGGACCCCGAGGCTGTGGAGGCCTTGAGAGAGAAGGTAGTGGAGCAAATGGGTGCAGGAGACATGAAATTGGTATATCGAACACCTGGTCAGACAGGTGGAGAGAGTGGAGCGCAACCCCAGAGCGTAACTCGACCTTTTTTAGGGGTGGACTCAAGCAGGGCGCCCAAAGGCGGTACAAAAGGGTAGACCAAAAGTGCCGCCCCGTTCCCGTACTCGTTACTGAAGAGCAGGAGGTATACTATGAGCGGGAGCGAGAGTTGATATGACAGATGCGAGAAAGGGCGGAAAGTGGACCATGCCGTATCAATGCCGAGACAGAGAAGGCGCTGATCATAGGGGAACCTGACTTTCTTACGGCGCAGGAGGAGAAATTTATTGTGGACACCATAAGAGGAAGGCATGCTGCATATGCCTTCAGTGATGATGAGAGAGGCCGACTGGATGTGGATATTATCCCAATGATTAGGATACATACCGTACCCTACGAATCGTGGAACTTGCGAGGTGCGCGGTATCCTAATCCCGCTGACAAAGAGAAGGTGGTCAACTACCTTGATGGGAAGATCCGCACTCATGTGGCAGATTA
Source organism: Chara braunii (assembly GCA_003427395.1). Taxonomy (NCBI): domain Eukaryota; kingdom Viridiplantae; phylum Streptophyta; class Charophyceae; order Charales; family Characeae; genus Chara; species Chara braunii. Next base: position 171,423 of record BFEA01000694.1, on the reverse strand, counting down.
CTCGAGCGGACCGTATGCATCCCCATGGTTTTGTTTTGTCAAACCCAATGGGATACTGAGGTGGGTACAGGACTTGCAGCGCCTGAACGCGGTGACAGTGAGAGACGCAGGTGGTCTCCCCAACGTTGATGCGCTTTCAGAGGCATTCGCCGGGAGGGCCATCATATCACTCGTTGACTTGTATTCAGGCTATGACCAGTTTCCTGTGTACCCGTCGGACAGACCTATGACAGCTATGCATACCCCTCGAGGGTTGATCCACATGAACGTCGCACCGCAGGGGTGGACGAATGCGGTCGCTATGGTCCAGCGACACATGGTGAGGGCGATGCAGCCCATAAGTCCTCACATCACGCAACCCTACATTGATGATCTGGCCGTGAAAGGGCCCAAAGAGAAGGACGAGCAGGAGGTGGTGTCAGGAATCAGGCGCTTTGTGTGGGATCATGTGCAAGACTTGTGCAAGGTCCTGGATCTCTTGAAGGAGTATAACCTCACTGCCAGTGGGCCAAAATCGAGGCACTGCATGAGTGGTGCCACTATCTTAGGATTAGTGTGCGACGAGAGGGGTCGTCGGCCAGATACTAAGAAAACCAACATGATTCTCGAATGGCCAACACCGTTCTAGAATATCACGGAGGTGAAAAGTTTTCTAGGCACGTGTGGGTTTTGGAGGATCTTTATTAAGGGGTTTGCGACAAAGACGGAGCAATTACGAAAGCTCGTGCGTCAGGGACAAGACTGGGAATGGGGAGACAGACAAGAGTCGGTGATAAAAAACCTGAAGAAGGAGTTTGAGGAAGGAGGTCTAGTATTGGGGGTACCGGACCATGCAACGGTGATGACCAGGCCGTTCATCGTAGAGACACACGCAGGGCCAACCGCGCTGGGAGGTGTGTTAATCCAGCGAGATCCCAATAGGGAGAAACGACCACTAAGGTTTGAAAGCCGGACGCTCAATACGTCTGAAAGGAACCACTCTCAGTTCAAGCGCGAAACCTTGGCGGTTCTTCACTGTTTGAGGATCTTCAAAAACTACCTCTTTGGCAATAGGTTCGTATTGAGGGTGGACGCTACGGCATTGGCTGACTATCTCAAGAACTTCGCTCCTTCAGACCCAACCATCGCAAGGTGGCTGATGTACATCTGGATGTTCGACTTCGAGTTGGAGCGAATTCCTGGGACCAAGAATAAGGCAGACGGGCTGAGCCGAGTCGACTGGGACAAGAACCATCAAGGAGTGATCGAGGACACTCCCCCAGTCGACGGGTTCCTGGACAGTGAGGAGGATGTGAGACTTCACATCAACTCTTGGGCATTGGCTGTAGGTAAGTATGTTACTCCTAGGCGGCCCGTGTGGCTTGCGCCTCCAGGACATGTGCGATGGCCAGACTTGGTCCTCAAACCTTATATTGAAGAGGATTCTTGGGGGATGTCGGGCGTAGGTTGGATGATGGAGCTGGCCTTAGCTGGCAAGTACGAGCTGCAGGAAGACCCACTTACAATTGAAAATGAGGCGCTACAGGTGGGTAAGCACGAGAAGATGATAGGTGGGGTGTACCTGTTGGCAAATGCGCTGCTTCAGGAAGAGACGGTCAGAAATACGGTACTAGACTAGGAAGAGGAGGTAGAGCCGGGAGGAGGTGACAATGTGATCCACGAAAGGGAGGACGATGACTTTGAGGAAGGTGAGATTAAAGAAGCCTTTCGAGCAGAAAAGTATGAGGGAGTATACCTTGAACTGGGCATGCTTCTTTCGTGCGAGATGCGAGAAAGGGACGCTTGCGCACGAGTTCTGAAAATGAGGCCAAAGTTCCTGGTAAGGGATGACCATCTGTTCATGAGGAGCAAAGGGAAGGACCCCAAAAGAGTAGTCTTGTGGCGTCGCTCGCCAGATCGACATTATAGCGGCACTGCACGACGGTATGGCAGGTGGCCACAGAGGTGCGGATACGACATACCTGAAAATCCACAAGTTGTACTATTGGGATGGCATGAGGCAGATGATTGATGACTATTGTAAGTCTTGTGTACCATGCCAAGAACGGTCTGCTCTTAGACCTAGAGAGCCACTTCACCCAAGGTACGTCCATGAAGTTGGAACCGTCGTACATCTGGATCTGTTGGCAATGCCGCTGAGAATAGGGAGCTACAACTTCATCTTTGATGCGCGGGACAACCTCTCTGGGTTTGTGGATGGCAGGGCCATTCGCACAAAGACTGGCGGGACGCTGAAACCGATGCATTGAGGAGTACTACCTTCGCTACCCCTTTATTTCCAGGTTTGTGATGGATAGGGGGTCCGAATTCACCTGTGCAGAAGTGAAGGCTCTTTTGAAAAAGTATGGGGTAATCGCTGAGTATACGACTGCGGCGCACCCTCAAGCCAATGCACCTGTGGAGAGAGGGCACAACACCATCACAAATCTTATTGCCAAGTGGACCGATGGCAGGCCCAACCAATGGCCAAACTTTCTAAGGGTCGCGTTTTTTATGGATAACATCACTATCAGGAGGAGCACTGGCTATGAACCGGCTACGTTATGGTACGACACACATGCGACGTTTCCTATCGAAAGCTTCTTGAAAACCTGGAGGCGACAGGACCTCGAGACTGATCTGACCTTTGAGGAACTGCTGGATTTGAGGGCACGACAGATCGACGCTATTGAGGACAGGATTGAGGAGGCAGCAAGTAGGACTGCGGACAGCCGTACCAAGGACAAGTTCAGGTGGGATAAGATGGCGAAAGTGAGAAAGGAGCCTCTCAAGGTGGGAGATGTTGTGCTATTGTATGACTCATCCCTGGAAAAACAGTGGTCTCGAAAGTTGGACAAGAGGTGGCTGGGACCCTATAGGGTCACTAGGTGTGGAGAACACAAAGCGTATCAAATTGAGGAGCTAAATAGGACGACATGGAAGGATTGGTTGTCAGGCTCGAGGCTGAAGAAGTTTGTGGCTCGAGACGAGGTGAGCAGGGATCTCACCACTTAGAGTCATCTCGTGATTACTTCGGATACTGCTCTCAGTAGGATAGCATGATAGGTTATGACTAGACTTGTGTGTGTGTATGGATATGTATGCATATGTGTGAGTAGGTAGGTAGTTGAGATAGCTGTGGGAGGGTTATGTCTGTCTCCTGTTGTGTTTTGTCTGACATCGCTTACCCTCTGTGTGCTTCTGTTCGCCTCTTCCCTGTTGTGCAGGCTTGATACCACTGAGGGCAGCCATGCTAAGAGGGAGGGGAGGGGCAGAGCCAGTGGGGACCCCTTTGGGGGCAACCCAACAGAGGACGCAGATGAGGACCAGGAGAGAGGACAGGCCTCCAGTCTTCCAGGGAGGGAACATCGAGCTGTTCCTGATGGAGTTCGAGCGGCATGCGAGAGAGTTTGGATGGGACAACACCAGGATGTTGAGAGATGTACGAGGTGTAGGCGAGTGGGAGGACCCTATTGCTAAGATGGTCAGAGAGTCGTTGAGCTGGCAGGAGTTTGAGCGGAAGATGGAAGGTCTGCATCCGTCACCATTGGGAAGGGATGAGCAGCCCATTCGATTCGACTCCACTAATCTGGGGGAGTTCTTATAGACTTATGATCGATATGCGGACGAGCTCTGTATCCCAGGAGAGCAGAGAGTGGAGAGTTTCCTGTTGTTTGTGAGACACCATAGCAGACCCTTCGTACGATCCATTGTAGCATCTGCCATGAACTGGGGGCACTGCAAGAAGCTGCTATGGAACTAGTATACTCCAGCTCGTCAGGCAGGAGAGAGGAGAGGTGTGGAAAAAAGAAGAAGGGAACCTGAGACAGAGGCAAGGGGAACCTTTGAGCAGGGCGCGTCACCAGGGACTCAGAGGGAGGAAAAGGTGAAGGAACACAAGTCCTACAGGCAAGAGGGGGCTGAGGGAGTAGGGGGTCCAGGCGCACCTCCACAGCCTACTCAGAGGAAGGTGGACCACCCTATGCTAGATATGGAGTCGGACGTGCCTCAGGGGCCACAAGTGCAGGAACAGAGAGTGGAACCGTCTGCTGATGAAAAGGAGCTGGACAAAAAAGAGAGGGCAGCAAGGGAGCTGGAGATCAGGACTCAACTCCGAATGAAGAATCTTGCAGAGTTGCATGAGAAGATGCAGCAAGGAAAGGCGCCTGAGGAGGTGGAGGGCAGAAAAGGAAAGGGTACCTGCACTCAGGAGGAGGACCCTCCTCTGTTCTCAGAGGTCTGGATGGGCTTCGATAAGTTGATGGACGCCACAGGAAGATCAGGTGGACAACATCAGGAGATGGGGGTTAAGTTGGTCTCTACAGACCTGCTCAACCTAAGGAGCGTGATGAAAGAAGGCTTCGCTGCAGCCAGAGCATCAAATCTGAAGATTGGGGACAGACTGACGAAAGTGGCACGGAAGGCTTATGGCCAGAGGGTGGACCGGGAAAGAAAGGCTGGGGACCTGAAGAGGGAACTGGACAGACAGGGCAAAGAGTTGACAGCAGTAAACGCAGAAATGGAGAGAGTATCAGCAGAAAATGAGGCCGTCAGACAAGTCAACCAGACCCTTAACAAGGGCCTATTTGTGTGCACAACTGACCTTCTTCCAGGTTAAGGAGACTGAGTGGGAGAAGCGGATTCGAGACCTCGAAGCCAAGTATGCCGAGCAAGCCCCTACTAGAGTGGTGGATTGGACAGAGGTCCAAAAGTTCGAAATCAGGGAACAACCTGCAGAGGAGGTCTTCAAGAAGGAAAAGGAAGTGGAGAAGGCAGACCAGCAGGAGGGTGAGGAGATCCCTTTGATCGACAAAGAGGTGTTGGAGCGGCCAGGAATACTTGTGGAAAAGGGTGCAGGGGTCGGAGAGTTTGAGTGGGGGTTACCTACTGGCCTGACACTGGGACACGAGCCGACAGTACCACAGGAGGGACCACCAGTTGAGGCAATGGGAGTTGAGGAGGTTCCACCTACTATTCGAAAAGAGACTGTGGGATAGCAGGAGGGTCAGGAAAGTGTGGGCCAGACCATGGTTGAGACTGAGCAGAGAGTGGACCTGAGGGACTGTCAGGAGTCAACCATGCTTCAGGAGGTGTCAGTTGCTACAGATTTACGAGGTGTACTGGGATCTTGGGCCATTGGGTCAGGGCCAGAGGAGCGAGTTGGGGAGCAGGTGTTACGGGCAGGTGATAGAGCGGTCTGCCCCACTTTCTCAGAGTTCCCACAGCAAGAGGTCACGAGCAGGATCTCGACAGTCTCGTCATCTGTACCCTCGCTGGAAGGAGAGAAGTTGTTCCAGAAGAAGCTTGGCAAGTGCTTTTATTGCAAGAGAGGCAAACATCGATCTGATGACTGCCCCAAGAACCTCAAAGACGAGGCGAATGGATTGTGTACCAGGGAGTCATCTGGGGTATGGAGAGATAGAGATGGAAACCTAGTTCCTAAGACTCGTGATGGGGTGAGGGCGCAGTTGTATAGGCAGTTGCAGGAGGTCATGAGTGATCAGGAGTAGGATTTTCTAATAAGGTCCGGAAAGGTCTGAGTCTAACATGTGCGGGACTTCTCTGACTCACAGACTGGTGGCTACTTGTATATAGAGAGATACGTGGAGGATTGGATCAGACTCATGTACATCAGTACATTGAGCCAGTAGTGAGATGTTACGCTATGTTATCGACTTTAAAACCTTTTCCTGTACATAAGATAACGCTGAGTATGACATTGACGATTTTTTCTTTTTTTTCGCTAATGTGATGTAGAGTGTTAACGTCCTTACAAAATAACACTCATGAGTGTGGAGCGGACGTCGAGTTTCGATACTTCGACGCTTCACTACCTTGATTCCTTATGGGATACCTGAACTCCTTGTATAATATTTTAAGTTCTATAAAGGACATGAGCCTTTGCACAGTGCGGGGCCCCATGTCTTGAGTGTATACGTGAATCTCAACCTTTGTCTCTGTGTTGTGTGTGGTGTGTCACACTCACTCTCGGTTTGTGGACTTGCCCATATGGATGATAGTGTGATGAGATTAATACTGTGAGGTGAACTGATCTGCGCTTTCTTCCACTGTACTTGCGCCTCCCTGTCCTATTGACAAGTGATGCCGGAAGTATAAGAGAAGGGAATGCTTTCAGATTATTAAGGAAATGATGACATGATTTATTTTGCTCAGATAAAATGATGGTAAATGGAAAGATCACAACTAAAGTTGCGTGCTTTTTGTGTATGATTGGAAAAAAGAGAGGAAAGTTCAATGACCGATTGGACGTTCTTAACAGGAGGGAATTTGTGAGGGCACTAAAAAAAGTTGCTATAAGTGATGATAATGTTTGCATGTATGTAAAGTCTGACGAGGAAAGACCAGATACTTTGTGAGAATCATGGATGAAAACCTCTGACAGTTATGTTGGAACTTTGAAAAGTTTTGTGAGTATCCCCAAAAGACGTGTGACCTTACCTGCTTTTGATCAGAGCAAGGGAGGCACGACCCTGTGGAACTACTGAGAATCTTTGGTGGACTATTGAGAAAGGCGCTATCCCTCCACGTAGTCCCGTGGAAGGTGGTATGTGATCCTTTGATTATTGTTGTGAAAGAAAGTGTCAGACCACATGGGTTAGTCTAAGGGACGTACTGTGAGGCCAGGCTAAGGGGCTATACTTAGCATCGCTGGAACTGTAAAATCTAACTCCCAGCGAGGGCCGCTGATCGGCACAACCTGGCAGCGGGACCATGACTTACCGAAGGTTAAGTCTTGAAGGGTCAGCCACCCGGAGAGGTTTAGCTGGAGGGGAGGTCAGTGGGGTCAATTAGGTCGAGAGTCAGGATCCTTTTCCGGGTGCCCAGATAGGAAAAATTGCTTATCGTTGCGTAACCAACGAGGGCACCATCGCTAGATAACAACGCCACCATCCGGCGTGATCGACCGGTCCATGGTGGGCTAAGATGGAAACCTGAAGCCGCCTGTGTTAGACTCTAGGCCGGACGTTCGTGTGAGTTGAGATGGTAGACACTACCATGTGGGCGGCTCAAGGCGCCCTGTGTTTTGAGAGGTCTCGATTAGGGACCGCATCCTAAGTTATGACCCCGTTTGCGGGACGATGACTAAATAGGACACCCAACGGTGGACTGGCAGAGGTCTACGACGAAGGGAGAGGACTATCAACCTACTATCTGGGAGCGGGTAGTACGCTGTAGTACGCAACAAAGTATCCCCTAGCTCCGGGGCCAGGACGTGGGAGACCCAGGTTGAAAACCTGGCAGTGGAACGCCGTGACGGGCGCAGGTTGATGAGACAACCTCGAACAGAGTCGAACCGGTGAACCGGATTGGTCATTTCCTTGTCAGCAAGATGTGTTTTTTGTGCATAGCGTTGATTGCCCGATGCGACGGGGATGTCGCTTAATAAGGTTCGGAAAACTGTCGGCCCGAATACCCTTACAAGGGTATTTGGGCACATTTTTGCAGCTTACAGGAAAAGCGCGCTCGGTGATAGTTGAGGGCGCGTCCCATTTGCGTTGATTAGAGAGTGTGTGAGCGTGCACTTCGTGGGCACGCGTTAGCTTGACCGGGCCAGGGTCAAAGAAGGCTATGCAACGCCGGCAGAACAAGCGTAGAGGTTCTGAGGCGGCCGCAGCCTCGCACGTACGGATGAAGTTACAAGCGGCGTCACGTTGACCGGGTAGGACTGTGACGAGAAAGGAGTGTGGTCCGACTTGCGATGGGTCGGCGTATCAGGGCCACGCCACGT
>BFEA01000694.1:114131-155216 GCA_003427395.1 Chara braunii | reverse complement strand
GTCGACGACCAAATCGAACAACCCGCTTGCGTAAGAGCGGTGGACTTCAGGCTTTAGTCGTCGACGAACCCTTTTTTTTATTGTAATAGAAAAAATGCCTCATCGACGAACCCTTTTTTTGTAATAGAAAAAAAGCTTCATGTCGACGACCAAATCGAACGACATGCTTGCTCGCAACGATCAAGTTCACGTTTGAGTCTCGTGAACAAACAAACGACCAAAGGCATACGAAAAAAAAAAAGAAAAATAAAAGAGTTCAACCGCCACACAAAAAAGACAGAGCATTTCCGAAACAAAACACAAATGGGAAAAAAATGGGAAAAAAATGGGAAAAAAATGGGAAAAAATTTAAAAAAATGAAGAAAAAAAAAATGGCAAAAAAAAACTGAAAAAAAAAGGAAAAAAGAATTTGAACCATTGCCGTGCAACGACGCCCGATCACCCAGTCCATACGCTCCGTGCCCCCTTAGGACTTCCCCCCGAACCCCCGACAGTTCATTGTTCATTGCTGTACCCACTCAGGTAACATCTTTTCATTGCTATACTCACTGAGGTAGGCTCTTGGGTTACAGACCCAAGTTCGATTCCAGCTCGATTCCAATACACAATCCACTCAAAACGAACTATGAAAAAGAAAATAAAAAAATCGTGGACGATGGCCAACCCAGAGTCGAATCGTCGACGAAAAAAAAACAAAAAAAATCTCAACCCTCCACCCGAAAAGGAAACCTGGTCGCCACCCACCGCAAGCCCCACCGACCTTATGAAACCCTCCACATACACTCCCCAAAGCCTACCACTCGCACTACCGGTTCGTCTCCCAGTCACGACCGCACCCTTCCCACCTTCCCCTAAAGCCCCCAAACACCCCCCCGAACCTCGATTACAGTCCACGACATTTCCTGAAAACGAAAAAAAAACTTGCAACCCAGGTAAGCGCAGCCTCTGGCTGCGAAAAAAAAAAAAAAAGGGGGCAAAAAGATTGCATTTGTGCCCAATGGGAATACCCGCTATACCCAGCCATGGTGTTCAGCCTGCGTCATTACCCGAAAATTTGTTTGTATTCCCAGCATAGAGGAGGGTCAAGGTTGGCATCGCCAAATTGCAGTTACCCAACTATTAAAATGCTAATTATGCACATACCCAGATAAATTATGTGTATAACCAATTTTGTCTGTCTGGTTCCTGGGCATAAGCATAATTTTGTGCTCCCCAACCAAGGGCCTGTGGGACTGGGTATGCATACAAGTTGGCACACAGGACAAGTAGGGTATTACCATAGGGTCTGGGTATAAATGCAAGTTGGGCGCTCGACTGGGTATAGTGGGTTACATATGCAATTTTCCCTAAAAAGGAAACTATATGTGGAAAAGATTCTGGTTTCCGGAACTGGAGGAGGCGGGCAGACGTAAACAAACGTAGAACGGGGTAAGAGGAAAAACGGTCCATACGGCGATGAAGACGAAGAGGGTGGTGGGATTTGGCCCCCCCTCTCTCTCTCTCTCTGTGTGTGTGTGTGTGTTTAATTTATTTAATTAAACATCTTCATGGGTAGGCGCGCACGCCTACCCATGAAGATGTTCAATTAAATAAATTAATAAAAACATGATATTATTCATAACAGTTACCATATGTTGATGAAAATGTTATGGTGGTCGAGACCCGTAGTAAGCTCACCGCACCACTCACCAAATGCACAAATAAAGATAAAAATTATGGCGGTGTATCTTTCCATGTTCTAGTGAAGATTCATTCTCCTTCTGCACATATGGTAGATATGTGCGTCGAGGCCATAAAACTTTAAAATGTAGAGTTTCAAATCCATAAATCAATAACTAATTAGAGAATGAAGCTTCATATCAGAAAATCAATAAGTACCATAATAAAAGAAGACAAACAATTTGGCAATATAGTCGTATACAGAGTTGCCAGGCCGAACGTATGGAGGCCCCTAAGCTGACCCCCGAACGTTCGGGTGTTCGGGTCCCCGTACGGGGCCCGAACTCGAAGGGGTTCGGACCCCGCAAAAAAATATTTTGGKACCTAAAAATTATTWTGTTTTTTTTTTTTTTTTTTTTTGTGAGTTTTCTGTTATGTAGGCTACATGTCTCTCAATTTTGAATTCATTCTGTGGATCCAAACAATAATGAAAAATCGGCAAAGATGGTGGTGTCAAAACTTGCTTTCCCACTTACTAATTTGTTTTTTTTCTCTTTTCACTTTTTGTTTTCCCTTTATTTCGGGCCTGAAAAAAAATATTATGTTTTCAAACTTTATTTGTAGGTTCTCTATTATGTAAGATACATATGTATAAAATTTCATGGCATTTGACAAAGCCAAAAAAAAAAAGAAAAATCACCAAAGATGGCGGTGTCAAAAACTTGCTCGCTCACGCAATAATTTCGTTCTTGTTTTATTTTTTCTTATTTTCATTAATATTATTTATTTTTTGTATTTGATTTTTATTTCAAATTTAGTAAGGAATTTGGATATACAGTTGAGGCAAATGTTGTTTAGTTTATTCTTCTACATGACATAGTTTCTTTTCATAATTTTTGGAAACGGATTTTTTTTTTTTTTTTTTTTTTTTTTCGGCTTTCGGCCGGACGTCCGAACGCGTTGAGAGGGGGTCCCAAACGTTCGGGCATTCGGGTTCGGGTGTTCGGCCCGTCCCGAACACCGGCAACCCTGGTCGTATATACTTTAAAAATTAACTTAACTATTACAGCAAAAAAAAAAAAAAATGCATAGTTACAAAAAACATAAAAAACACAAAATGACATCATACACGTTTTTACACACTAGTGAGGGCAGATGAATCAAGGTGGAGGCTGATTAAGGGGAAAAAAAAAGAAAAAAAAAACAGTTATGCCGCCATAACTTTTTGGATTTTGGAAATGCATTGTGGGGCCTCGCTCAACTACTCGTCACATGAGCATTATATGAATGAATGTTCCCGCTAAAACATGAACGCATGCAACGCTATATTTTTTTCCATTTATGCATGTGATGTGTAGTGGAGCGATGCCCATGGTTGACTTGGCCTGACAAGAGAAACACCTTTCATTCCTCCCCTGTATGTGTTAAAGACTACCCTCTTCCCCCTAATCGAAAGCATATTTTTTATTACAGCGTTGCATATCTGTCGACTGAAAGTTAGCAATTACAGTTGACATAGGCATGGCATAATCATGGCATAACGATGACATAGGCATGACATAGGCATGCCATATTCATAAATACAAGGGGAAGACAATCATTGTCCCTGTATTTGGGGTAACTCTTTGCTTAGATATAACAACAATGATCGGCCATGTGTTATATTTAGAGGAAGAGGGGTAAGAAACAAGACGAACTATCTCAAGTATACCGAGCTGTCATGTAGAAGAATTGACCCGCCCCTCGTGTTGGGGGTCTGTTGATTTCGACACACGTGTACAACCTTCTTTACACTAGTGTAAAGAAACGATGATAGTAAGGTGCTCGGTTGAACCTTCGACACACACACACACAGGGGAGGAGGGTGAGAAAGAGAGAGAGAAAGAGAGAGAGGGGGAGAGAGAGAGAGAGAGAGAGAGAGAGAGAGAGAGAGAGAGAGAGAGAGAGAGAGAGAGAGAGATTCCCTATAAATGGCAAAATGTGTCCATCTGCGTATGTTTTGAGAGAGAGAGATGGCTCGATATTTCCTGCGACTAACAAAATTTGTCCATTTGCATGTATATGGAGAGAGAGAGAGAGAGGGGCTCAATATTTTCTGCAATTGGCAAGATTTGTCCATCTACGTATGTGAGGAGAGAGAGAGAGAGAGAGTGAGAGAATTGTTGATTTATGAATTTTGAAACTCTACATATCGAAGTCTTATGACCTCGGCGCATCTATTCACCAAATGTGCAGAATGAGAATGAATCTTCTACTACAACATGAAAAACTACTCTGGCATAATTTTTACTTTTTTTATTCATTTGGTGAGTAGTCCGGCGAGGCTACTAGGGGTCTCGACCACCATAAGATTTCCATCAACATATAGTAACTGTCATGAAAAATATCGTTTTTTTTTTTAATTTTAATTTAACACCTTCATGGGTAGACGACTACTTCTATGGTGGTAAGAGAACACGATCCATGTCGGCACTCTGTTGATTTTCACCTCATTATATAATTAGTTGTTGATTTATGGATTTGAAACTCCACATTTCGAAGTCTTATGGCCCCGATGCACCTATCCACCAAATGTGCAGAATGGGAATGAATCGTCCCCTACAATATGCAAAGATACACCGCCATAATGTTTTTTTTTTTTTTTTTTTACATTCGGTGAGTGGTGCGGCGCGGCTACTACGGGTCTTGATGACCATAACTTTTTTATCAACATATGGTAATTGTAATGAAAAATACTGTGTTTTTTAGTTAAACATCTTCATGAGTAGACGTCTACTTCAAGGGTGGTAAGAGAACATGATCCCTATCGGCGCTCTACCGAGTTTCACTTCATTCTCTAATTAGTTGTTGATTTATGAATTTGAAACTCTACATTTCGAAGTCTTATGGGCTCGACCCACCTATTGACCAAATGTGTACAATGAGAATAAATCTTTTAGTAAAACATGGAAAGATGCACCACCATAATTTTTATTATTTTTTTACGTTTGGTAAATGGTGCAGCGAGGCTATTACGGGTCTCGACCACCATAACATTTTTGTCAACATATAGTAACTGTTATGAAAAATACTATGTTTTTTTTTTTTTTTCACATCAATATGGGTAGACGGCTACCTCTGGGGTAGCATCCACGACATGTCCGTCCCCCCTAAAAAGCGACAACATATTAAAGCATGCCCGCATAACACCCGCAATTTGTCATGCTTTTGCCAATTTTTTTTTTTTGCGGTCAGTTCACCGACCTTTGTTACTCATTTGATTTTATATGGTTTTAGAGTTGGGTCTGCATTTAAGTAGTTCATGGGTCGGACTCAATACGCACGGCATATGACAGCGTCGTTGACACACCCTCCTGGTTGTAACGTGGTGTAATAGTAAAAAATTACGTCGTATGTTCTATCGTAAAAATGTACAATGATTGTATTTTGAGTGTATGCGTGGTGGTGGGAGTTGGGGAAATTTTTGTGTTCACAACCTGTCACAAATGCGTTTTATACCCCTGAGTCAAATTTTCATCGTTTGGTTATATTGATCGCCCACCTAGTAATTGAACGGATGGTGAATTTGCTTGGGGAGCAATTCGTGGGGAACAAACAGTTGTTGCTTGTAGAGGGTCGGTAGCTGCCCGTAGGAGGCCGATAAGGCTGCGATCCTTGAGTTGAAACTTTAGTTGGACATTCGAATCAAAACGGGAAGGGTTCACTTTTCTCGAATAGAAGTGCACTTCGAATAGGCCTCGTACTCGTTGTATTTCAATACAAAGCGCATCTTTTCTATTCGTTTCGATAAGAAAAGACTAATGTATTCGAATAGAACACGATTTTTTTTTTTTTTTTTTCGAGGTTAGCATGCGTAACCGCGGGTTCAAAGTTTAATTATTGAACGATTTGAACGCGCTTTTACTCTCTCTATGGGTTTGAGGCGGGGTTGAAATACTGTTGGGGGGGGGGCAGTGGCGGTTGCTTGGTACAGGGAGTTGTTATAGGGGGTGGGGAAAGAATGCGGGCACTCCATCCTTCACAGTAAAGAGGGGAGAGAGAGGAAGGAAAAAAAAAGGGAAAAAAAAAAACTAACCTCCGTGTATTTGTGTGTGTGTGTCAGTCTGATTGACTCTTCTCTCTCTGTCTGTCTCTCTCTCTCTCTCTCTCTTTCTCTCTCCGCCCTGGCGCTCCTACCCGTCGCGGCTCCCTACTCCACGCTTATACACGTCTGTGCGCTGCTCCCGCTTTCTCTCCTCCCTCTTGCGGTTTTTCTCCTTCTCTCTCTCTCTCTTTCTCTCTCTCTCTCTCTCTCTCTCTCTCTCTCTCTCTCTCTCTCTCTCGTCCACCATATGAAAATTTGAAGGAAAGAAAGCCACGTGCCAAATTTTTGTTGCTCCCACTGTCGAGCGCATTGGCTCCCTCCTTTTTCGCAAAGAGCGGGAACCTTCCCGATCATGTCAGGCAGGAGTTAAACTAAAACAAAACAGAGACAACTTGAGAACGACGCAAAATAATCCAGAGGACCGCCAAGACGGTCGAGGTCGCGTCGTTCCGTCGTCGCTCTAGTCGGGTGCGCCAACTTTACTTCCCACGGTCCCCTACGACAGGATAAGTTCCTGCTAGGCATAAACTTTCCTTTCCTAAGGGGTTGTCACCACCCTTAGGGGCGTATCCCTACCGAGCTAATGACCCACGTGCGAAAGTTTTTATATACAGTCGCAGAGGTAGGTTAGTCGAGGGCGTTTGCTCGTTCGCTGTAGTATAGATACGTTTGGTTAACGCTGAGTGGACCCAAACGTCGTCCGTTCCTTAGGGCGTTGATCTCCTAGGTACGAAGTGAACGTCGGTCAACCAGGACGGTCTCAACCAAGCGTGAAACCCAAAATTAATCCTACTGTCTTAACCCAGAAAAAAACGTACGTACATTCTATTCAACTTACCTAAAAAAAATGGGCTTTCCGAAATCGTGGAGTTTTTTCGGAATAGAACACACCGCCGAATATAACGTACGTACGTTGTATTCGAATTTGTGTAAATTTCTTTTTTTTTTAATTAGAAAATTATGAAAAAAATTAAAGTTGTACAACATTGCAATACAAGCAACGTTTGCCTTAGGGTCATGTCGAAATTCACAACCGAATTTGAGAAAAAAATAAAAACAAGAATGAAAATATTTTTTGACAACATTTTGCAATGTTTTCTGATTTTCGATTTTTCAAAAATAATCCAAAAAAATCTGAAAAAAAAACATTGTTGTACGAAATTAGAATAGAAACAACTTTTGTCTGAGGGTCTTGGAGACATTTAGAACAAAATTCAAGAAAAAAAAAAAAAACACTATGTATGGTACTACAAACTCCTTTAAAGTTGTACCATAAAACTCGTGGTACAACGTACGTACGTTGTATTCGAATACAATGTACATACGTTTTTTTAGGTTAAGACAGTAGTTCCTTAGACATACAGTCAAAATAAAATTATAACAATCACACATTATTATATTAAAAGGATCGACTGTAGTCGATGTAAATAAATATTTTATATGAAATAACAACTAAAAGGATCAAAATCATCATTAGATACATCCAATACACACAAAATTGAAATACAATCCGACCATCTCAGGTCGAACAACATAAAACAATCATACAACCGTCAATAAGGAGTTGGCTACCGACAATAGCATTGATGCAACTGACAAGGTAATCGGTTTACTTAGTTTTGACTTGATGAGACTCGTCGCCAAAGTTGTCCATTAAACCTACGACCAACTTAAGATCAAACATGCATACCCACCTTCATATGTTTTTAATCTTCTTGGATAACCGATTACTTTGTGAATGATTTTTGATCAGGTGAATTGCTTAAAGTGTTGCATGTCTCTCCCTATAGGAAGTAGTATAAGATACTCCTCCTCCTCGCTTGAGCAAACATGACTCGGATCTCATAAGTCGGGTTGTCTCCACCGAATCGACAAAGTACCCCCCCGTAAAACGGTCCACTCTGGGTCGATAACAAGGTCAGCTCCGGTAACAACGACCCCCGCCCCAGATACTTCCTAGAGAAAGAACGTGTCCACCGCGAGTAGATTTCAATTGTTTTCACTTTTTCTAAGTTTAAGGTAATATGAACGAAAAAGGTCAGAGGAGATAGAGAATGAGAATTATTTGAACAATTACAGATAGATAAGGTTGTTTAGAATAAAAAGGGTAATCCTTAGGAAAAAACTAAATCTGACTACATTCATCTTCATTATATTCACCAATTTATTTCTTTTTACAATACCCATTGAAATTATTCACTCCAAAATTCAAGTACTTTTGTCATGAAGGCAAGTGAAAGATAGAAAAACGACAATCATTTCCCTTCTCTCCAATAGGCAAAATCAATTTCTTTTTCAAGCATCTTTCTACTTACATGCACACCAAGCCAAGCAACAAGTTCTAAAGAAAACAGTACAATCCCATTCTTGAGTCACACATTCCCATTCACATGAAAACACGCATCTCCTTTACTTTTTCAACGAACATTTAATGAACAGGGTCAAGCAAGTGCGGGTTCACACAAGTGTGAAGTCTGAGTCAATCAACTGACCTTGAGTGAAGTATAAATCGGCTCACTTAAAAAAACCAAGTAATTTATCAATCAAATACGAGAGCAGCGCCATTTGAAGTCAACAAATGTGGCCCACAACTTCATAAGTTGTGGATATTCCACTGAACGATGGACCACCTTTTTTTCCAAGTGCCCGATCGTGCTAATGTTGCGTCTACAAATATGTCTAAATGAGATAACCCTCAAAGAGGGTGCTCCCATGATCCAGTCCCATATGGTCAAAATGCCCTAGACAACCCCATGCAGTCCCAATTGCAACACGTTCCCCAAGGATAGTTCAAAACCGACTCGTAGATCCACACCGCCTCAAACCAGTACATCCACAACCCAAGTTGGTCTCACTTGGTCCCAAGATGGTCCCAAGTAGTCTTGGGTAGTGCCACATCATTGCCGACAATGCCAAATAGTCCATAACTCAAAACCACTCGCACTGTGTATCGCAAAAAAACAAAAGGTGGCCCTGGCCAAAAACCACATGTGCCGCGAGCCCCCTAAAAAATAAAGATGTCCTTCCGTTGCAAACCCCAAGTGCCGCAACTCTAATAGCCACCGTCACGAGCACTCACTCTGCGCTCTCATCATGCAGCCGATCCACGCACCACTACCGCACAATCCCAAATGTGCATCAGTGTCCATACTACCACCAGATCATGAGAGAATAGTCCACCATCACTGCTCACATCAAAAATTAAAAGTGGAACTGCTGCTCGGCGCGGCGTAAATTCGACAACATAACTGCCCTGCTGAATACGTTGTCATTGCCATGTCGTCGAACGGGTAGCACTTCCCCTTAAAAAAAAAACTGCCACCGAGTCAAAATTTTGGCAGCGTAACCCCACCGGATACACTGCTGTTGCCGTGCCGCCAAACAAACAGCACCTCCCCTAAGGGAGACCTTGATGCCGCCACGCCGTCAGTCCGGAAGCATCTTCCCACACTCATATTAAAAAAACATTGGCACCTCGCAACAAATCCGGCAGCACCTTCCCTTAGGAAGGTCTTGATGCCGCGACAACAATCTGACAGCACGTTCCCTTAGGAAGACCTTGATGCTACGGCGGTAGTCCGACAACACAACATCACTAGAATAGGTGCCGCTAGCCACACCGTCCGGACCCTGACGCAGCCCGCCGACCGCAACACCAAGTGTCGAGGAGTGGCTATGAGCTCCAACCTCCCAGCTATGGCCGTCGTCTCTCCCTTCATCCTGCAGACCTCCAACTCTCTCCTTTCCGCCAGCACTGTCCCACAATAGCAGCCAACCAGCATTTACTCAAGTGAATGGTCCAGCAGCACTGCCACAAATGTGAGGCTGTTGGTTGAGAAGCTGGCTTTTATAGCCAGCATATGGGCAGTTGCGTTGCCCACAGCCAAACAAAATTTGTGGGTGCTTTTGACCGTTGATCTAAATCAACGGTTAGGAGTTAGATGCCTTGGTTTTCCTTTATAGGACCAAGGTCATCAACCCCCAGAAGTACCTGGCCGTTTTCGTAGGCCAGGTGCTGCCTACTCAAAACGAACAGGCGCAGTCCCATCACCCCCTAGCGCCTTCTGGGACTGCACCTGTTCTGTGGCCTCGACCACGTATGTGGCCGTTGTTTTTTTTTCCCTTCCTTTTCTTTTTTTTTCTTCCCTTGTCCCCCCTCCCCCCTCCGCCTCTCTCTCTCTCTCAAGGTCCTGATAGTCGCGACCTCTGCTAGCGATGAGCGAACTGTCATGAAAACCCCTCAAGAGAGAGGCCCAAATGACTCCGAAAAATGTTCATTCGACCATCAGAACGACTCACCCGTCCCTCGCAAACTGGAACTACCCAAAGCGCGTGCAGAGAGTCCCTCGTAACTCAAGTACAAGGCCCAAAACCGCGCACGAACGTAGCCGCGTACTACGACAGATACATTCAATTTTGCTCATTCTACCACTAGAGGCAGCAGCCCGTTCGTCAAAACGAACGACCACTTTACTAACTTCACTAATAAGAAAAAAAAAGAAAACAAACAAAATCTAGAAAAAACTAAAGCAAATCTAACAAAAGAAAATCTAAAGGAAAAAATAAAATCGGCAGCTTGTAAAAACGGGCGCCTACCACCACTTATGGGGATTGTAAGTCTTCATCAGTCCAGATCGCGCCAATTGGCGCTTCACTTATCACTTAGTTTAGATTTTTTTTTTTTTTATAACTGTTGGTTTATGCCAACGGTCCCATCACGAGTCACATGGCTTTTCAGCCATGCACTATGTGATGCTGACCCGAGTTCGAGTCCTATGGGACTCAAAAAAAAATTATTTTTATTATTTTTTCTATTTCTCGATTTATGCGTGTCAGCCTTGCGCAGGGGCCATGCTGATCCGCGCGGCCGATCTGGACCGCACGATCTCCACGATCGAACAACCAGATTCGACCACGCTGGCAGCATATAGAGCGGGCAGCTCCAAAAGGAGCCAGCCCTGTGGTGCGCATGATTTGATCCCAATGTCTGCTGGGTGAAAGTCCTGCACTATAACCTACTGGGCTAGCTCCTATCACGACAGTAATAAGAGCAGCTCTTCTATAAGAAGAGCTTGGCCTTACCATCCCTCCTCCTTCCGGCCTTCCAGGCCCTGCTTGCCTGAGGCCTTGCAGGCCCTGCCTGCCTGAGGCCTTATAGGCTTTGCTTGCTGGCCCTGCCCTGTCGGTTGGCAGTGTGACCATGGCTTGATTGGTCACCCAACCATGTAGGCCTCGGCAATGGCCTGTCGCCACCCTTTTCCGTGGCCGGCTATCTATCGATAGCCTGAGCGACCACCCATATCCGACACGACCCTTCGTTTAGCTTACTTAGGCTCTGAATCGTTCGGCTTAACAGCCGCGTGTCACTATTTGAAGTATAATGTTTTTGACATCAGCATTCCCATGTCCGCACACCTCTACAATCTCGACAAAAAAAAGCACTACCGATTACTACCATTACTCTCAGATGTCGCAGGTGTCCGGACTAGGGTTCTAACAACGTCGGGTATGGGGCCGTCGCGCGAGAGCTGGGGCACCAGATTGTTTATTTTCCTAAACTAACCAGTCCACGAGGTTTTAGGGTATACCGAGGGTTGAAGGGGCCGGTGCTAGGGCTTACCTGATCATGTGACCTTGCAAGCTGTCGTCGCAACCAATTGACAAGAAAGTGGCCGACAAGTAAGGCCTTATAGGCCTTAAGCAGGCAAGGCCGTGGCGTGAGAGCTGGGGCACTCAATTGTTTATTTTCCTAAACTAGCCAGTCCGCGAGGTTTAAGGGTACACCGAGGGTTGAAGGGGCCGGTGCTAGGGCTTACTTTATTAAGTGACCTTGCAAGCCGTCGTCGCACAACCAATTGACAAGAAAGTGGCCGACAAGTAAGGCCTGCTAGGCCTTAAGCAGGTGAGGCATGCTGGGCCAAAGGCAGGAAGAGTGACTAGGGCAAAGCTTCTCATATAAAGGAGATGTTCTGTAGTAGGAGCTAGCCTAATAGGTAAACATGATAACTTGATACGCCGCAGATATAAGGATCGATGCCAACATGCCCTAACTAAGCTAACTCCTTTAAATTGAGGAGCAACCTAAAGGCTGATGATGCACTATGCGGGCATGTTTTGACCGTGTGATCCTCGAGATCGCGCGGCTGAAAATGCCACGTGAAGACCATCATGGCCCCTGCGAAAGGATGACGCGCATAAATTGAGAAATGTTTCAAAATTTGTTCGATTCCATAAGGGATTGAAATCGGGTCTGTATGTCAACAGTTCGTGGGTTTACGACGAACCCGACACGACCATTGGCATAAGCCAACGGGAGAGGAAAAAAACAAACTAAAGCAGTCTCCGCCAACTGGCAGGAAGAATGTGCAGAGGGGAGATCCTCTGCACGCGCCCGTGTCTAACGGGCAACCGTTGTTCGTTATGGAAAATTTTGGTAGATTTGTTTTAGTTTTTTTTTTTTTTTCTTCTTCTTTGGATAGAGGAGATGCTCCGTAGATAGGAATTATGTGGACAGGGTTCAGTTTTGACTTGTGTTTCGCTCTTCTACCAAAGTGCTAGTTGAGCGGTACTATAGATAGGAACTATGTTGACAAGGTTCGGTTTGGACTTGTGTTCCGCTCTTCTGTCATCGAACGCTAGACTTGGTAGTTTTTTCTAGTTCATTTTTCTTTTTCATTTTTTGTTTCCTTTTTGTGTTTTTTCCAGATTTTTTAGGGGTTTGAACCGGTACCGGTCTTTCCAGTTTGGACTTGCAGTGGCTTAAGTGTATAATCTGCACGTACGAAGACGAGCAAAGTATCAAGTACGTTCCGACTTGGACAGGTTTTTGTCCGGACGTGGATGTTGTCGTGCGGTCTTTGAATGCTAGACTTATCAATTGTTTCATTTCACGATTTTCTGAGCCGTAAGGGCTCAAACCGGTACGAGACTTTCCTGTCCGAGAATATTTCGGCCAGCAGTATCTCATCTGGTACGAGTATTCGAAACTTCAACATCGGGTTTCGAAACCTAGAAGTATGGTACTTGTAGACTTACTGTTGATTGGGACTATACGTAGATCGACGAACGCTTGTTTTGCCCTCTCAGGTCTGACGGACGACGATGGTTGTTGTTGTCCGAACGACAACAGTCTGAACCGACGGAAGTGGGTGCGTGGTACGTCGGTGTACTTGGTTTGGTGGTTGTGGGAGGAACCCTCCTGAGGATGATGGCTTGCCAACCATCGAAACTCGGCGTCGGGGACACCATCACCTGTTATGAGCTCAAAAGTATATTCGTTTATCTTGTCAAACTTTTATACGAGTTTTGACTCTACATGTGTTTTCAACATGTGTTTGTGATATTTTTCCTCGTACTAAGGACGACACACGTGAACTTACCTAGAGTCAACGTATCAGGCTGGATGAGAGTGAAGTTAACCTTTCAAAGGAAGTTACGGAAGATGTCGGGAGTCGAGCACCACAATGGAGGCGGTGGACCAAATGGTGGAGGCAGCTGCGGAGCTAGAGATAGAAGACCATACCGACCCCCCACGTACTTTAATTGTGCGGAACCGGGCCATTACGCGAATCAATGCCAGATTTGAGATCGAAGGCGCACAAATAGACCTTCGACTTCGTCAGACTCGAGGAAATCCAGATCACCGAGGCGCTATGAATCAAGGCGACATTATTCTCCACCTAACCGCGATAATGAATTTTGAACACAGATTGCGGAACTGAACCGGAGTATAGCTGGCATGAAAGAATGCCAAGATGTTGAAGCGCATAGGAAGGAGGAGAAGGTCAGGTTTAAACGCAAAATGAAAGCAAAAAATAAAAAGACGTTGGAAGAGGAAGAAGCAACCAAACGCAAAATGAAAGCAAAAAATAAAAAGGAAAAGACTCACAAAGAAGTGAAACGATGGGCGGAGTTGAAAGTCGGAATGACGAAGGACATGGAGGGGAACATTGGCCTCATTGACGAATGGAGGGGAACATTGGGTGTTTTAAGCCGAACATAAGAGGCTAAATGGAAGAAGAAAGTGGTGTACGAATCAACAGACACCTCGGACCAGGATATAGCGACGACGACACTGAAACAAGTGTGACCCAAGAGATCAGTGAGAAGACAAGGAATTTGTGCCTATCCGAGAAAAGGAAGCGTTGTACCGATCCAGTCTTTGAAGGAAGCCCACCAATGGAGCAGCTACCCAAGCGGACACCTAAGAGAGGCAATCTGATACCAATTGATCTCACGACTAGGATGACATGATCGAAAACTAAAAAGAAGACAATACACACATCAATTCCGCCAAAGAAGAAAACCCAAGTAAAGACGTCACTATCGAAGCGGTTGACATCCAACCAAAAAAAGACTCTGCCAAGTCACAAGCGGTTATCGGGTAGCTGAAAATTCAGGAATGAAAATTCTGAAGTGAGAGTTTTGGGCAGTCTGAAAATCCTGAATGGTCCTGAAGTTGTGAAAGGTCCGAAGACCCTGAAAACCACCTGTTTAGGCAGGCTGCATCCTGAAGTGGTCAAGTAAGAGTTTTGGGCAATCTGAAAATCCTAAATGGTCCTGAAGTGGTGAAAGGTCCGAAGACCATGAAAACCACCCTTCACCACTTGAGGATGCAGCCTGCCTAAACAGCTGGTTTTCAGGGTCTTCGGACCTTTCACCACTTCAGGACCATTCAGGATTTTCATACCTGAATGGTCCTGAAGTGGGGAAAGGTCCGAAGACGCTGAGAATCACCTGTTTAGGCAGGCTGCATCCTGAAGTGGTGAAGGGTGTCCTGAAGTGGTGGTGAAAAATACGACCGTTGTTAACCTTCTCTCCGCCAGGTACAAGGTTAACACCTATAAGTAAGGGAACACTGACTCGTTTGAGGTATAGAGACGCAATGATGAAGGAGCTCAAAGACTTGGAAGCCCTGGAGCTCCAGAAGATTTGTAAGGAAAAAGGTCTTCACTAAGACAAAAAAATTGAAACAATTTTTGACATAGCCGAATACAGGACTCGGCGTGCCTTAGAAACTGAAGTTGAAGCAGAAGCGGAGGTGATCCGTATTATGGAAACAGCCGACACAAAAGTTGACGATCACCTGGACCCGGAGAAGGTGTAATGTGCCCTGATCCATGCACAACTATGAAAGCTATGCAAATATGTGAGGTGCATGAGATGTAAGTCCACAACCATGGATAAGAGAGTCGGAGACCTATTATGTGTGGTGATTATCTTGCTAACCTTGCGTAGTGAGATTAAATGGATGAGGAAATATATAGGGGTTTGGCTTAACCTGTATAACAGACATGGCTTTAAATTCATCGATTTGTTGAGTTGTGTTTATGCTGTTGTTTCCCCTTTCAGTAAATTGTTATATGCAGGGAAAACGTATCGGGATGTCAACATTAGGCGGTGTGAACACATCTATGCTTGTCGTACACGTATACAGTCTCATTTCCACTGTTGGTTGTGTTACTTCGGTTTAGGGAATTATGTCCTCTTACCTGTTGATGTTCTTAGTGGAGAGGATTTGAATAAATTAGAGGAATCGTACATCCAACGATGGTCACCGTTCCTGAACACATTCTGGTGTAGTAAGAAGGACAACCGGAAGAACAAGAGGAGGAAACCCGAGAAGAATGAAAAGGTCAGAAGGAGCAGGGAAAGCTCGCAGGTTAGTCAAGCCTTCACACCAATTCCTTTCATTTGCACAAAGTCTAATAAGCGGGAAACTGATTTTTACAAGTTATTTGATGACGTTTTGAACAATGGAAACAAGGGTGTTTCATTCTGGACAGAGGAAGGAAATACATGGCGTCCCAAGTGGTAAAAACTTGTAAAAATGTTTGGGGAAACCAAGATTTGTTGCAGGTCAAACATTCTCTGATTTTGGGAATGCAAAGACCAAATCGAAGTGGGGACCTTTTTTGACGCGATTTTCGTGTGTAAATAGAAATTGGGGTATAAGTTTTTCAAGAATGTTTTTATCGGTATTTTCCTTAACCCATGTAAGTTGTTTGAATGCTATGGATGGAGCCTGAGGTCTATGCTGAAAATTTATCGGGTTATCAAGGATTTCACATGTAAATCGACCAGGAAATACATGCATAGGTTTTTATCTTGATGCTTTCGAGAACGTTTTGGACTAAGTTTGTCGGCGGATTTGGTATTTCGAATCAAGTTTAACGATAGAATCAGGATTTTGGGGTTTCGCAAAGTAACTAGTGATGTGTTGATGCTTTGTAACTTACCACAATGCTTTTTGCTTCAAGCGCGTAGAAAAATTCAGATTGTGTGGGTCAATAACCCATTGATATCAAAGATCTTGCATAACCAGCGTAGTTTCTCAACACTCGATGTGCTTACCTGTTGTTGTACAAACTTTTTCTTTCCACGCATTGATAATCAAGTGTTGTTCCGACTGAGTAAGTTGGAAGGTGTCTACTCACTCTTGACAAATGCGAAAAACATCCCTCTCGTAGAGATCGATAACCACGTAGCCTTACTCCGCAATGAACTGATTGTTGGTTTCCACAACTGGATCAACTTTAACAGTAACACCCCAAAGGTACCTTTGGAATCCTTGTCTTCCTGCTTATCCACAACATTTGAGTCGGCTTACTTCTTGTCTCGTGAATCGGTGTTGAAACTCAAGAATCGACTGAATGGGTTAGTCATTACCTCTGTTGACCGAAATCCCGGTGAGTCTGTCGTCATGTCCCCTACTATATATCATAAGACCATGATGAGCACTTTCGTTTGTAATTCTGGTTATCTCATTATGATTGTGTTGGAAGACCATGTGTTACGTGAGATCAGGGAAGACATTGTGAATTTGAATATGAGTAGTTTCAGCAAATGGAACAAGGATGGTCACTTCGAGTCAGCCTATGTTATTCCAAAACAGAAGGATCCGAGCCGCTATAAACCAATTTGCCTCTCCTATAATGCACCGATGGTACGGACTGGTAGACTGGTAGAAAAGACTTTCAACCATCTCTTGCATACGATTTCAAAGAATTGACACTTCAACCTTCGAGCAGTGTCTGATCTGTCTCAACGGTTATCTGACATGAATCGAAAGTTTCTACGAATGAGAGAGGACCGTATAATAGCTTCTTATGCCTTCGACATTAACGAAATGTTTAGCAAACTAACACACATCGAAATCAGTCGTGTCATTGATTGGTTGATTAGCCATCACGAGTGTAAGGGAAGGGACTTTGTCAGGGTGAACACGAGAAGGAAAGGGGTTAGCTATGTGGACATGACAAGAGGAGACCACTGATGCAAATTGAACTTGAGACATATTCGAAATTTCATACATTTGGAGATCAGACATACGTACTTCTTTGCGAATGGCGTAGTACTCAGACAAGAGTTGGGAATTCCAATAGGGAAGAGCACCAACCCACCCCTGACTTGTATTTTGTATGCATTTTCAGAATACCGTTTGACTTGTACACTGGGAAAATATACTAGATGTATGATGGCTACACGCTTGATTGATGATGTGATGTTGGCAGTTCCGTTCAAAGATGAAGGGACGAGTGATTGGATCGTCGAAGAGTTTGTGAAGTGCTACCTCAATAACTTGCAATTGAAACGAACAAACAACGGTAGCGGGGTATTTGATTTTCTGGGCTGCCAAGTGAGAACCTCACAGTTTTACCCTTTGGGCTGAACGCAGTTGTCCAGGAATGAAGGATGTATCTGGACAGAGGACAAGTTGTGAATACAGAATGAGCAGTCCTTTAAATCATGAGGAAACAAACAACGAAAGAGTGTTATTATTGCAAACCATTTACATCGGATCGACCGAAATTCATCGATTAGATCGAAGATTTCGAGGCGGGTACTTACCCTACCGCAAAAGTTTATGTAGAAAGATTTTCCACGTGACTTTTTTCATCGGGTACTACGACATTTTACCATATGTCGAGATACTATTTGACAACACTCTGTTAACTTTGTGTGTAGCCACAATGAGTTTGCTTTATCAGATAGGTAATCTGTTATTACCATCGAGCGACTGTATTTGAGTGGCGTGGTGTGTATAACGATGGTCCCTCTACTACCGAAGCGCTAGCTGAGCAGTACTGTAGATAAGAACTATGTGGGCAAGATTCAGTTTGGACTTGTGTCTCACTTTTCTGTCATCAAACGCTAGCCTTGGTAGGGTTTTTTTTTTCGTTTTTCTTTTTCATTTTTTGTTCCCTATTTGTGATTTTTCCTTATTTTTTAAGGGTTTGAACCGGTACCGGTCTTTCCAGTTTGGACTTGCAGTGGCCTGAGTGTATAATCTGCACGCACGGAGACGAACAGAGGATCAAGTACGTTCCGACTCGGACATGTTTCTGTCCGGACGTGGATGTTGTCGTGCGGTCTTTGAACGCTAGACTTGTCAGTTGTTTCATTTCGCGATTTTTAGTTTGCGATTTTATGAACTGTAAGGGCTCCAGTTCGACAGTATTTCGGCCAAAAAAATCTCATGTGGTACGAGTATTCGAAACTCCAACATCGGGCTTAGAAACCTAGCAGTATGGTACTTGTAGACTTACTGTTGACGGGGATTATAAGTAGATCGACAAAATGTTTGTTTTGTTCTCTCCGGTTTTATGGACGGTGATGGTTGTTGTTGTCCGGATGACAATAGTATGAGCCGACAGAAGTGAGTGTGTGGTACGTCGCTGGACTTGGTTTGGTGGTTGCGGGAGGAACTCCCCTGAGAATGATAGCTTGCCAGCCATCGAAGCTCGGCATCGGGGACGTCATCACCTGTTATAATCTCTCAAGTATATTCATTTATCTTGTCAAACTTCTCTACAAGTTTTGACTCTACATGTGTTTGTGATATTTTCCCTCGTACTCGTACTACGTTTAGATTTGTTTTTTTGATTCTTTTTCTTTTCAAATTTCTTTTTCTTATTTTTCCCTACTTTCATTCCCCATGAGTCGTGGGGACTACTTGGTGCCCATTCGTTTTGACAAACAGGCGCCAGATGCCGCAATGTGAAGTGCAGGGACTGCAGTCCCTGACAATGAGGCGACGATGTCCATTCGCAAAAACTTGGTAAGTGTGTTTTTTTCTTTAGATTTTTTTTTATAGATTTTTTTTTTCTTTTTATTTTTCTCCTCCACTTGTTGTGTCAAGGTTACCTGCACCCGTTTGCCTTGGTGAACGGGTTGCAGATTGACACCTGTACCTGGCGTCTTTAGCGCCTAGGTACGAGCGCGTGTGGGGAGAGGGGCGAAATGACTGTGTTTGAGCGACTCTAGTTCAAGTTTATGAAAAAACGATGGAAGGGGGCACTTTTTCATTTTCGAACGACTGAAGGGGAAACAACCACGCATGTAGTTGCGGTTATAGCTAGGTGCGTGTGTAGAAGTTTGTGGGAGTGAATGTGACTACGCCTATTTGTTTCTTAATCAGGCTGCAATAATGTCTGGGTACAACCATTCCCTGAAACACGTGGCCTGAAGGGAAGGCTAGATGCCTCTGGGATTGAAAGAACTTGGTTCTCCTAGGGGAAAATCAAGGATTGTAGCCTTTGATCGTGAATTTAGATCAAAGGCCCAGACCAACTACGAATTTTTGGTTGTGGGTCAAGTTGCTGCCCATAGTCCTCAGCGGGCTATAAAAGCCAACAGCCCCCACACTTTGCCTCACAGTTGTTGAGGCTGTGATGCTGCTCATTTGCACTTCAAGTGCAGATTGAGCTGTGATGGGTGGCGCTGCTGGAGATCTGCAAGGGGGTGGAGAGAGAGAGAGAGAGAGAGAGAGAGAGAGAGAGAGAGAGAGAGAGAGAGAGAGAGAGAGAGAGAAGTCATAGCCAAAAGTTGGGAGCTCTCTAGCCCACCTTAGTGCTAGTGTTGTGGTTGGTAGGCTGCGTCAGTGTCTGGTTGTACGACAAGCAGCACACATTGGGGAGGTGTTGCCCGATTGGCAACACGACAACGGTGATATGCTGAAGAGGGACCTTGCTGCACAAAGTTTTTGGTGCATCGACAAAATTATTTTTGTTGGAAAGTGCTGCTGAAAATTTGCAGCACACTGAGTTTTTCTGTTAAGGTGTGCAAGCAGGTGGTGATGATGTTGGATAACCGTAATACTGATTTTGGCGACGTAGCGAGCGACAGTCCTGCATTTATATTTTTGTGTGCGGTCAAGTTGTGGTGCTGTTGGACGACGGTGGTGACAGTTTGGCGGCGCGGCAACCGTGAGACGGCCATTGGGACTTAGCAGCACCTGCGGATTGTATAGAACCACCATTGTTTTTTGGGGGGGGAACAGGTGGTGCAAGTGGTTGCCATTTTAAAACCATTAGGTGTGGCAAAGGGATCATTGGGTTTTGCAACACATGCGGTTTGGCATCGGAGACCGCATATTTTTTTTTAGACAGGCAGCGCAAACTGTTTTTGAGTTTGGGATCATTCGGTGCCGCAACGGTGCTGTGGAACTGCCTTGGATCATTTTAGGACCAGGAAAGACCAATTTGAGGTTGGAGCATAAGTGGTTTGCGTAACTACTGTGAGTGGACACATTGTTTGGAGGAGGTATGAACTGATGGGTTAGTTTGGGATGATCATTGAGGATGTGGTGTGGTAGGGTCTGTGTTGGGACCACATATGACTCATAAGTGAGAGCACCCTCTTATAGGGTTATCTCACTTAAGTCTTCAGTGAACCCAACTTTTTTGGTTATCTGAGCAATTGGAGAAAGACGCGGACCGTCGTTCAATAGAGCAGCCACAATTTGTGCAGTTATGGACCGAATATCTTTGGTTTCAACGACAGTTATCATTTATTTGGTTGGAGTTGACTTTCTTGAATGAGCCACTTCTAACTCCACTAAAGGTCAGTTGAATAACTTAGACTACCCTTCACACCTGTGTAAACCTACACTTTGCTCGACCCTGTTTGTTTTGAATGTCCAGAAGGAAAGCTAGAGGAAAGTTGTGCGAGTCATGCATATGAAAGGAGAGGTCCGACTTGGGTATGAGATTATATTGTTTTTTTTTTTTTTAACTTGTTTTTTTGCGTGTTGTGCAGGTAGGTAGAAGGATGTTGTAAAGGATAAGTTAGATGATGTTTACTAAGGAAGATGAAAATGTTTATCTTTCTTTCCCCTTCTCACCTGCCTGTTTGTCAAAAGGACATGTGTTTTGAAAATGGTTAATCCAATGTGTGCAGTAAAAAAAAATTGATTTAAATAAAGAAGACAAAATTAAATCGGTTTAGCCTTTTCCTGAGGTTTATCCGTTCTATCCAGAATGACCTCATCTGTTTATACCTATCCAAATGGTTCTTATTCTCTACCTCCTCTAACTTTTTTTCGTCTAAGTTACCTTGAGTTTAGGAAATGATAACAATTGAGACCTATTTGTGGTGAATACGTTCTCTCTCTCCAGGAAGAATCTGGGGCGGGGGTTCGTTGCTTTAGGAGTCAAACCTGTTATCGACCCAAAGTGAATCGTTCTATGGGGGGGTACTCGGTCGATTTGGTGGAGACGGCCCGACTTATGAGATCCAAGCTTTGTACTCGGTCAAAAAGTACCCCAAACCACTTCCTAGAGGGTGAAACATGCAAAACTTCAAGAATGCACCTAATTAAAAATCATCTACAAAGTAGTCTGTCGTCCACGGATATTATAAATGTATAAAGACGGACATGCATATTTAATATTAGGTCTGCGGTAGGATGAAATGAATGATTTTAGCAACGAGTCTTATCAAATCAAAACTAAGGCAGACCGACTACCTTGTCGGATGCATCAAGGTTATTGTCGGAGCCAACTCCTCGTTGGCTGCTGTATAGTTTTTATTTATGGAGCTCGAACCGAGGTAGTCGTTTTTTATTTCGATCTTGTGTTATTGGGTGTACCATATGATGATTCTAATTCTTTCAGTTTTCTTTTCAGATTGGATATACATTCCTATTGACGACGGTTCGTTCCTTTTGATGTGATTATGTGTGGTTGTTATAACTTTCTTTTGACAGTGTGTCTAAGGAACTAGGATTCATGTTAGGTTTCGTGCTTGGTTGTGACCGTTTTAGTCATCCGACATACGCTTTGTATCAGCGCCCTAAAGAACGAACGACGTTTGGGTCGGTTTGACGTTTAACCAAGCGTTTCCTTTACTACAGCGAAGCGAGCAAATGCCCTCGCCCGACCTACCTATACAATTGCATTCAAAAAATTTCGTACGTGTGTCAGTAACTCGGTTGGGATACGCCCTCAAGAGTGGTGACAACCCTTGAGGGAAGGCAAGTTGTGCCCCACGAGAACCTATCTTGTCGTAGGGGACCACAGGAAGTACGGCTGACGCACTTGGTTAGAGCGGTGAGAGGACAACAAGAGCACGCCCACCTCGACGGTTCGCGTGATTATTTACATGTCATCCCCAAGTTATCTTTTGTTTAGTTTTGTTTAACTCTTGAGTGGCGTGGCTGAGAGGGTTCCCACCTTTGCGAAAAAGACGGGAGCCGGTGCGCTCGGCAGGTGGCGTCGTTGCCGGGGATAACGGCTATTTACCGTTGTCCATAGTGGAATGAAGTTTATGTAATGTAATTTTGATGGACAAATATTGGAGTAGCAAAATTGATGTTACCATTGTGGAATGATGCGATGATTGTATATATATTTCTAGATATCTATATAGGTTTTCAAGTTGATACCCTTAGAAGGGTTCGACTTAAATAATTAGATTCAATATTGATAAATTTTGTGTTTTTTTGCAGGGTGAAACAATGACGAATGGAGCATTCGATTACATATGTATTATGTCCTCTCTTCAAAGGCAGCAAGGCTGTCGAGTTCTTGCAGTCGTTTCATAACTTGGCAGCGTTGATGCTTTGGGAGGAACATCATAAGTTTTTTTTCATACTGAAAGTTATCATCGAACGATTCAAATATGACGTCAGACTTTTTTCACGGGTTTCCAAAATTTTGATTGAATTTGAGAGGTTAATGGTTGCCAAGTTTACAGAGTCATCCACAGACGGAGACAATAAGGGCAATGAGAAGCTTGTACAAATAAGTGATACGGAGCGGAATGAGTCCGGTCAGTTAGAACGACCCCACAAACTTACTAAAGTGCGAGGGTCGCGTGTAATTTAACTCGAGGGGGTTAAGGGACTTGTCGAAGGAGAATTGAATCGAGGATATTGCATCACTACTGGAGATCCAGAGTGATTATGGAGAAAATATTCAGACCTATTCTAATGCGAGTTCAAAAAATCGAGGAGAAGGCGAATGTTCGAACCAGAGGGGTCATGTAAAGAAAGAGCATTAGAAGCATTAAAGATGTGCGTACTGTGGAATGTGGGGCCATAGTATGAATTTTTGTAGACGTCTTAATCGTAATAGTGAAAATAAAATTGTGAAAATACGTGATGATGAGGTTTGTGCATACTGGAATCATGTGGCCGTTTCCCCTAAGAAGGAAGATAAATTTATTAGAGGTGTGTTTTTTAACCGTATGTGGAAAACAATGATGGATTATAATGGTCATGAATCTCATTATTTCTTTCTTATTTTTGATATATTACTCTTAAGTCTTGTTGGTCTTATGATCTACATATAAACTTCGTACTCGTTGAATTTTAAGTTAGTCATGAGTCGATTGTTGATTCTATATAAAGTTTTCGCTGAGTGAATCTCTTAAATTCATCTCTTTGTGTGACATGAATAAACCCTTACTATGACTGAAATATGATTAACGTGGCTCCTTATGAAATTTCATATGAAAATTTTTATTGTGAAGAATATTATTATTATTGAACATTTTTAGTTGAAGGTGGTTGTGAGTTGTTGTCATCTCATTTGATAGAGTCTCCCTTATTCAGGGTGGGTTACCAGAATCATCACTTGTCAAAATATAATCTATCTTCTTTAAACTAAGAAAATCTCGGCAGCGCTTCCCGTAGAAAAAATGTATTTTCAGAATTTATATTAGCTCAAATACGAAAAGCTGAAGAATTCTCAATTCTAGAAAGTCAAATTTTGTTTAACTCCCTGAATTAGTAAAAATTTGGGCAAGATCTTCTTTAGAGAAGTAGACTTCCCAGATGTATACTAAGTCAGATAAGAACTCAAACATAAGACTACAGTTATTTCAAGATAAAATTTAACTAAACTCTTTGATTTGTATAAATCTTCCCCTAGAGAAAGTAACTTTCCAAAATTTATACAAATCTCAGTTCAGGATCTAAAAATAACTTTGACTTTTCAAGGTCCAATTTTGTCTAACTCTCTGAATTAGCAAAAAAATTGGCAGCACACCTTTTAGAAAATGAGACTTTCCAAATTTTTACTAAGCCATATATAAATTTAGACAAGTTGGGCATTGAGAAGTTAAAATATAACCAACTCCTTGATTTTGTAAAAATTTCGGCAGCACTTTCTGTAAAGAAAGTAACTTACCAAGATTTATACAAGACCAAGTATAACAAAAGATCCTAGAAAATGCGAGAATTGACCTAAGTAAAAAAACTTAGCTCAGAAAATGCAGGAATTGCTCCTATGACTATGACACGTGGCGAGCAACCAAAGCAACTACCTATCAAACTAAAACTCAGACTAAGTAGTGATCTCACTCAGTTACATGCAAGGTCAAACCACATTGGTAAGTACTCTCACCATTCCCTAAGTCAAATCCTCATAGATTAGTTCGTGAAACCCTCAGATGATTTGTCAGTTATACCCAACTTACATACGACATGGTGCTAGACCATTCAGCTTAGAAACAATGTCTAGCATGCCTTAGGATATACACGAACAAATTGCACAACTACTTCTTTCTTCTTTGGGTATATGACTAGACCATTTAACTTAGAAATAATGTCTAGTCGCCCTGAACTGTTTAATGTCAAAAGTTTAATAATTTTCTGACTTTGTTTTAAAAAAGAAATGAAAATATGGGCAGGGGACTGAATCATTTGGCTTGGAGACAATGCTCAACTTGCCCGGACTACTTCCAATAATGTTATGTAGTTTTCATTCTCTTCTTAGTGATATGGCTCAGCGCTGCACCATTCAACTTAGAAACAATGTCCAACTGTCAATTCATATGCAAATATAAATAAGGTATTTTTTGTTACACTCAGTTTATTACTTATGTGCGTGACTTCAGGCTAAACCATTAAGTTTATAAACAATGCTTAGCCTTGGACAAAAAATCCTCCCTCAGAAATAAAACAAGAGGCTGAACCATTCAACTTAGAAACAATGTTAAACCTGTCATCAAATCATTCAAAGCATAAAGTTGGATCCCTTAGCCCAACTTCAGTCAGAAACCCCGCCTGGTCCCAAAGATCAACCAAGCAAACCCACTGAAATAAACACAGCAACAGGCCATTCAACCTAGAAACAATGCCTGACCCTTCAAAAAACAGTCAAATAAACATAGCGTTGGGCCATTCAGCTTAGAAACAATGCCCAGTCCTCGGTTGACCCGGTCAAACGCATGCAAACTGCCTTCCTCCCACCTTCCCCCAGTTCATCCCTTAATCTGCTTTTAGTCAAAATAAAGAAGAGACTTCAACTTTTCACGCTTGTTCCTTTCATTCCTAAGGGTTGCAATCCCGCCTCTCGCCTTCCTCTTAGAACTAAGGATTAGACTTAGAGAAAAAATGGCAGAATGAGGGGTTTCAGACTCTCGAGATACAGGAGAGGGACATACTCAACTCGCAGAAGAGGGCCTTGAAATCTCAATACGCTTGAGGGCCCCGCAATGATGACCAATAAAATGCAGCGGCTTGATCAAACTGAAGTCAACCACCAACTCTAGACTCCCTTAACGACCTTCCAACTCGCAACGAAGACCTTCTCTCCAACGAGCTTAGCTCCTCCACCGAGCTCGTGATCCAAGTATATTGGCCACAGGTAAGCCTACAACCTTATGGCTCGCTTCCAATTACTTCAAATGGTGGGATGAACGACATACCGACCAAATGTCAAGTCTTCAACTTCGCAACTGTTGTTTGCTGTTATCAAACAGTCGCCCACATACATGAGGTCAAAGGGAGCTGAGCCCGAAAACTCCTGACTGCTACTCAAATGCCTTATCAATTGAGCTGAGCCAACGGATTCAAGCTCACATCTGAAATTCGACACTTTCACGTGCCAAGGCCGTCGCCAATCAGTGTGCCGAAAACAATCGAAGTAGACATGCCGTTGGTACGTGGGTATACACCCAACCAAAACTCGTCTAGTTTAACTGTAGACTGATACTGTAGTTCAACGTCAGGTTCGCCCTACATTGCCAACCCTCGACAAATACTCTCTTTCTCCTTTACTAGGATCCGCGACTGACGACACATGGGCTATAAGAAGAGAGTGGATCCCCCTCCAACCGCGGGGAGACTCCTTTTAACATGTCTCTGCTGCAATACAGTCTACAGTCACTTGCAACCTTGCTGTTTTACTGCAGCTTCCGTCTCTTCGTAGCGCTAGAAACACAACGGTAAAAACAAACTTTCACCTGCTTTCTCCCTCGAAATCTATTACCGGTAAAGATGATTGGGTACTGTCACACTTCGTTTATCCTTCACTTCTTCTATCTCACTATTCCTCCAACTTGGTATTCAACGCTCAGGCTGCTACAACACATTTACCAGCAGCCTACGAACTGACAATGCACCCGTCAGTTTGTGTGGCCCAATTCGGTCGAAGCTGCATCCCTTTGCCTTGGTATGGAACATGTTGCCTTTATCCAAGGCAAAAATTGGCCCGACCAACTATATCAGAGGCACAACCCCGACAAAAAACCGACTCCTTCCTGATGTAGAGGACAAAAGGAACTCAGGCGGTGAACGATCTAAACACGATCCTCTTTATCACAGTCGACACAGTCACAAACACGTAAGAACGCTGTCGGACAACGGGCAGACGCCTCACACTAGGAAGGTGACAGTGAGAAACGATCTGACGGAGCAACGACCATGATTGCAACAATCCCAGAGTCTTCCGCTGGCACGGAGCTAGACGTGCTTCTCAGGATGAGCCACACACCGGCCAAACAGGCATGCCAGTGCCTCCTGACCCCGCGGTTAGCTTCAAGCTTTTCCCGGTTGCTGTCTTACTCTACGTGGAGAAAACAGAATGAACTTCCTCCTAATATACGGCTAGGTACATCCCCTGCTTCCCCACGCGCAGCTTGCATCCTCACAGCCTCGGATTTGTTCACAAGAACCTTAATCCGACTTTACTATCGTATTCGCCTCATCTCACAACCTCCGTTTTGGCTCCTTCCTTGATCGATCCCTCTAATAAACGAGCAAGCTCTACCATTCCTACTCCCACCACCTCTACACGCCTTGATATCACTACACCTCACTTTTCTCCTAACTCCTACTCTGCTAACCCCTTGCTAAATCTGACTGTACCATCGTATTCGCCCAGGGCAAAAACCCCTGCTTCGCGTGTCGGGTCGCTCGATTCCATTGAATCGAGTAAACTATATGCTCTTCACTCCCCCATCATCACTTTCCTCTCCTCCTTCGTGCAATCCATTTTTCTTCTAGCTCTCAATCTATTAACCTTCTTCTAATTCTAGCATCACCACTCAATTCACCCATATCGAAAACCCCTACTCACAATCTTCTCGCGCTCGTTTTCATTAAGGAGCGGGCAGTCCTGCGTTTCCCTGCGCGCCTCGTCTTCTTCTCCACCATCTCCATCCTCCAGATGGACCCGGCAGGAAACTGAGCCCGGATTCACCTTTTCTTCCTCCGGCCAAACTCGTTGTTTCTCCCAGCTGCCAGCGCAGCAGCCGGCCACAGCGGACCCACGGCGCCCAACGTAATTTGACGGTCAGGTCTGGCCCGTCCTGTCGCAACTTCTACTATAGTCGCTCACTCCTTCCCCCTCGCTTAGTGCTAGCACCCGCGTGTCCTCTCCCTTGCTGTCTGTCGCCCTCTCTGTTCCTTACCACCGATCCGCCAACACCTTAGTGCAATGGCCTTCCGAACCGCCCCGACTAGTCTGAGGGAACTCTCGGGGGAAGTAGCTACGGGACGACTCGATTAGTCTTTCGCCCCCTATACCCAAGTCTGACGGACGGTCCGTCCGTCAGTATTGCTGTGCGCCTCCTTTGGGCTCCCACTAGACGCCCAGTCTGGGCAGGCAGCCTCATCTTTCGGAACCCCAATGGGCAGCCCACACACAGACAATAGTCACGGAGTCGGGTGACGGGTCCCCTACAACCTGTATTGAACCTTGATGACG
This sequence comes from Chara braunii, assembly GCA_003427395.1. NCBI lineage: Eukaryota > Viridiplantae > Streptophyta > Charophyceae > Charales > Characeae > Chara > Chara braunii. Next base: position 127,256 of record BFEA01000694.1, on the reverse strand, counting down.
CAGCCGCGGTGGAGATCTTAATGGTAGTGGCAAATATTCAAATAAGGACTTTGAAGACCAAGGTGGAGAAGGTTCCACAGGCCAGTTGGGCACTCGGCACGGTTGCGCAACTCCGCACTATGCCCTGGGTCGCGGTCTGCCTCCTCTGGCCCCGACGACATGCACACTCAAGCCTCTCTTGCGGTAGTCAGCGGTTGGTGGACGACACACTCGCCGAAGGTCCCCGCCTTTGAGGTTTCTTCCGGATCGTGGGCTAATTACCCGCCGGCTCGCATGCATGTTAATTTTCCCATCCCAAACACCCCGAACGCGCAGGAACCCGTAGGTTAACAAAAACGAGGTGCGTGCTTAAGATCCTCGACCGCCACGATGGCCTTCGAATCCAGCGTTACGTCTCAGTCAAGGAACGCCGGAGCAAAATAATAGTAAATTGACAAACAAATAAAAATATTTAGAAATTTCTAATCGTTAGAATACGATGAACGAGGAAAAAAAAACACTAGTACCGTTCCAACGCCGCCAACGACAAAACCAAGGAGGATAGCCCTGCCTGACCATCAACCCCTTAGTCTCTTCACGCTACTCTGTTTTTTTTTTTGCGTCGTCGTCGCTCGGTCTCGATCCCAGAATCTCCCTGTTGAAGGTCCGATACCGCAACTGATAGTGCTTAGGCCCAAGACTGAGCCTCTTACTAACGGACACCTACTTAAACGAATACTGCGTGGCGCACGAGTCCACTAAAACGTTTTGAAGCCACATTGTTGTCGATGTCGTCCTTCGTACGTATGCACATGTTGCACTCAAGCATTCAGTCAAAAATAAAATATCATTTAATCCTAATTTAAATCAAAAACAAAAATTTAACCGGTAATCACGCCACTTTTTCAATCATCAACAAAAGAAGAGATCACCCGTGCCTTAAGTCTGCACGCCCACATACTTTCTACTCTGGTCAACCATCCAGTCAGCGTAAGCAAACAGACACCGCCGAGACTCGCGCGACGTACTCAGACCTTAAACCGCTAATTTTTTGTCACTTGCAAAACCAGGGTGGTGTCGAGCGCATTGGTCCGGCACCGCACAAGGCAGCATGGGACCCTCCCAACCGCGTCACACAGAAGTTGGTCAAAATCCTCGTCGCGAATCTACATGGAGCTTCCGCAAGCCGCTCCGGCTGAGTGTGCCATACCTCTCCCGAGCCCCTACGACAGGATAGAGCCTACGCGAGGCACGACTTACCTCCACCTTACGAGAGTTGTCACCTCCCTTTGGTGGGCGTATCCCTGCCGAGCTCCCTGTGCACAGTACGAAAGTTAATCAGCTGCAATCGCAGAGGTGGACCAGCCGAGGGTGTTTCTCGTTCGCTGTAGCATAGGGGCTACGCCGGGTTTTATGCCTCTATCGGACCCGCACGCGAACCAACATCTTGGGGGGCTGAGGTCCCAAGCGCGACTCGTCGTCGGTCGACTAAGACGCATCTCACACTTCACGCACACACCACTCTAAAGAACATAAAAAATAAAAACACACACACACACATACACATACATATACAAAACGACAGAGGGCAAATAACGCGACAACACTCCTAGTCCCTTAATAGTCATCCCATAACTCTTCGATGCGGAAATCGAATAGGCGTCGCGCGCGAGACTTAATATAAAAATTGTGCGGATGCAGGGCTAACTCATATCGATTCGCAATGCATGCCTACGCAAGTCGTCACAATGATGACGTACTATGCAGTACCCATACTTATGTGGTCCTCGTTAATCTTGAGGGTCGCATTCAACACTCAAGTGTCGACAGACACGCGCTTTAAGGGAATGGTCTCTTGACGCTGGATAACCGTCAAGTGCGATTGAAAACCACACCCTCTTCTGCACCCTGTGGAGAGTGAGTGGTACACAGGTTCATACCTGTGGTGACAATCGTCTCTTATTGCCTTGGAGACCAGCTCCATCATCCAGGGTCTGGAAAAAAGTAAAGGGGGTTGACTTTGACGACTTCCACGGACTACAATGTCCAACTATAAAAACTAACAAGCAAAATCACCTAATAAATAAATAAATATCCCAACGCTCATATATCAAATCAGATATCGAGATAAAATAAAGGAAGGAGGAAACATAAACCCATCAGGTATGCAGATCGTGCGACAAATGGTTGTCATTCTCACTGCCTCCAAAGTAAGACTCGTATACCAAGCTCCATGTACCAACCTGCATAAAACATAGGCACACACAACAGCCACATTGTCATACCCCAATGTGGTCAACTTTACTGTTTCCTGTAACTCACACCACGCCTCACACACTCAAGCCCTAGTCATAATCCAACTTTCCATACATCTCATAAGTTCTTTATAATGGTCATTAAAAGAAGTCCGGTTAAAACCCTAAAAAAAACATATCAAATCTCAGGGCTAAGACAATCGAGTTGAGGTACAGGTGTAAACAAAGTTGTGTCATGAGCCCACAAGTCGGCGATCAACCAACCGACTTGTTATCAATGATAACAGAAAATGATCGTCGTAGGATCAAGCTGAAGCTAGTTAAAATCCTGGATCGAATGTCCAAAGAAGGCCTATATCATAAGACAAGTCAATATTCAAGCTAAATCGTCAATGTGTGGAGATCAAATCCCCATGACACGTTCTCATTCAAGACTCTCCTGATAGCCAAGTCGAGGTCTACCTCTAAGTCAGTGCCCAAGGAAAGGTAGACCTATGGCAGAATCTCCCCCATACAGAGTGGATCGCCAAAGTCGCCATCTGTCAAAATATAGTCTATCTCCTCTAAACTAAAAAAAATTCGGCAGCACTTCCCGTAGGAAAAATGTCTGTCCATAATTTATATCAGCCTAAATATGAAAACATAAATAATATGCAACCTTCCAAAGTCAAATTTTGTCTAAATCCTTGAATTGGCAAAAATTTGGGCAACACTCCCTTTGGAAAAGAAGACTTCCCGGATTTTTACTAAGCCATATAAATCAGACAAGTTGAACTTTTGAAAAGTCAACTTTTGACTAACTCCTTGGATTTGCAGAAATTTCGGCAGCGCTTCCTGTAGAGAAAGTAGCTTACCAAAATTTATACAAAGCTAAGTTCAAAATTTAAAATGACTTTGACTTCTCAAGGTCTAATTTGATCTAACTCCCTGAAGTGGCAAAAGTTTGGGCAGCACTCCTTTTAGAAAAGAAGGTTTCCCAGATTTTTACTAAGCCAAAAAGTTAGACAAACTGAACTTTTGAAAAGACAAAATATGACTAACTCCTTGGTTTTGTAGAAATTTCGGCAACGCTTCCCGTAGAGAAAGTGGTTTACCAAAATTTATACAAGACCAAGTATAATAAAAGATCCCAGAAAATGTTGAAATCGACCTAAGTAAAATAAACTTAGCTTAGAAAATATAGAAATTGAAACTAACTCCTATAGCTCTAGCACAAGGCGAACAACTAAAACAACTACCTATCAAACTGAAACTCAGACCAAGTAGTAATCTCACTCAGTCACATGCAAGGCCAAACCACAAAGGTAAGTACTCTCACCAACCCAAAGTCAATTTATCAAACAATAGTTCGTAGTCTTTCAATGATTTATCCCTTTATACCCAGCTTACATAGGGCATAAAGCTAGATCACCCAAACTTATGGGAACCTGCCTAGCTCAACCATATAGTATACACAAACACAGGACACAATAACTTTTCTCTCTTTGGGCATATGACTAGGCCACCCTAGTCGTCGTGAACTGTTTAAGTATCCCAACTTTATATAATTATCTGCACTTAGTTTTTTGAGGTAGCATATAACTGGACCGATTATCTTTAGCTCAAGATTCAGTCTGACCCTTCGTACCACAAGTTTACTCTTAATTAGTACTCTCTTCAGTTGGTGATAAGCTATAGTCAGACCACCCAAACTTATGGAACTCTGTCTGACTAGCCTGTTCATAGATAAAATAATAGTAAAGTATAACCAAGTTATATCTTTTTGGTTCCAGCATGTGTGTGGCATTGGACCAAGACCACCCAAACTTATTGGAACTTGTCTGGTCCTCAGCCTGGTTTATTCTCTTAAAACCAAAGCAGAAAGAGGCTGAGTCACCCAAACTTATGGAACATGCTCAGACCTCCTCGTTCAGAAACTAAAGAAACTGAAAGACCCCCAAGTCAAACAAGGCGACCAAGCCACCCAAACTTATGTAACATGCTTGGTCCCTGAAAAGTCAATCACAGTCAACCCTCGCAATTCAAAGCAACTAGACCACCCAAACTTATGAGAACCTGTCTGGTCCTTCACGCCATCAAAAATAAACGTAGCACTCCAATCTTATGGAGACTCTCCCAACCTTTCGTTGACCCAGTCAAACATGCAATACTGCCTTCCTCCCACCTTTTCCCCAGATGCAATCCCACACAGTCTGCTTTCAATCAAAACAATAAAACTGAAACTGACATTGCACATACATTCCTTTACTTAGTCTGGTTTATGTCCTGAAAGTCAAACTGCAAAGTCAAAGTAGGGATGCACATAGTATACTCAGTCAAAACATAACAATGAATACAAATAGGGGTTATAACTGGGTTTATAAAATGAAAGCAATGTTTATCTTTCAGTTCTCTGCCTCCAGAACTCCTCCTGAGTTCCGGCAGAGCTCCCGCAATCGGTGGGCTGACTCCCCACAGAGACTTGTTGCGGTCCTACGGGTTGCAATCCCGCCTGTCGCCTTCCTCTAAGAACTAGATTAGACTTAGAGTCAGAAAGGCAGAAGGAGGGGTTTCAGACTTTCGAGATACAGGAGAGGGACAAACTCAACTCCCAGGAGAGGGCCTTGTAGTCTTCAGTCGTCTGAGGGCCCCGCAATGATGGTCAAACGCGTAGCCGCCGGTCAAATCGAATTCAAACTGTTGCAATAGCCCCTCCTGTCGAACCTCCAAGTCGCAGCGATAATCCGCTATCAGAAGCTTGACCACCTCTTCTAAGTTACAATGCCGCTTCTCTCAGCCAAACCGCCATTACTCAGCCTCTAAGTGTCGTACTTGGATTAAGCATACCCTGGAAGGTAACGTGCGCGACTATTAAGATACGGTGGTACTTAGCGGCAGCAGCACCTCATAACAACGACTCTGCAATCGGCATTCGTGCCTTCCACAGCCTCTTGAAATAGCCACAGATATCAGCGGCAACAGCCGAAATACGTCCATATGCCAGCCACACAGTCCGTCATTATGTGCAGGTCCATGCTCTCACATCACAGCCCCACTCAACGGGTTGGGGATGGCAAATGCTGCACCCGTAGGAGGAACCCGCCTTGTGGCTGAACATCCACTGGTTTGCACGCACACCAACTCCGAACGCCAATGAGGGTATACTCCCGCCATCATCAACATAGGTGCCCACAACTCTCCCTCCTACCCGACTCTTAGCGCCTAGGCCGTTATTGCACAGCTACCAACAACCTACAAGTCTGCGCCATCTGTCAACGGATGTGCTACCTTAACCAGATTCCCACAGAAGCGATTGGTTTTTCCAACAACAGACAACCGCCCGCTGCATCTGTTCACTTGAGTGACTGCGAACAACACCTACACATTTGATTCTCTGCGAATCAGCCCTGCTCTCTCTCGATTGACTGCAGACTGCCCTGTCAAAGAGCGAGGCTGCAACCGGTAGACAACAAGAATTTCGGTGTAAGTGTGGGCACAGGAGCTGTCAGACGCTACATCGTTGCCTCGTCCGCGCGAAAGATGGAGAGCGGCTTTCTTCACCGGTAGGCTGGGCAACGCACAGTCAGACAGTTAGGTCTCCGAACGCTCGCAGGTAAGCTTCAAAATTCGCCGCTGAGCTCACGGTATCCTCGTCGGTAAGACGAGCAATGCGCCAGCCAAACCGGTAAGTTTTCAGCCTGCGGCTTGTGTCGAGCTACTCCGATCATTTGGAAAGGCAAAAATGAAATGAATCCCTCCCTACAACGCGGGTAGGGTCACTGAAAAATCCTGCACCGAGTCTGCCTTCGAACTCGGTACTATCATCGTAACCAAGCTCCTCAGTCCTTCCCTTGTGTTCCCTGCCTCACTCGCCCGAATTGATGCAGCCCTATAAAGAAGAGGAGGAGAGGAGTATCGCCATGGAGAGGGAGCCGCCCTGTGAGGAGGGATACCACAGCGACGAGGAGGAGAATTTCGACTCTCAACGGTATCACCCTCACCAGCTGAACGATGCATGCGCACTCCTGCCCCGTTCTCCTAGTGTCTGCTTCGAAGTAAGTCCTTCCCTTGTCTCTCTCTACCTTTACCCTCCCTCTTATTCGGTCGGTGCTTCCTTCGTTACGATGAGCAAATATCCGAATAGATCTTCCGCTAAAACATGAAAGTATACATCGTCGTATTTTGCCTCTTCCTTCTGGGCACAACTATTAGTACTGACCCCAGACAAACTAATGTCCTAGCGCAAAAACTAACGTTGCTACTACGTTCACCCCGCCTCTAATCCCCCATTCTTCATCTTGGCTCGCCCAAAACTACTAAGGAACGACCAAGATAGCACGCTTTTACTCCCTCCATCGCTCCTCCCCGATAACTTCGCGCAGCTCATTTTCCCTCTCGCGCCAAACCTATTGCCCCATTGCCCAATCTGACGCCGCCAGTCAATTCGCGATGCCCAAAAAACCCCGTTCAGGACTTTACTTCAACGAAATCGGTCAAGAAATGACCGAGATACACCAATTTGTGCTTCCTCCTATATCTGTTTCCGCCATCTCCCGCGCATGCTATTTCTCAATTAACTTGTTTCCCACTCGTCCTTTTCCCAATCTGATTACAAATTTGACGTTGCCATGGCCTAAAACCCGCATTTCAGGTCTTTCCCCGCCCGTTTTCGTTAAGTAACGGGTGAGGTCTTCATCCCTTTGGTTCCTCCAACTCCTGCTTGCTCCGCCATAACCCTCTCGCCTTCTGCATGCACTCTATACATTTTCCCGTCCAAGTTCACTCACCCGCTTGTTACTGCCTCCGCCCCACCTCTGCGCCAAACTACGGGCTAACGCAGGCATCGCCTGACTGATACAGACAACAGTACAGTGGTCATGGAAGTCGAAAGCCGCTACGAAACAACTTCACCTGCCGGGTCAATCAGTGGCTGGCACCAAGGCGCACAACCTATGCACGGCTGTTGGGGCAACTCCGACCCCCTCGATGAGTAGGCAGGGGGCGTAGGACTTGTTGCGCAACCTGCAGTCGCGCGCCTAGCGGAGCACGCCCCGGTGCAGATTTTAGTGGTTGCGGCAAATATTTAGTGGAGACTTTGAGGCCCGGGCTGGAGAGGGGTCCCAGGTGAGCACCCGCTGCAGTTAGCGCCGTAGCGGGCCTCCCGACAGTGCCCCGGGCCGCCTGTGCCTAGGCACAATCCCGCCTATCAGGCCCCAACGACACGTCCACACTTCTCACTGTAGATGGCGGGGGCAGACTGTACACCCCCAATGACTCCCACCACCCTCGGGCTACTAATTCCCTTTCTCCTTTAGACTATTGATGTTCTCCCATTGGAAAGCGAGGGAAGCCATGACCACAGACCCCACCACACTCGCACACGTTGACCTCCTCGGTCCGTGTTCCTGCGTCGGTAGGACGGAAGAATTTCGCCAACATCCCCAATGCGCAGGAACCCGAACGGGTCCATCAAAAGATGCGCATGATCAAGGTCCTCGACTGCCACCACGGCCGCCTATGTCCGGAAATCTAAAAGTTGAGCCAGGTTGGTCGGTCTCGACGTCCGTCTCAAACTTGATCACCAAGCTAAGGACTTTAGAAAACAATAAAACAAAATAAATAAAAAAATAAAAAAAATAATAGTAACAATAAACGTCGCGCGCTCTGCCGGTCTGCAACGTCATGCACGCCCAGGCCGCATATCGATGCGCCTCGCCGTCATACCTCGTACGCGCCGCTCACCCGGGCGAGACCGCACTCGTGCGACTTGCAGAAAACACGCCAAATACCCTTGTAAAGGTATTTGGTACGACAACGGATACCCTTGTAAGGGTATTCGCACCGACAATGCCGAAACTATACTCTGGTCCAGAGTGAGATATTGTTTTCCTTATCCTATGTGGTTTAAGGAAAAAAAGTTACACTATCACCGAAAAGGAGGAAGGTGTTGATACCCTATTAAAGCGTTGTATGTAGGGGTAAACGACTATTATTTGTCATAAGGGGAGGAGTGGTCACCTAACCTTATGTCAAGCAGATTCACCTTATCTCTACTGCCGGAGTCTGATCAACCTCGGTTGTGTGAGGTGGGGTTGTCCTACTTTATGCGTAGGGGGTTGATAGGATCGCAATACTGGAATCAGAGGGAATGTGGTAAGACTCAAATCAAAAGCGGGGCTTGATGTCGAAATGTTATCCTGTTAGGCGGATTACACCACCCCTTGACACATATCACAAAAGTTTTATAAACATCATGTATGATACCTGTTGGAATGAGATAATAACTTGGACGAAAAACTTTGGACGAATGGTTTCTCTCATTGACTGGTTAGTTCAAACTTTGTCTGAACTATTCCAGAAGGTTGATTTAAAAGAAAAAAATCGTAAGGGGGTTAATCTTGATTTTCTGGATAAAGGGATGTATCAACCTAATGGATTTTCTTTTTTGACTAGCTGGAGGGCTTCCGGTACCACTCAGAGAGACAAAAACGTTTTTCAGTGGCCGACAGTGGGATGATGGTGGGACCATTTGGAAAAGATCCTTATTTCGGTTTCCATGAATAAAATATGAAAAAAATCCAAATTTTGATGCTATAGTATTTTTTTTTAAAAGATTGAATTCAATTTTGTTGATATAATATTTTGCTTTGATGAAAAATCCGGGTTAGTTCTAGAAGATTGTTGGAATTCTTGTGTATTGTGATCGTTGCTTGCACATGTAAATTTTATAATGATCATGATTTTATTTTCATTTTCACGATGAATAACGGGGACGTCGTTCAATGGGGTCCAGGAATGCTGTCAGAACAAAAACCTTTAGGACAAGGGTATCCGCTTGGTATTTTGAACGTCGGACGCTGCCCGACATTTGTGGAGATTTTGACTTGCTAAAATTGATGGGTCTGTCGAAAGTTCATTCAGATCTGACCTGCGACTGAAAAGCTTTTTTTTTTTTTTAATTTAGATGTGTGCCGACGTCCAGGATAAACGGTGTGCTCGGTTGTATTTTGTAGGTCTCAGAAGGCATGTAGGCGTGAGAATACTAAATTTAAATTTATGCTACTTAAAACGAGAACGAACGGTTGTACAACTACGAGATTCTCAACATCAGTAGGTTAAAAGGGACTACCACGCAGGGTATGGGGCCACGATGCAAGAGAGTTAGGGCACTGGATTGTTTATGTTCCTAAGCTAACCACGGGGTTTAAGGGTACACCGAGGGCCGGAGGGGCCGGTGCTATGAATTACCTGATTGAGTGACCTTGCAAGCCGTGGCCGCACGACCAATTGACGGAAAAGTGACCAGCAAGGTCTGGTAGGCCTTAAGCATGAAGAATGACTAGGGCAAAGTTCCTCATATAGAGAAGTTGCTCCTACTACACTCGTAGTAGGAGTTAGCCCATTAGGTAGATATGCTGACCTGATATGCCGCAAATATGAGGATCGAGACTAAGATGCCCTAACAAGGCTAGCTCCTTTTAAGGAGCAGCCTGAAGGCTGATGAACCACTATGTGGGCATGTTTCGAGCGAGTGATCCTCGAGCTCGCGTGGCTGAAAAACGTTGCGTGAAGATCAACATGACCCCTACTCAAGGATGACGTGCATAAATTGAGAAATAGTCCGATTTTTTTTCGATCCCATAAGGGATCGAACTCGGGTCTATATTTCAACAGTTCATAGGGCTTACCACGAATCCGACGAGACCCTTGGCGTAAAAGTCAATGGGAGAGGGGGGGAAAATAACAAAAGAAGTGTTCGCCAGCTGGCGGAAAGAATGTGCAGAGGGGAGATCCTCTGCAGGCGCCCGTGTCTAATGGGCAACCGTTTTTTTTAAGAAAAGATGGTTTTTTTTTTGTTTTTTTTTTTTAGATTTTTTTTTCTCACTATTTTCCTACTTTCATTCCCCACGAGTTGTGGGGACTACTTGGTGCCCGTTCGTTTTGACGAACGCGCTGAAAGGAAAGAAAAGAAAAAAAAACCTAAACTACGGCGCCAGATGGTGCAATGTGAAGTGCAGACACTGCAGTCCCTAAGAAGGAGGCGATGACATCTGTTCGCAAAAACTTGGTAAATGTTTTTTTTCTTTAGATTTTGATTTTGATTTTTTTTTTTTTTTCTCTCCTCCCCTTGTCGTGTCACGGTTGTCTGCGCTCGTTCGTCTTGGTGAATGGGTTGCAGATTGACACCTGTATCTGGCACCTTTGGCGCTTAGGTACGGACGCGTGCGGGGAAAGAGGAGAAATGACCGTGTTTGAGCTTCACTCTAGTTCGACTCTATGAAGAGATTATGGGAGGGAACACTTGTTCGTTTTCGAACGACTAGTTGCCCCGCACATGAGGAACGAGGAGTTTGAAAAGAACAAAAAAAGAAGGGGAAATGGTCATGTATGTGGCCGTGGTAATAGCTCGGTGAGTGTGTAGAAGTGTGTGGGGGTGAATGTGACTGCGCCTGTTCGTTTTTTAACTAGGCTGTAGTAATGGTTGGGTACATCCATTCCCTGAAGCATGTGCCCTGAAGGGAAGGTCAGATGCTTCTGGGATTGGAAAAACTTGGTTCCCTTAGGGGAACATCAAGGATTGTCGCCCTTGATGGTGAGTTCAGATCAACGACCCAGACCAACTACGAATTTTTGCTTGTGGCCCAAGTTGCTGCCCACAGTCCTCAACTGGCTATAAAAGCCAGCAGCCCCACACTTTGCCTCACAGTTGTTAAGGCTGTAATGTTGGTCATTTGCATTTCAAGTGCAAATTGAGCTCCATCACAGTGTGAGGGGCGACGATGCTGGTGGAGGTCTGCAAGGGGAGAGAGAGAGAGACTCGGAGGGGGGGGGGGGGDGGGAAGTCATAGCCAAAAGTTGGGAGCCCTCTGCCCCACCTCAGTGCTAATGCTATGTTTGGTAGGTTGTGTGGGGGTCTAGGGCAAGCAATACAAGTTGGGGAGGCAGTGTCTGATTGGCGAAACAACAATGGTGGTATGTTGAAGAGGGACCTTGCTGCATAAATATTTTGGTGCATCGACAAAATTATTTTCAGGGGAAAGTGTTGCCGAAATTTTACGGCACACTGTTTTTTTTTGTTCAGGTGTGCGAGCAGGTGGTGGTGGTGCTGGAAAACCGTGATGCTGATTTTAATGACACAACGAGCGGCAGTCCTGAATTTATATATTTGTGTGCGGCCGTGGTGATAGTTTGATAGCGCAACAACAGTGAGACGGCTGTTGGGACTTAATGGCGCTTGAGGATTGTACATAAGATCACAATTTATTTTTTTCAGGGACAGGTGGTGCAAGCGGTTCACATTTTAAAACCATCAGGTGTGGCGAAGAGATCATTGAGGTTTGAGACACCTAGGATTTTGCATCGGAGGCCGCATTTGTTTTTTTAAGACAAGCAGCGCAAACCGTTTTTGAGTTTGGGATCATTCGATGCTGCAGCAGTGCTATGCAACTGCCTTGGATCATTTTGGTACCAGGAGGGACCTATTTGAGGTCGAATCATAAGTGATTTGCATACGTATTCTTAGCGCACGTGATGATTGGAGGAGGTCTGGATTGGCGGGTTGGTCTGGGATTATCATTGAGGACATGGTGTAGTTGGGACTGCATTGGGACCACATGGGACTCATAGGTGAGAGCACCCTCTTAGAGGGCTATCTCACTTAAGTCTTCAACGAACCCATTTTTTTTGCGTATCTGAGCATTTGGAAAAACGCGGACCACATATTTTGAACTTCAACGACGACCATCTTTGATTTGGTCGGAGTTGGCTTTCTTGAGTGAGCCACTTCTAACTTCACTCAAGATCAGTTGATTGACTCACACTTCCCTTCACACCTGTGTGAACCCACACTTGGCTTGACCTTGTTTGTTTTAAAATTTTCGAAAGAAAAGTTCCAGAAAAGTGGTGCGAGTTATGCATGTGAAAGGAAATGTCTGACTTGGGTATGAGATTGTATTGTTTACTTTTGAACTTGTTTATTACGTGTTGTGTAGGTAGGTAGAAGGCTGTTATAAAGGACACGTTTGATGATGTCTACTTGAGAAGATGAAAATATTCATCTCTCTTTCCCCTTCTCTTGCCTGCTTGTCAAGAGGACCTGTATTTTGCAAATGGTTAATCCAGTGTGTGCCGTAAAAAAAATTGATTTAAATAAAAATGACAAAAATAAATCGACTTAGCCTTTCCCTGAGGTCTGTCCGTTCTATCCCGAATGACTTTATCTGTCTATATCTATCCAAATGACTCTCATTCTCTAACTACTTCGACTCTTCTTCGTCCAAGTTACCTTGAGCTTAGGAAATGAGAACATTGAAACCTACTTCTAGTGGATACGTTCTCTTTCTATAGGAAGCATCTAGGGCGGGGGTTCATTGCTTTAGGAGTCGACCCTGCTATCGACCCACAGTGGACCGTTCTACAGGGGGTTACTCTGCCAATTTGGTAGAGACGAACCGACTTTTGAGATACGAGCTTTGAGCTCGGGCGAGGAGGAGCAGTACCCCAGACCACTTCCTAGAGGGTGTGACATGCAACACCTCAAATAATGCACCCGATTAAGAATCATTCGCAAAGCAGTCTGCCATCCAAAAATATTAGAAATGTATGAAGACGGATATGCGTGTCTAATCTTAGGTCGGCAATAGGATGAAATGAATGACTTTAGCAACACGTTTCATCAAGTCAAAATTTGATGCAGACCGACTACCTTGTGTGGGGCTATCGGCCGCTATCCCCTAATGAGAAAAAAAAGAAAAACCAAAAATTGTGCGTGGGGTTTTCATGGGGGGGGAGAGGGGAGGGATGGATTATTGATTTTTTCAAAAGGGTTCAACTTTCTCTCTCTCTCTCTCTCTCTCTCTCTCTCTCTCTCTCTCTCTCTCTCTCTCTCTCTCTCTCTCTCTCTCTCTCTCTC
>BFEA01000694.1:77884-103858 GCA_003427395.1 Chara braunii | reverse complement strand
GGGGGAACGTCAGGAATTGGAGTGGGAAAGTTGGGATCGAGGCGAGGGGGAGTGGGGAAGCGCAACGGGGGGAAATCGAGGACAGGTTGGGGAGAGTCGGGGAAGAAGCGGGTTCAAAGTCGGGATGGAGGTGGTGAGGGGAAGGGGATCGCGATCGCAATTAAGCGCGATCCAGGCAGAGTTGGGATCGGGGTGAGGCGGGAAAGTGTTGGGATTGGGTCGCGGGAGGGATTGCGCGGGGAGGAATCGGGGTCGGATGGGAGGAGTGGGGGGAAACGTCAGGAATTGGAGTGGGAAAGTTGGGATCGAAGGGGGGGGGAGTGGGGAAGCGCAGCGGGGGGAAATCGAGGACAGGTTGGGGAGAGTCGGGGAAGAAGCGGGTTCAAAGTTGGGATGGAGGTGGTGGGGAGACGGGGATCACGATCGCAATTAAGCGCGATCCAGGCAGAGTTGGGATCGGGGTGAGGCGGGAAAGTGTCAGGATTGGGTCGCGGGTGGGATCGTGCGAAGAGAAGGTCGAGGGGTGGTGTGGGAAGATCAGGGTTGAGCCTAGGGGAAGCAGGGCAGTCGCTTGAACATGCGCGCAAGGGGGAATCGGGGTCGGACGGGGTTGGAATCGGCAGCAGGGAAACCTGGAATCGGGATCGGCAGAGGTGAAGGAGGTGGGCGGGGAATGTGGCTAAGTGGGGAAGGAAGCAGGACGAGTAGAGGGGGGGAAGGAAGCGGAGTGCCGAGGGGATAATCGGGAGGGAAATTGCGGGGGGAGAGGAAATCGAAGTGGGGGGGGGGGCAAACACGATCGGGAAGGGGGGACGGGGTGGGGAGGAGGGCGGGGGGATGGGAGGGGGGGGCGGAACGGGGGGGGGGGGGGGGGGGGGGGGGGGGGGGGGGGGGGGGGGCGAGTCGGGGTAAGATCAGGGAAGTCGGGATTGGAGGGAAAAAGGAGAAAGGGGGGAAGTATGTGACGACGTGGTGGGAAATCGCCAGTCCACGTGTCAATGATCCTTCCGCAAACTCACCTACAAGGACCTTGTTACGACTTCTCCGTCCTCCAATGATAAGGTTCAATGGACTTCTCATAGCACCGCCAGCTGCAGGTCGTCGAGGTGGCTGCAATCCAAACACTTCATCGAGCATCCTGTAGGAAAACAGCAGCAGCTGGAGTAGCTCCAGCGTCGAGAAAAGGTGCCAGCTTGGGTGACGAGCGTATCTGGTCGCGTTGATGGACCAAGCGCGGCTGCAAGAACGGACTTGGCGATAGCTATCCATGATGGCAGGATAGCAAGGGAGGGAGGGAGGGAGGGAGCAGAGGTTCGGGAATCTTCTCCGATACCAATCTGACATCGAGCAGAGGGCACGTGTGGAGATGGTGAGAGAGAGAGGAAGGAGATGGACACACACACGAAAAGCAGCAGCTGAGTGAAGGTCCAGTCCGCATCAATGAATGAACGAACGAGTGAAAGAGTGACCAACCTGGCCTGGGCCTAGGCCGGAGAGATATACCGGCCTTGGTCCAGGCCGGAGTAACCCGGTATCGGGCCGGGGTCAGGCCGACGGCCTGAAACAGGTCCGGCCTCACTACCGGGCCGAAAGGGTACCGCTACATGGAAGGCACTCAGAGAGTCAATGACCTATATCACAGACGACGAGATCAAGACATGTAAGGATACACTTCTTGACCCGCGGTGAAAGATTGCGGACGTGGACACACGGTACAACCTCAAATGGAGCCTCTGACCACCCAGGGATCGCCTGTGGCCCCTAAGGCCAGCCAGGGACTTCACAATTCCCCCAAAGACCCCTCCGCTAGTATTGCTGCCCCAAGGTGAGGGGTGGGACACATACATCGCCAATGGCACTCTGCAACCGGTGTCGGAGGGTGCGGTGTCCCGACCCTCCTCCGTGTACCAAGTCCCTACTTGGTACCACTCTTAGTTTTAGTGTTGCGATCTGAAGCTACTCCCGAAACACTATGACACTTGGTACCTGGGCTATACCATGATGTGGACCGGTCCTTCTTGGTGCTTGCCTCAGTAAAAAGGTGCGCCGCAGGACTTTCCATTGGTCCACACAGGCTCGGCGCCCTGCTGTATAGCAGAGCACAACCAGCCTGTGGCCGTGGTAGCCGCCGGACTCGCCCTGGGACGCGAAAGTAGAGGGATAGGTGTTGTCTTTTCTATTATGCACCAAGCGCCCCTCTACAGGGTTATGGGTCAGGTGCATGACACTGGCAACAGTTAGAGAAACATAAGGCTAAACAAAAAGCAGCAAGAAAAGAAAAATGGAAGAGAAAACCAAAGGTCTAGTTAACGCGGTAGGACCCCGGTAGTTGTACTGCAGGGCAGACACAGTAGGCCTGAAAAAGGGAAGTGTGAAAAAGAAAGAAAAGGGGGTAAGGATGAAAATCGGGTTTTGAGTTTGTGCGTGGGCTTGCACCGCTATTCAAGCGAAGCTATGGCGCGAAGGAAATTTGAAGCGTCATCCTTTCTTTCCACATTTATTATTATTGTTATTATTATTATTATTATTATTATTATCATTATTACCTTACCGGTTTTCAAGCGAGGCCTTCCTTTTCCCTTTTGTCATTTCGCGGGAAGGCCAACGGTCTGAATTTGGAGCTGTAGTCCGAGTTGGCCTGCCCCGCTTATTCCGTCTGAGAATGAGCGTAGACTGAGTGTCGCGCGGTTAGACCCCAAAAGAAGGGCGACCCGCGGCCGCATTGGTAGGGAACCTATCACCCCCGAAAAAGGGTCATAAGCCCCCTCCTTGCCATCGGACACGGGTACCCGATGGGGATAGGCCGAAGTTGTATTTTAAAAGGGGGGAATGTGATCGCCGGTATCCCATTATGGGACCATCACCTCAGAATAGCAGTCACCCTTTAGTGAGACGAAGCGACTGAGACCGATAGCAGAAGGCCTGTGGATATCGCGGCCATAAGTTCTTTTCTTTTCTTTCCTTTCTTTGGTTTTCTTTTATGAAAAATCACAGTTTTAAAATTATTTTGTTTACTTCCGAATTTTTACTGAGCCTTGAAGCTTTTCGTTTAGAGCACATCGGGGTCGCACTCGCCTGTAGCTCTATAAAACAGAGGCTGCCCCTGGATCTTGAGGCAAATACGTGAGGGGAGTGTTATCACTCCTCGAGTGTGAGTAGTGGTATTGTGCGGGAGCCTTGATTCCAGACACTCTGGACTCAGCTTGGCTAAGTACTTTTGCGAACACGGATAGTGCGGACTGGGCACTGGCGCTGGCTATTGACAAAGAGTGGCTATGGCGCTGCATGGGTACAGGCCCGGGTACTGGTATCACCAGGCCCGTTGGAGGCCCGTGTCTGGGGAATGGCCCTGGATTACCGTCATACTCAATTACGACGATGGAGATGAAGTGCTATTGAAGATCAACGTGGAGGGAGCAAGAGAGGGAGAGATGCGGACTAACCCGAAGCTGCAGGACGCGATTTCGGAGGCGAGAGACCGAGCGAAGAGACACTGTAGACGGGACGGAGTGACGGCAAGGCTACGGATAACGGTGGCTTACCACGAGACTGAGACCTCGATGGACACAGCGGACCTGGAACAGGTCCACCAGGACAGAGACTCGGGAGGGGAAAGTGAGATCAGTGACGCAGACCGGGAGACGGATTTCAAGTCATGGAACAGACCAGGCGAGATCCAGAGGCATCACCGCGCCGTGAAGTCGGTGGAGGAGGGACCCGAGGCCAGCTCGAGGCAACTGACGCCCAGAGACCGCGGGGCGGGAGAGAAGGATAACAAGGGAAAAGACACGTGTAAGGGGGACACACGAGAGAGAGAGAGGTCAACGAGGGGAGAGACTGACAATCGTGGGGCGGTTACGAGAGCGTGCGAGACGTGGCCTGGTGAGTGAGAGAAGAGTCAGCGGAGGGAGCGACTGTGTGAGCGAAGCAGGACGTGAGCTTGGAGAGTGCGGTTGATGTCAACTGCTTCTCGCACACTCGCGTGACGTGCCTGCACCTGTACGCCAGTCGTTGCTCGTATGCTCGCGAGACGTAACTGCAGCTGCAACAATGACAAAAAGATAAGGGAAAAAGGGGGAACCTGCCCGAACAACATGAGAAGTATCCGTTAAGAGAGGCTAGTCTGCAGGGCGTGGTATACGTTGCTACTCGATCTGCTTGCTGCGTGCTGAGCACGGTCTCTCCCTGTCTTGGACATGGATCAACAGCTTTTCACTTGTGCGTGGGCTGTAATTACCTGCTAATTGGTGAGTGACCAGTGAGAAGCTGAGTTGGTGCCTGCGTAAACAGGGGGAGGCTCGATGCATCTACTATAATCGGTGTATGCGTGATCTGTTTTGGCTACGAGCTAGTTGCGGAGGAAGTCGTGAGGGAATAGACAAGAAAGGAGGCTCGGACTTTTGAGTAGTATTCTTGGTGATGTCACCCTTCTCCTACTAATTGGTGTGGGATTTTTGAGATTGGAGTCTGCGACCTATGGCTTGAGGGCAAGGGTCCAGAACGAAGAAAAAAAAAAAAGAAAAAAAAAAGGGGGAGGACGAAGTAAAATAAAAGAGAGTGAGCGCGTTAGCAGCAGAAGTTAGTCGCTACTTACTCGCGCTGATGATAATCGTTCCATGGTAAGCGATCATTAGCATCATCACGGGGCTGATCTGAGAGTCGGAATATGGTTTCTTCTCGCCATCAATAGTGACATGCCAAGAGAAGGTAGGTGAGTAACGAGACCAAGAGAAAATTCGCGAAGGAGAACTGAGGACACTGCAGTGTGCCGTCGATAGCTTTTGTTGACATCAGYAGCTAAGTCCCTGTGTCGTTGTCTTCACCCCCAGCAAGGAGCGTATCTGGAACGTTCCTCTGGGTTAACTGAGCAGCATAATCCCTTGAGTAGGAGGRGACCGTGTTCTCTTCCTCACGCTACGYGTGTGTTCARTGTGATGACTCMTGCTACTGCACGAATGTAAGATAGAAAAGTCCAAGCAAAAGTCARATATATCCTAAGAGGAGCTCRAATAGTCTTGGGGTCGAGGRTCTGAGATAGCTGAATTGGGGTCTTGATCATTACTTACTATCTGGAGCRAACGAAGACGTWYGCCATCTTCGACCAAGCAGAATAGGTTGTGACCGGATAAGCAGCTGGTCTACCGTGCGTTTGTTCAATTTTTGGCCAGATAAGTTTCTGAGGCATGAAAAGGATAAGTAATTGATGGTTGACGTCACCCTCATCCTTGCTTGGTAACTTGGTGACAACTACCTAGTTAATTGAGCTTGTTGGTCAGGGACAAGAGCTAAATAATGTTTGATTGTATATAAATTCACTCTCTAATGTTTGCACTCCCTGTCAAAGCATTAGCACAAGAAAACTCCATCCCCTTCGCTCAGTGTTCTAATCCTTGTGGTTGTGAGAGTCAGGACGTAGTGACTGTCTTATGGTTTACTAACACTTTAGTGTCAGTAGAAACAAAAAGATCGGGGCGAAGAACTCGTGAGTTTACTAACGAAGCGAGTATCATTAAATAGAGTCAAGTGAAACAAAAAATGAATAAGACGATGCCCTGATCATCACCCCTGGTTTCCGTGCTGATAATCAACTCCTGAAGTCTTGATTGAATAACGGGAGCATTGAGCAGAATGAGGGGAAAAAGGAGATTGACAATTTTGGAACAAGAAACAATACAAAATAAGTTTTGGATCTTTGTGATGCTTTCTGACTTCGTTTGTAATTTCCAGCGATGATTGTCTAAGAGCCTTGCTTTCATGCTGAGAGTGTGGGCTTGACAGGGGTTGGGAGCATAAGTGCAGATAGAACTTCAGTCTATCTCCTCACCCCTCGCAGACAGTCGTGCGAGCGTACGGTCTCACGAGTTTCTATACTCTGGTGTGGCCGAAAGCATGTATGAGTAAACGAACTTGCATGTTCTCTTGATCTGTGATCCTAATAAGTACTTGAATGAGTGAACGAGCGTTCAATTGGGCACGTTCGCGGATACAACGATTATGCGGTACGTGGTCACTCTAGGGGATCTTGTGCAGCCACGTAGAGCCTGTGGTTTTTAGAGTTGCATTATCTCTCGAGTCAACGAAAGTGCGAATGGCCGGGGGAAATGCAAATCACCGATGAGATTACGTGATCTTACCAAATACAGTAAATGTATGAGAGCATGGTAATCTGGAATGTTGCTGTCAAGTGATGAGTCATAAGGGAAGGAGTCAACTGCTGAGAAAAGTGGCTTACTTGATAGCAAGGTTTTTGCTCGACGGAGATTAGCTATGAGTAACTAGGATGGATAATGCTCTTAAGGACTGTTTCGAGTGTCGCTCTGCATAGCCCTTGCGTGGATCCTTGAACGCGAACCACTACCTGCAGTAATTCTTGTATTGCTCGGATGGAGATCACCTTCCTTCCGCGGTAATCCGAAAACTAATCAAGCAGAACCTGTGACTCACGACACATAGTAACCGGGGCCTTCACTAACGATACTGTGTATTCCTTTTACAAGAAAGGACCGTCTCCAGACTCTCTGTTCAACATTTTAAATTATGAGGCCTAGGAGTAACGGTGTAGAGATAAACATCACTACCGATAAGTAACGAACAAGCAAATTGTCATGCTCTAACTTTTACAAACGCGGCCTGGACGGGCAGACATATCCCGAACGAGCCCCTCGTGTACTGAACCGATCGGACGCAGGGGTCCTTCGACATGTACCTTAACCCACTTAACTACTCGTTGCCAATTGCAGTTTCCTTTAGCCTGATTAGAACCGCCGAGTTTTAGCCTTGGAACAGTCCCCTGTTTCAAAGCCTTTTGTTAATCATGCTCGGAGGACACCTGTGGCCACTTGATCATGCAGTACTACTTGGGAAAATGTTCAGTAAGTTATTGAACGTGGAAACAAACTGAGTATAGTACTAGCTTGTCCACCCCATGAACTAGGAAAGAGTAATTGTCTGACATCACCTCATAATCGAACCTGAAGTGGGACCCTAAGCATCGCCAGACCGGTATGAGTTGCCCTGGGGCTTTTACGATTCACAGTTACCAGAAGTGTTGCAGTAGACAGATGTCGGCCCCGAGCACGAGTCAACTGATAAGAGGAGCGGTAATCCAACCATGGGGAAAACTATGTGCAACCATCTCATCCGTGGGCTCCGTTGAGGAGGTAAGGAGAGCAGTCTGTGGGTGCTAATAAGAGAAAACCAGTCTATTATTCCTTGGGCAAACGAATAAATATTAAATAGAGAAACTGAACCAGACTTGAGACTAGTCCTAGTCAAACATACGGCAAGCCAACAAGAGACGAAAAGCAACAAACTATTGTAACCTGATCAGCAACTAGACAACTATCAAACACCATCCAGTCTGCGCACAAATTACTTCATACTAGAGGATGACTACTTACCTAGAATTCGAGGCTTACAGCTGTGTGATCTAAGTGTAAAAAAAAAAAGGGGGAAACATGAAGGACGATAAGATCTTAGTGGTGAAGAGCACACTAATCTGGGAAAAAAAAGAGGAATGGGAAGAAGTGTGTAAAGACATGGAAACCCACTGGGAAATGCAGAGAGAGCATGCAGTCGGAATAGCAGGTGAGAAGAAATACATCGAATACATAATCTATTTCTGCGGGCCTGACAACAAACTACACAGTACCAGTTCCATGCTAGAGAGTATGGAAGAGGCGAGGGCAAGACTTGTATGAGTTCTGCATCACTCTAAACACCGCGCAATGGTACACGCGAAATTCTATCAACTTCTAGTGGCAACCGATTGAAACCTTCACGTGCAGCAAGGTAATATAGTGAGTCACAACTTGGAGACAATATTCAGACAATACTCAAACAAATGTTTAGGCAGTATTCAGAGCGGTGCTCGGGAAAATACTCAACACTCAACAACAGTCAGTCCTCGGTTAGTAACTTTCAGCAGCTTTGGGGTTCAAGCAGCTTCTGAATCTGCAATCAATCAGTTTCTTTTAGATCAGCAATTCGTCTGTTTTATAATCAGCAATCGATAAGTGTTTTTTTCAGACCAGGAAGTCATTCGTCATTCAGTTCTCAATTTGCAAATAATCATCAAGTCAGTCAACATCAGATCAGCAAGCAGTCAGAAGAGTAATCAGATCAGCAAACAGTGAAGAGGGTAATCATACCAAGCAATCTGACCAACAAACATTCAGACAAACAATTAGATCAATGCAATCAGGCTAGAGATTAGCCCACTTATCCAGACATTCAACAATCAATTCAGCAACCAGTTCAATAACCAGATCAGTGATCAAGTCATTGATAATCAGCAAACGGCAAACACCACATTCATGAGTACGGTCCAATCATTCCTGGTCAGCGAGTCAGTGCTGACCAATCTCAATCAGTTTTCACATAAGGAGGCTATTCGTTACCAGTATGTCAATGCCATCGGCTTCAAACAGGGAGACCTGTCAATCTTCGTTGTCCAGACCAGCTTTGCTGATGGTACTATCCATGACCTGAGGCCATACCTAAAGAAGGGCAAGGAGACTCATGAGCATTTCGATCCAGTCTGGATCTCAGCCACCAAATACCTCGAGCAGAAAGAGAGGGAGCTCGATGAGAGTGGCACTCCGCTGATCCACAACTTTGGGTCAAAACTTTATACTGACTATCCCAGGCCTCATGTTCCTTCCATCCTCACAGATGGCACGAGTTGGCTTGATATGATCGGCTTGGCAAAGAGGTATATCTCTCCAGCGGTGATCAACATTGAGGCACTGACTGAGCCCACCGAGTATCCCTACCTCAAACGAGGAGTCTTTTCAGTGGACGGACTACCTACATTGTGGGAGGAGTTTTGCTCCATGGTTAACTTCCGTGTCATGTACCTCGGATGGTCATGCTCAGAGCTTGCTGGCTTCATGTGGCTCTTTGTCACGAGGCCTCAATCTCAGACTGTACATGGGCGTGGGTCACAGCACCAGAGATGAACAGTGAAAAGAGAGATTGAGAGAGACTGACCAGAGGGATGAGTGAGGACTCCTGAGAGGTGCTGACCATGCTTGTTTATGTGTACTTTCTGAGATTATTGTGAGTTCTCATTCATCCTTCATTCATTTGATCTTGCCTTTGCTCGAGTCAGTCGGTCTTGCTTCTTGCTTGTTCTTGCCCGATGATTGCTATCGTGGATGATCCTGTCACAGTTCTCAAAATCAGATTGACATAAATTATGCATGCATAGCACCCCATAATTTTATGATTATTATTTGCACAATTCTCTGCTGTTCCGAATCAAAATAAAAGATTCCTAAGATTGGGGACCGGTGAAGACCGCAATTGAAGAGTCTCGCTCGAAGTCGGACACACACAACAGGAAGGGATTTGCTTTAATTAATTTATTTTATTTATTGCAATCACAATCAAAATTTTGTGTGACAGTCTGTTGGCTTTCCGGTCGCCCGAAGTGGCCCGACTGGAAAAAGTGTGACAAAAATGGCACCGTTGCCATGGACATGAAAATTTTTTTGTGTCCGGAACGAGCCGGGGTCATCATCATCTTTGAGCTTTGATTAGGACGTGAGGACTATTGACATTATTGTGGGCTTCATGTTAATTTTATTATTCTCATTTGAGTCCCGATTCTCTTGAGAATCACGGGTGCTAACTGTGTCTTATTCTTTCCTTGTGTGAGGTACCACACTGGACCGGAGAAAGGAGATTGATATTATTGATTGGAGATAATCAGACTTGAATTCAGGTATGCCTTATGAGCCTATGATGCCTTTTGAACACTGAGAGGGGAAAGGAAAAATCAAGAGCTCGGGGAATTCATCAAGAATGCTAACTTCTGATGCATTGAGAGAACTCTCAAAAGTGACTACAAAAGGAATATTCCCTTATCAGTATGAGCATTGTTGGGTCTACCGTTCAGGCAATTCGGCTATCAACGCAGTGCTGGCTCGCTTCTTGGAGGGAGATATTTATGATATCTGTCCCTAGGTCAAGAAGGGAGACTTGACGACGGTGAGACCTTCAACTGGTTATGAGAAATTGCAATTCAGTCTCTTTATGATGAGAAGGCAAAATTAATTAAGCGGAAGAAGGAAGTGGAATGGGGTTTAATGCCAGTGACATATGAGACTGTTCCGACTCCTCCTTTACCTGACAACTATTGTGATGGGACTAACTGGCTGCCGATAATCAACATGGTATTGACAAGGGAGAAAAGAAACGGTGGTAATGAGAACTAAAGAGATTTCAGCAGAAGAAATCAGACAGAGAAGGCAAAAATTCGACAGAGGTTCAGACCCAAGTCAAGAGGAACTAGGGTGTCTCCTAAAGTCACTGAACACTTTAAGTAAGAGAGAGGTGTTCCCATACGAAGTCCGATATGAGATAGTCGAGAGCGGATGGGAGCAAGAACGATTATATGTACTGACATTTTATTTTACGGAACTGGACGTGTATGATGTAAGAATTTATATCCCAAAGGAGAGAAGTGCTGAACCAGTATATGGGAGATGCTGGAGATTTGCTGAGGAAGTGGTACTGAAAGAGAAAGAGAGATTCGAGAGGGAAAACAAGAACTTCACAGGATCAACTCGATTTACTGTCTTTGAGGGATTTCCAGCCCCTCCCTTGCCTGATAAAAATTTATCAAAAGATGATTGGTTTGCGGTGATTGAGTTTGCCCAGAAAATGAAAAGAGGCCAAAGAGTCAGATAAGTCGACGCTATGTACCCTTGAAAGAGAAATCTAAGCTTAGACTGATAAGAGGCAATGAAGGACTGAGTAAGGCTGAATCAGACAAACTGTTGAATTTTCTTAATTCTATAGCGAGTAGGGTTGTATTTCCTTATGAAATCGTGAGGTATGAAGCCATAAAGAGATCAGGACAAGAACAGGACAATCTGTATGTTCTTATATGCTATTTTATTGATCTTGATGAATATGATATTAGGATTTATATGCCAAAGCAAAGATTTGATGAAGGTCGAAAAGGTGCATGTTGGCAACGAGCGTCGAATCTTGTGCATGATGAAAAGAGAAGATTAGAGCAAGAGGGAAAAAACTTATCCTTTAGTACCTATATCACAACTTTTGTTGGGATACCATCCCCACCTGTTGAGGGACTCACATTCCCAAGATACAATACCATGATAAAGTTTGCATGGAAAGTGAAGAGAGCCCAAAAAGAATACTCTGAATAGCCAGGATAACTACTGTGATGGGTAAACTTTATGAGGTGATAGGGTGTGATAATCCTTTTGTGATCCTGAGATATGAGACTTGTGAAAGAGAGCCCATAATATTTAACATCCCAGTAGTCAAATTTCTGAGTACAGGCAGCCTGGACGTAAGGATTTATGTACCGGCAGGCCTAAAAGAGGAAGACGATTACTTGAAGTGTAAGACAAGTGCTTATATTAGTCTCATAAGAACCAAGGAGTGGCTTGAAAAGTTAAAGAGAAAGGTAACCTGGGGGAAGGAAGTAAGACAATTTGAGAGGCTTCCTAAGTTCTCAATTGCTAAGGGATTTGAAGGCAGGAGAGGCTGGATGCCTTTGTTGGAAGTTATTGCTGAGATTGGTAGAGCAAGAGAAAAAGACTCCACTGTGATGACAAAATTCATACTTTTGAATGCCGTTGAACACAGATTCGAGATCCCTGATTATGTCCAACCTGAGATCTACCTTTCAGATATTGTTTATGATGTTTAACAATGCCCAGCTTGAGTGAACATCTGACACTAGGAGTTGTGTTGGAAGGTAGAATAATTAAGGTAGAAGGGACTCTTCGGATCTCTGACAGGAATCTTTCCACCCTAGATGAGCTTGAGTTTTTGCAACCTTTCTTTGATCGCATGAGGGATTCTGCCCTGAGAATTGTTACTGACCAGACTGAGATAAGTTATTTGTTAAAGGTGGTGAAAGTGAAAACTACTGAGAAAGTATCGTATCACACTTTTCGGGAACGAGTTTCTCTTGCAAGAAGGATCAACAGTGGGCTGTAAGCGATGCAATTTGATTATGAGATTATAGACCTGACTCGATATTTTATGATTCGGGGTACTATAAAGGGGTATAATAGAAAATTGAATAGGGATGATGAAAGAAAATTGATTGAAGACTACATTGGAAGGTTGAGAAAGATCGCACTGCCCTTGATCACTACCCAATCTATTATTGCTTATACCCTATATGTACTAAACTCTCAAGGGGTAGAGCAGACAAGAGAAGAAAGAAACGAGTCTGTATCCCTTGCTAGAAGAGTGAGAGACTGAGCGGCAAGGAAGGCGAGGATAAGAGTGACAAAGAGAGAGAAGAGAATATCTGGAAAAATCTATGGTCAAGATGGCAGGGCGAGAAAGACCGAGTTCTTCAGCAGGGACCAATGAAGAGGCATTGGTTGGGGTTATACGGGAATTGGTTGAGAGAGTCGACACAATCAAAGGAGGGTCGGATATTGCAAGAGCAAAGAGGCCAGATGAGAGGATTTCATGTTTCAGAGGGCCTCAGGTTAATGACTTCCTGGACGAGTATGAGTTATTCGGACTCGGTTATGGCTGGACAGATAAGCAACGGCTAAAGCACCTTTTATCTTACTATGATACTGACTCAAGGTTGGTCGTTCAAGAACTAATGGAAGGTGCCACTACATGGGAAGAGGTCAAGGAGAGACTGAAAAATGAATTTGAGAAAGATTCAGTTTCAACCACGACTAAGGACTTACTCAACATCAGAAGAGCTAAATATGGCACTTTCAATGTTTTTCTTCAGACTTTTATCCGAACAGCAAGAAGAATTCCATATTTGGATGAAGCTCAGAGATGCCATATATTTTTGACAAACTTCACTGACACTGAAAGACAAGCAGTTTTTAATCAAACTCAACACTATCCTCTCAAATGGAATGGAATTGTTGCAATCATAAGAACTTTACCTACTGTCTCTCATAAGAAATGGTCACTGGATGAGATCAACATTTTGACCAAGGATTGAGAGACTGAGAATGGAATGAATAGAGGAAGCAATCTGACTGCTAAGAATATTCTTCAAAAAGTGATGGCTAACTTTATGTCTGCAAGACCTGCAACGCATGTTGTGGATGACAGGGGAAAAAGGAAGGTTGAAAGTGAAGAGGATGACGACGATGATGATGATAATGAGGGTTATGGTAAGAAAGGGGATTCTTCCAGATTTAAAAAGAATGAGAAGAATGGTGATGGAGGAAACAGAGATAGAAGAAAATATGATGAGCGTCCTTTTTTAGAGACTGCTAAGGGAGGAAATATGGAATTGAGATTTGCATCGACTCACTCTTTTTTAGAAAAATAGTCACTGGGTCAAAAATAAAATACAAGCCCAAGAGGGTGAAGAAAAATCCGGAGGCAGTCCTAATAGAGAAAGATTATGATGAAGCATTGGAAAAGGAGAGGAAAATTATAAAAGCGTTGAGAGAATCAGCAAAACTGGAGAATAGGGTCACCAAAGAGAGGTTTGACACAATGAAGATAGGCTCGGATCAGTTTATCCTGCCTAAAGAGAAATAATATATTTTCATGATGTGCCAGAAATTCTCTGGCGCTCTCCTTTAATGACGAAGAGAGAGGGCGATTGGACGTGGACATGATTAAGATGGCCAAGATTTGAACAATTGATCACGTTCCATGGAATGATAGGCCAACCAAGTCTGCTATGAAAGAAGAGGCAGAAGTTGTGAAGTATCTTGACAAAAACATTGCATCTAATGTTGTTGAAGCTGCTGATGGACCGTATGCTAACCACTGGTTTTGTTTCTAGAAATCAGGGGGCGGGCTAAGATGGATACAAAATCTTCAGAAGCTCAATTCTGTGACGATACGTGATGCAGGTAGTATTCCCAATGCTGATCTCCTCTCTGAATCCTTTGCTGGTCGATGTATTTATTCTTTAGTTGATCTGTATTCTAGCTATGTTCAGTTCCCTATTGATCCCACTAGTCGACCAATGACTATCATGCACACGCCATGGGGGCTTGTTCAGATGTGTGTGGTACCTCAGGGTTGGACTAACGGCGTGGCAGTGGTTCAAAGGGATATGATCAAAGTCATGCAGGATATTTCTCCTGAAATAACCAGTCCCTACATTGATGATAATCCTGTAAAAGGACCTCTGGTAAGAGATGAGACTTTGGTCGCACGGGGAGTCAAAAAGTTTGTCTGGGAACATGCTGAAGGAGTAAAGATTGTCCTAGAGAGACTTCAGAAGTATAATCTGACTGCCAGTGGGTCAAAGTCCCTTCTTTTTCAGCCAGAGGTGATAATCTTGGGCTTCAGATGTTTCTTCAAGGGTAGGAGTCCAGATCCCAAGAAGATAGATAAGATTTTAAATTGGCCTCTGCCTCTCAAGAGAGTGACAGACGTCAGGAGCTTCTTGGGAGTCTGTGGATTCTGGAGGATTTGTATTCCTCACTTTGCTACCCTTGCAGAGTCTCTGAGGGAAATGATAAGACAATGGGCTAACTTAGCATGGAATGATAAAAGGCAAGCCGCAACAAAAACATTGCAAGAAAAATTAAGAGATGGTGGTGTAGTGCTAGGAGTGTCATTTTATGATGATGAAGAGGCGAGGCCTCTTATCATTGAGGTGGATGGAGAACCAGTTGCTCTGGGTGGAGTGCTTATTCAGAAAGATGAAAATGGGAGAGAGAGACCTCTGAGATTTGAGAGCAGGACTCTCAATTCAACAGAAAAAGGCTATACTCAATTCAGGAAAGAGTTATTGTAAATCATCCATAGCCTCAGGTGCTTTAGGCACTACGTACTAGGAAGGAGGTTCATCCTGAGGACTGATGCATCTGCTGTGATTGGTGCCATTAAAAAGCACCAACAGGTAGATCCAACAATTAGCAGATGGATCGCCTTCATCTGGACAAATGATTTTAAGCTGGAAAAAAATTCTACTGAGAAAAACAGAGCGGATGGATTGAGTGGCGAGAAGAAGAGGAAGAAGATGTGAATGGAACAATTGAAGAATCTGCCTATGTTGATAATTTCCTTAATGAAAAATATGATGAGGATTATGAAGCACTATGCTCCTACAAGTGGAGTCTGTGGCCAGAAGAGAAAGACAGCTGGGGAGAAATCTCAAGTGCGTATGTTTATGAGTCGATTCTAGGGAAAAAAGAAGAAGATGAACCAAACGATTGGTATGCAAGAGTTAATGCAGCAGCAGTGGCTGCTCATGAAATTGGGGAAAGTTCGGGTTCAAAGGAAGAAGAAGATAGTGAAAAAAAGGAAGAAGATATATTTTTCTTCTTTGAAGAATATGATAAAAGTTATCAAGAGATTGGCAAGAAGATGGAAAAGGAGCAGCTAAAAGAATATTACTGTAAAAATTCAAGGAAGAAATTCAGACTAAAAAGACGACATCTCTTTGTGGATGGTAAGGGAGGCCTACACCCACTAAGAGTGGTCTGTGGTAAAGAGAGGCAGTTAGAGATAATTGTTGCTCTACATGAAGGGGTTGTTGGTGGTCACAGGGCTGCTGAGGCAACCGACTCCAAAACCGTCAAACTCTACTTTTGGTCTGACATGAGAGACGTGATTTACAGATACTGTAAATCATGTGTATTATGTCAGAAGCGGTCTACCACAAGAATGATTGAGCCCCTATTCCCTACAATCCTGGTAGAGCCAGGTAGCAGAGTTCATCTGGATCTCATCACTATGCCTCAAGGCAAGGGTGGGATGAGATACATATTGAACATGAGAGATAATTTATCTGGATATGTTGAGGCAAAAAATCTAAAAAGAAAGACAGTCGAGCAAGTGGCTGACTGGATAGAAAAAGTCTATCTCAGATATCCTTTTATCAGAGAATTTGTCTCAGACAGAGGGTCGGAATTTAGAAATGAGATTGTTAGAAGAACCACACTCAGGTTAGGCGTCAGAACTCGGTATGTGACTACTTACCATCCTCAAGCAAATGCACCTGTTGAAAGAGGGCACAAAACTTTGAAAGATTCCTTGGCCAAGTGGTGTGAAGGAAATCTCAGTAACTGGTCAAGAGTATTAAGAGCTGCTGTGTATGCTGACAACATCACAGTCAATAGAACTACTGGATATGCGTCATTTACTCTGTGGTATGACCGATATGCTACATTGCCAATTGAAAGTATGGTCAAGACATGGTCAAGTCAAGAAAGTGACAGAGACTATTCTATTTCAGAGCTTCTTCAAATCCGGATAAAGCAAATATCAGAGGTTGATCAGGCAGTGATGGATGCTGCAGAAAGGATGACATCCAACAGACTATCGGATCAAGAAAGATGGAACAAGAAAAAATATATAAGAAAAGAGAAATTTAAGATCGTAGATGTTGTCCTTCTGTTTGACAGTTCCCTTGAGACGCAATGGACTAAAAGGTTGAAGCCCAAATGGTTTGGTCCCTACAGAATCACAGGGGAAGAAGAGGGCATAGTTTATGAGATTTCAGAGATGGATGGATCCAGAGTTCACAACATGGTGTCAGGGTCAAGACTTCGTAAGTTTATCTTCAGAGATCCTGACTTGATCCCTATAGTGACTTCAAAGAGAGGAAAGAGAAGTCAGTCATCCAAGTGAGAAAACAATCATAGAGGACTGGGAGAAAGAGTACAGTGAGACGCTGAGACGGCAAGACTCGGTTTAAGTGGACTCAGATCATTCATGCATAGTCAATTCAGCATTTCAGATTTAGCATTTCAGTTTCAGAACTTCAGTTTCATCATTTCAATTTCGGTAATTTAATTTCAGTTTTCAGTTTCAACATCTCAGTTTCAGTATCTCAGTTTTCAGCAAGTCCTTTCATTCAGTATATCAGCAAACGACTAAGACTATATCTTTTGATGCAGTGCTATAGTCGTTCCATGAGTGTCAAGTCCCTGAGAGTAGGGAAATAACTGTAAAATCAATTTCGTGAGTATTGACACGGTGTCAAAGATTCGAGAAGCTCATGGCTGTGGCATATCAAAAGATATGATCAGTACTATCCTAAGATAAAGAGAAGAGTATAGTAGGCGTGAGGGAGTTCAGTTCTGACTGACTTAGAGTTATCAGCAGAAGGGCTTCGTGTCTCTGAGTAAAATATCCATCCAAGAGATTCAGATGAAGGCAGGTATAAAGAAGTTCAACTTTACTTGACTGAGAATGGTCAGTAGAGGGACTTCGTGCCTTTGGCTAAGG
Source organism: Chara braunii (assembly GCA_003427395.1). Taxonomy (NCBI): domain Eukaryota; kingdom Viridiplantae; phylum Streptophyta; class Charophyceae; order Charales; family Characeae; genus Chara; species Chara braunii. The sequence goes on along the minus strand of BFEA01000694.1, from coordinate 86,683 downwards.
ACCTGTCTTCGCTCGGATGAGGGAAGGGACCTCTCTGAGATCAGCATTTTAGTACTTCCTTGAGACTGACGGGACGTCTCTTGGAAAAGAAAAGGAAATTCTCAGCTGAGGGAAGGGACCTTTCTGGGACCAGCACTAAGCATCCTTCTTGAGATTGAAGGGAGGTCTCCTGTAAGGGCTTGGTGCTGGTTATCATGTTGTTGTTCAGTGTCTCTTGAGACTGGCGGGACGTCTCTTGAGAAATGTTTGTTCTGTTATGGGGCGTGGGCAGTCTGCTTGTGGGTTATGAGATGCTTGCCTGATTGTCTGTGCCTGGGGTTTTCTTCTCTAACCTGAGGATGCGTTGATTGTCGGGGCCAGCCAGAGCCTTACCACAGTAGGTTGCAATCTGGTGGGGTCAGCAGGTCCCCAACGCGAGTGTCGAATTCCGTAGTCGACTGAGGCTAAGGCTCCGGGAGTCTGGCCTATGAGGTTGAAAGGGGTCAGCTGGAACCCTACCGCAGTCAGAGGATGTAATCCAGTAAGGTTAGCCAGAGCCTTAAATCGTAGTTAGACTGGGTCCTGCGTTCAAAAATTTGGGCGGGGCAGCCAGCGCCCTTGACAAAAAACTGGTAGGTGAGCCGGTCCCTGACCGCAGTGGTCAAATCCGGATTTGGGACAGTTTGACTGACGGGACATCTGCTGTCATAGGGTGTCCAGACCCGCAATAGTCTGGGTGTCCTGGCGAGAGTGTCAAAGGGCTGTCATACTCGAGTAGTGGGTATGATTGGTCCTGACCTGGAGGCAGGTCAAAGGGGTTGTCAAGACAAATGGTATGACTAGTCCTGGCAGGTCGAATGAGGTATGTGAGACTGACGAGACGTCTGACACTCCTGGCCAGTGGTGGGCCGAAACTAAGGCAATCAATAGTTCCTGGGTATGAGAGGTTGTTATGTGATATTTATAATTCATTATTTATTATTTTATTTATAGGTTTTATTTTATTTTATTTTATTTTATTAATGCTTGACTACCGGTTGTCAGAGGGTCTGCCTGCTGGGGCTGGGATCTGTTGTGTGAAATTTTCTGTTTTGCAAGAATACAAAGACTTGTTTAAAGTTCTTCATGCTAGAGAAAAGGAAAAAGGGTTTGGTATCCTTTTCCTTGTCTGAGAAGTTGAGGAGACGCCTCACTCAGACCAGAGAAAGAAGACAGGGTTTGGTATTTCCCGAGTCACGTGAGAAGTTGGAGGGATATCTTGCCCAGGCCAGAAAGCAGAAAAGAGGGTTTGGTATGCTCTACCTTCAGCATGGCAGACTGAACAAGTGACTCAAGTAGTGATATCAGACTGATGATGTTTTGATCTTTTCAGCTGAGGTGGAAGTCAAGGTAACTTTCCTTGCTGTAGAGATCAAGGTGAGGACAGACCTCAAAATGATAAGAAGCCAGAATCAACTGTAAGCAAAGAAAATGGAAATATAATCCTTCTTAAATTCATTTGGTGGCCGACAAGCGGCCTGGTTCACGAGGAACCGGCGTCCCTGGCCTAAGGAAGCCAAACTCTCAGGCCCAGGACGCTATGAAGTGGACTGGATTGAGAATTTTGTGAGCCAAAAATCGGATTCAAAAGGCTGAAAAGAAGTCGCGCTTATATAAGACATAAAAGACAGCCATRAGTTCAAGCTGGAAAAGGAAGAGAAGAAAKAAGATGYTGAAGAGAACACARTGACTRGGATGATGGGGTGATGAGRCAGTACATGGAACMGAGGGAGGCGGAGCGRGCACTAYAGCCTTGCTTACGGCAGGGGTGGAAGGARCTCKGGGGATATAAGGAGGMGAAGAGGCGTTGGGTRTACCATAKCGCGCGTCRAATTTCTTGCGAAGTAACTCCATCCTGTCAGGAGACGGAGTTCTCTCGTACCACCCTCCTAACGAGTAGCGAGGGTATGGCCTTAAACGGCCGTAGCCTTGTGGGTCCTCCTCTTCCTCCTCTTCAGAGCTATAGCCGCGTCGTGCCCTAGCCGGCGGATCTTCTTTGGCTTTACATGCCCTACCACCTCTTCCTCTACCCTGTCCACGCCGCGGCATGGCGTAGAAAAGAGAAATGGGCACACTACTAAGAAGGGAAGGAAGGTGTGTTATGGTGGAATAAAACAGGAACGAGAGTAGCGAACAGCAAAACGAAAGAAAAAAAAGGGAGAAAAAAACGGTGCAGATTGAAAGAAGTTAAGAAGAAGAGTGCAGTTAAAGCAGACGTGTGGAAAACCAGGACAACGCAAGACTATTGTGCGAGCGTCGCCGCGAGTGGCAATGAGAGTGAGTGAGTCTACCGCTAGTCTAGAGTGTTTATACTGGCTGATCGTGCGTTTCGACCCAGCGGGGACGCTGGGTGGGGGTTTGGTATTATGTCGGACGGCGCGGTGTCCCGGCCCTCCTCCGTGTACCAAGTCCCTACTTGGTACCACTCTTAGTTTTAGTGTTGCGATCTGAAGCTACTCCAGAAACACTATGACACTTGGTACCTGGGCTATACCATGACGTGGACCGGTCCTGCTTGGCGCTTGCCTCAATAAAAAGGTGCGCCGCAGGACTTTCCATTGGTCCACGCAGGCTCGGCGCCCTGCTGTACAGCAGAGCACAACCGGCCTGTGGCCGTGGTAGCCGTCGGGCTCGCCCTGGGACGCGAAAGTAGAGGGATAGGTGATGTCTTTTCTATTATGCAGCAAGCGCCCCTATACAGGGTTATGGGTCAGATGCATGACACTGACAGCGGTCAGAGAAACAGAAGGCTAAACAAAAAGCAGCAAGAAAAGAAAAATGGAAGAGAAAAACAAAGGTCTAGTTAACGCGGTAGGACCCCAGTAGCTGTACTACAGGGCAGATACAGTGGGCCTGAAAAAAGGAAGTGTGAAAAAGAAAGAAAAGGGGGTAAGGATGAAAATCGGGTTTTGGGCTTGTGCGTGGGCTTGCACCGCTATTCAGGCGAAGCTGTGGCGCGAAGGAAATTTGAAGCTTCATCCTTTCTTTCCACATTTATTATTATTATTATTATTATTATTATTATTATTATTATTATTATTATTATTATTATTATTATTATTATTATTACCTTACCGGTTTTCAAGCGAGGCCTTCCTTTTCCCTTTTGTCATTTCGCGGGAAGGCCAACGGTCCGAATTTGGAGTTGTAGTCCGAGTTGGCCTGCCCCGCTTATTCCGTCTGAGAATGAGCGCAGACTGAGTGTCGCGCGGTTAAGCCCGAAAAGAAGGGCGACCCGCGGCCTCATTGGTAGGGAACCTATCACCCCCGAAGAAGGGTCATAAGCCCCCTCCTTGCCATCGGACACGGGTACCCGATGGGGATAGGCCGAAGTTGTATTTTAAAAGGGGGGAATGTGATCGCCGGTATCCCATTATGGGACCATCACCTCAGAATAGCAGTCACCCTTTAGTGAGACGAAGCGACTGGGACCGATAGCAGAAGGCCTGTGGATATCGCGGCCATACGTTCTTTTCTTTTCTTTCCTTTCTTTGGTTTTCTTTTATGAAAAATCACAGTTTTAAAATTATTTTGTTTACTTCCGAATTTTTACTGAGCCCTGAAGCTTTTCGTTTAGAACACACCGGGGTCGCACTTGCCTATAGCTCTATAAAACAGAGGCTGCCCCTGGATCTTGAGGAAAATACGTGAGGGGAGTGTTATCACTCCTCGAGTGTGAGTAGTGGTATTGCGCGGGAGCCTTGATTCCAGGCACTCTGGATTCAGCCTGGATAACTACTTCTCCGAATAGGGATAGTGCGAACAGGGCACTGACGCTGGCTATTGAGAAAGAGTGGCTATGGCCCTGCATGGGTACAGGCCCGGGTACTGGTATCACCAGGCCCGTTGGAAGCCCGTGTCTGGGGAATGGCCCTGGATTACCGTCATACTCAATTACGACGGTGGAGATGAAGTGCTATTGAAGATCAACGTGGAGGGAGCAAGAGAGGGAGAGATGTGGACTAACCCGAAGCTGCAGGACGCGATTTCGGAGGCGAGACACCGAGCGGAGAGACGCTGTAGACGGGACGGAGTGACGGCAAGGCTACGGATAACGGTGGCTTACCACGAGACTGAGACCTCGATGGACACAGCGGACCTGGAACAGATCCACCAGGACAAAGACTCGGGAGGGGAAAGTGAGATCAGTGACGCAGACTAGGAGACGGATTTCAGGTCATGGAACAGACCAGGCGAGGTCCAGAGGCAACACCGGGCCGTGAAGCCGGTGGAGGAGGGACCCGAGGCCAGCTCGAGGCAACTGACGCCCAGAGGCCGCGGGGCGGGAGAGAAGGATAACAGGGGGAAAAGACACGTGTAAGAGGGACACACGAGAGAAGTAGAGGTCAACGAGGGGAGAGACAGGCAATCGCGGGGCGGTTACGAGAGCGTGCGAGACGTGGCCTAGTGAGTGAGAGGAGAGTCAGCGGATGGAGCGACTGTGTGAGCGAAGCAGGACGTGAGCTTGCAGAGTGCGGTTGATGTCAACTACTGCTCGCACGCTCGCGTGACGTGCCTGCACCTGTACGCCAGTCGTTGCTCGTATGCTCGCGAGACGTGACTGTAGCTGCAACAATGACGAAAAGATAAGGGAAAAAGGGGGAACCTGCCCGAACAACATGAGAAGTATCCGTTAAGAGAGGCTAGTCTGCAGGGCGTGGTGTAGGTTGCTACTCGATCCGCTTGCCGCGTGCTGAGCACGGTCCCTCCCTGTCTTGGACATGGATCAGCAGCTTTTCACTTGTCCGTGGGCTGTAATTACCTGCTAATTGGTGAGTGACCAGTGAGAAGCTGAGTTGGTGCCTGCGTAAACAGGGGGAGGCTCGATGCATCTACTATAATCGGTGTATGCGTGATCTGTTTTGGCTACGAGCTAGTTGCGGAGGAAGTCGTGAGGGAATAGACAAGAAAGGAGGCTCGGACTTTTGAGTAGTATTCTTGGTGATGTCACCCTTCTCCTACTAATTGGTGTGGGATTTTTGAGATTGGAGTCTGCGACCTATGGCTTGAGGGCAAGGGTCCAGAACGAAGAAAAAAAAAAAAGAAAAAAAAAAGGGGGAGGACGAAGTAAAATAAAAGAGAGTGAGCGCGTTAGCAGCAGAAGTTAGTCGCTACTTACTCGCGCTGATGATAATCGTTCCATGGTAAGCGATCATTAGCATCATCACGGGGCTGATCTGAGAGTCGGAATATGGTTTCTTCTCGCCATCAATAGTGACATGCCAAGAGAAGGTAGGTGAGTAACGAGACCAAGAGAAAATTCGCGAAGGAGAACTGAGGACACTGCAGTGTGCCGTCGATAGCTTTTGTTGACATCAGYAGCTAAGTCCCTGTGTCGTTGTCTTCACCCCCAGCAAGGAGCGTATCTGGAACGTTCCTCTGGGTTAACTGAGCAGCATAATCCCTTGAGTAGGAGGRGACCGTGTTCTCTTCCTCACGCTACGYGTGTGTTCARTGTGATGACTCMTGCTACTGCACGAATGTAAGATAGAAAAGTCCAAGCAAAAGTCARATATATCCTAAGAGGAGCTCRAATAGTCTTGGGGTCGAGGRTCTGAGATAGCTGAATTGGGGTCTTGATCATTACTTACTATCTGGAGCRAACGAAGACGTWYGCCATCTTCGACCAAGCAGAATAGGTTGTGACCGGATAAGCAGCTGGTCTACCGTGCGTTTGTTCAATTTTTGGCCAGATAAGTTTCTGAGGCATGAAAAGGATAAGTAATTGATGGTTGACGTCACCCTCATCCTTGCTTGGTAACTTGGTGACAACTACCTAGTTAATTGAGCTTGTTGGTCAGGGACAAGAGCTAAATAATGTTTGATTGTATATAAATTCACTCTCTAATGTTTGCACTCCCTGTCAAAGCATTAGCACAAGAAAACTCCATCCCCTTCGCTCAGTGTTCTAATCCTTGTGGTTGTGAGAGTCAGGACGTAGTGACTGTCTTATGGTTTACTAACACTTTAGTGTCAGTAGAAACAAAAAGATCGGGGCGAAGAACTCGTGAGTTTACTAACGAAGCGAGTATCATTAAATAGAGTCAAGTGAAACAARAAATGAAYRAGACGATGCCCTGATCATCACCCCTGGTTTTCGTGCTGATAATCAACTCCTGAAGTCTTGATTGAATAACGGGGGCATTGAGAAGAATTAGGGAAAAAAGGAGATTGGCAATTTTGGAACAAGAAACAATACAAAATAAGYTTTGGATCTTTGTGAYGCTYTCTGACTTCGTTTGTRATTTCCAGCGATRATTGYCTAAGAGCCTTGCTTTCATGCTGAGAGTGTGGGCTTGACAGGGGTTSGGAGCATAAGTGCARATAGAACTTCAGKCTATCTCYTCACCCCTCGCAGACAGTCGTGCGAGCRTACGGTCTCACGAGTTTCTATACTCWGGTGTGGCCGAAAGCATGTAYGAGTAAACGAACTTGCATGTTCTYTTGATCTGTGATCCTAATAAGTRCTTGAATGAGTGAACGAGCGTTCAATTGGRCACGTTCRCGGATACAACGATTATGCGGTRCGTGGTCACTCTAGGGGATCTTGTGCAGCCACGYAGAGCCCGTGGTTTTTAGAGTTGCATTATCTCTCGAGTCAACGAAAGTGCGAATGGCCGGGGGAAATGCAAATCACCGATGAGATTACGTGATCTTACCAAATACAGTAAATGTATGAGAGCATGGTAATCTGGAACGTTGCTGTCAAGTGATGAGTCATAAGGGAAGGAGTCAACTGCTGAGAAAAGTGGCTTACTTGATGGCGAGGTTTCTGCTCGATGGAGATTAGCTATGAGTAACTAGGATGGACAATCCTCGCAAGGACTGTTTCGAGTGTCACTCTGCATAGCCCTTGCGTGGATCCTTGAACGCGAACTACTATCTGCAGTAATTCTTGTATTGCTCGGATGAAGATCACCTTCCCTCCGCGGTAATCCGAGAACTAATCAAGCAGAACCTTTGACTTGCGACACATAGTAACCAGGGCCTTCACTAACGATACCGTGTATTCCTCTTACAAGAAAGGGCCGTCTTCGGACTCTCTGTTCAACATTTAAAATTATGAGGCCTAGGAGTACCAGTGTAGAGATAAGCATCACTACCGCTAAGTAACGAACGAGCAAATTGTCATGCTCTTACTTTTACAAACGTGGCCTGGACGGGTAGACATATCCCGAACGAGCCCCTCGTGTACTGAACCCGATCGGACGCAGGGGTCCTTCGACATGTACCTTAAACCACTTAACTACTCGTTGCCAATTGCAGTTTCCTTTAGCCTGATTATAACCGCCGAGTTTTAGCCTTGGAACAGTCCCCTGTTTCAAAGCCTTTTGTTAATCATGTTCGGAGGACACCTGTGGCCACTTGATCATGCAGTACTACTTGGGAAAATGTTCAGTAAGTTATTGAACGTGGAAACAAACTGAGTATAGTACTGGCTTGTCCACCCCATGAACTAGGAAAGAGTAATTGTCTGACATCACCTCATAATCGAACCTGAAGTGGGACCCTAAGCATCGCCAAACCGGTATGAGTTGCCCTGGGGCTTTTACGATTCACAGTTACCAGAAGTGTTGCAATAGACAGATGTCGGCCCCGAGCACGAGTTAACTGATAAGAGGAGCGGTAATCCAACCATGGGGAAAACTGTGTGCAACCATCTCATCGGTGGGCTCCGTTGAGGAGGCAAGGAGAGCAGTCTGTGGGTGCCAATGAGAGAAAACCAGTCTCATATTCCTTGGGTAAACGAACAAATATTAAATAGAGGAACTGAACCAGACTTGAGACTAGTCCTAGTCAAACATACGGCAAGCCAACAAGAGACGAAAAGCAGCAAACTATTGTAACCAGATCAGCAACCAGACAGCTATCAAACACCGTCCAGCCTGCGCACAAATTACTTCATACTAGAGGATGGCTACTTACCTAGAATTCGAGGCTTACAACTGTGTGATCTGAGTGTAAAGAAAAAAAGGGGGAAACATGAAGGACGATGAGATCCTAGTGGTGAAGAGCACACTAATCAGGGAAAAGAAAGAGGGATGGGAAGAAGAAGTGTGTAAAGACATGGAAACCCTCTGGCAAATGCAGAGAGAGCATGCAGTCGGAATAGCAGGTGAGAAGAAATACATCGAATACGTAATCTATTTCTGCGGGTCTGACAACAAACTACACAGTACCAGTTCCATGCTAGAGAGTATGGAACAGGCGAGGGAAAGACTTGTATGAGTTCTGCAGCACTCTAAACACCGCGCAGTGGTACACGCGAAATTCTATCAACTTCTAATGGCAACCGATTGAAACCTCCACCTGTAGCAAGGTAACATAGTGAGTCACAACTTTGAGACAATATTCAGACAATACTCAGACAAATGTTCAGGCAGTATTCAGAGCGGTGCTCGGGCCAATACTCAGCACTCAGCAACAGTCAGTCCTCGGTTAGTAACTTTGAGCAGCTTTGGGGTTCAAGCAGCTTCAGGATCTGCAATCAATCAGTTTCTTTTAGATCAGCAACTCGTCTGTTTTATAATCAACAATCGATCAGTGCTTCTTTCAGACCAGCAAGTCATTCGTCATTCAGTTCTCAATCTGCAACTAATCAGCAAGTCACTCAACATCATATCAGCAAGCAGTCAGAAGAGCTGTGTGTCCGAAAATCGATTTAACGCGGGGTCCGCGTTAAAAGATTGAACACGCGTTCAATTCGCGTTCAATCCTCGTTCAAACGCGCTTTTGGACGCGAATGAACGGGGTCCACAAACCGTTACTTCGCGCTCTCGG
>BFEA01000694.1:46435-68700 GCA_003427395.1 Chara braunii | reverse complement strand
CCCCCCCCCTGCTACCCACCCTCCCCCACCTCCGCCTCCCCCTCCCTTAACCTCTCAACCCTTGTGATGCAACTGGACCAAAGATGGCATAGCGGGGCATGAAGCAGGAGAGTGACATCGACACAGACAAATTGGCAGGGTAAGTAGCAGGGTAGGTGGCAGAGGGACAACAAAACCCAGAAGAGACAAAGACGACATGACAAGAAACACCAAGGGACGCCTGACGGATCCACCGGTGGGGAAGCTTCGGCTCAAAGAAAGGTCTTAGCTGATACTGCAAATCACGGAAGGCTACTATAGAAAGCAGAGTACACATGAACAGTCCACTCTCACGAGCGGGGTAGGGGAAAGGGAGGCATGCTCGCCCACGCGAACCACGGTCCAATCACAAAAGACGTAGCATCAGGCCACAAGACTGAGATAGATTCATGGACCAGGGGCTACATGCTGAGAAAAGTAGAGGAAATAAGTTTAGGCCGTTCATTTCATTTTTAGATTTCTAAATTTCTAGATCTCTACATCTCTTAGCAGCTCCCATGGGCTCTATGAAGTCCAATACTATCACCGGTACTCTGATGTCGTGTACACAGTATGACACTGCTGGTGGGCACCACCACTTATCTGTCGCACAGGCAACCAACTGTGGCTGCTGTTTAGTATTAGTTGCCAAATCCCTCTTGTCTTGTCTCTTGTTCAAATTCACGACATTAATGTTCAGGGACGCTGGACCCCATTTCCGGCAGGTGCTGCTCCCCACCAATAGACGGAGCCTTCCCGAAAGTGCTAGCAGTGCCTGCTCTTATCAGCACCCCTAGCACCAACTAGGGCAGAAGAGAAACGAAAAGGAAGCTGTTGGAGACGGGATCAGGGGACCGGATGCATGGAAGAATGGAAACAGGAGGCCACCAAAATTAGAAACGAGGTTCTTGTCGGTAGGACAATAACAGACTTGCAATAAATTCCAGGCAAAGGGTACCGTAACAGGCGATTGGATGGGATCTTAGGGATAGTGAAGGTTGTGAAATGCTCACATAGGAATAGGGTAGGCAGTAAGTGTGAGGTAGACTTGTGCAGGACTGCCGTAGGCAGATACTAGGCAAGGCTGGATTGGTATGCAAGCAGTTGATGAATGGCGAGCGACCTCAGCGACTGCCCTGAACGCCCCCGCCCCCCGCGCCAAGCCCCCCCGGGGATGACCCTGTGTGTCTGGGTGCTGCTAGTATAGCCTCCTCGCCAGTAGGGCGATCCTCCGTGGAGGGCCAAAAACTGCCCCCCTTTGCTCAGGCGGCTAGTGCCACAAGGGCTAGGCTTTCCTGAGAACATTCGAGATTATTTGAGGTACCGGGGTCATTACCCGGCTTCGGGCTAGGCTGACCCTTCTTCTATTTTCTTTTCTCCCCCACTGTCTTTGTACGAACATGCTCACCGGGGATAAGTAACCGGACTGTTGCCCCCCAGAATAGAACGGGCCGGTGTGCTTTGGAAAGGGAAAAAAAAGGAAAAGAAAAAAAAAAAAGAGTTCCATTTACAGGCGCAGAAGGCACAGTACGTACGCCCTCCCTCACTTCGTGTCATCTCAGAGTCCTGCCATTCTCTTGTCCACCTGTGATGACTGGAAGTGCCTATAAACCTGTCTGGTAGCGTTGTAGCGGCATCATGTCTTGTGCACACCTGCTACCATCACCTCAGCGTTTGGGCTACGTTCCACTACCGTCTTCCCCCGAACACAACGGACCGGAAAGATAGATTGTATTCATTCATTATTAGGGTGCATTGTGTTCGGGGGATGATGGTAGCCGTGTGATTCCTTTCTCCTCGCTGGTGACGACAGGAAGTGCTCACATGCCATTGGGGGTTGCTGCACCACGCGCCAGACTCCAACATTCTGAATGCACCCAATCCTTTTCCGGTCCATATCCATTCAAAACGTTGGCATTCAGTGGTGTGTTGAGGTTTATATCCAGCCACTGTAGCAGTGTGCACTACTTCCCCTATCACTTCCGACTCGCTGGCAGGGGACAAGTCATTGGGAAAAAAAAAAAAAAAAAAAAGAAAGAGCGTTGACCTGGCAGCTGGCGGGCAGGAAGAAAAAAACGAGACGAGAAAAAAGAACAAAAAAAAAGGAGGACAAAATGTGATGTCATGTCCCTGCCCTCTTGCTGTGAGACGCGGGAAGGGAATCTGTGTCATCCTTGCGCACAGGCCACGCTAATCTTCTCTCTCATTATCGTTCCAATTTCAACGGATGTCCCAAATGACCTGTCAACTTTTTCTTTTTTCTCTCTTTTCCCCTTTGTTTCTGTCTTGTCTTTCTCTCTCTCTTTTTCCCCCTTGTCGCTAGCACTTTTTCGACCGAGTCTCTGGACACAAATGTGGTCACATACATCCAGGACAGGCTTCCATTGCAGCCAGATACATCCATGAAAGTGCTCCTGCGAGTACACTCTCAAGTATTCATGCAAGTAGTTCCCTCTGGTTCGGAGCTCGTGGGCCTGCCTCCATCACTCGCTACTTGCACAAAAGACGAAAATGCTCCGGGGGAAGATTTGTTCTCATTTCGCACATTTGGTGTTTGGTGGAGCGAGGCCCTACGTCTCTCTAAGCCTCGCCGCCACATCGCTCGCCAAATATGCAAAATGAGAATGAACCTGCCGCAGGACAGAGCAAGATACACCACCACCATAGTTTATGTCCTTTTCCACAGTTGGTAAATGGTGGGAGCCGGCCAGTCTTTGTATGTCAACCATTCACAGGTGCACAGACTGAGCCACCGCCCGTTCGCTGGGAATCTGAGTCCCTTTTCACGCCACAGTACGCCCAGGCCTGGAGGCGCTGCACTCCATGCCAACCCTTTCCAACCCACGAGCGGCGCACTTTTTTTCTTTTGCTTTTATTGTCACTGCCAGTATTAGCAGGTGCCAACCTCTGTACGGGTTACGATTTTAAGCCTGCCGTTCTTTTTCTTTTTCGGCGCTTTTTCGGCTGGCGCCGCCAGCCATTGTGGTCTGGTAGCCCCGCACCCTGAAAGCTCACAGTTTGCAACTTACAACTTTTTGCAAGGCTGGGGGGGGGCATCTATTGGCGGCATTTGAGGAGGAAAAAGGGAAAAAAAAGAAAAAAAGAAAAGGCGAAGTACAAGAAGAAAAGGCGAAGCACAAGAAGTGGCAGACGCAAACTTTGGAGAAGTTTGGACGAGATTTTTTTTGTTTTTTTTTGTCAAGTTCTTTTCCCAGGCTACCGGAGTGGACCGGGACCACTTGCCCATCCGGACCAAAACAAAAACAAAAATTAAAATAAATAAATATATTTTGTTTTTTATTTTAAATTTGGTAAAGAATTTCGATGTGACCCTGAGGCAAAAGTTGTTCACTGTATTTTTCTGCATGACATTGTTTATTAGTTTTTTTTTTTGTTTTTTTTTTCGGCGGGGGGGGGGGGGGGGGTGGACCCTCTTTGGACCTTGCACGGCCGGGCCGCCCAGGCGAACAAGGTGACCTGGGCGGCCCGGCTGGTAGCCTAGGTTTTCTTGCTTTACTTTGTCTTTTTTTCTGGAATTTGGTGAGTGGATAGTGGGCCTTGCTGACAGGCAGATTCTACGTCCTGCCTTCCTGGCAGGAGCCAAAAAAGAATGGAAAAAAAAATGAAAGTTATGAAACTACTTACCTTTGTTTTTTGGAACTTTTCCTATTTTTCAAAGGGTGACTGCTCTGAGATATCATCACTGAATTGTCTGGCCCCAGGGAATTCATAATTATTTTATTCTGCTCATCTGGTTTCATCTGGATGATTGGAAATGAGGTCCGTGAGGTGTGTACATCGACAGTTCATAGGTGTGCCAACTGAGTTTTGATGCCTGTCGAGAATCCGCCTGTATCTAGTGCTTGAACTTGGACTAGATACAGGGGCTGGCTTGGTGGAGAGTTTGGCTGGGCTGGCGCATGAGCGAAAACAGCTGCTTCCTTTCCGTTCCATCTGCGGGCAGCAGGTCCTGCACTTCAGTTTCCCAGAGACCGGTGCCGAGTGCACCCTCAATTTTCCAAGCGCTGGTACTGGTCTCTCTTTCAGGCTCGGCAAAATGCACTTTTTTTGTTCGACAATTTAGCTTCGAGGGACTGGTGGTTTAAAGCCTCGTAATCTAGGCTACCCAGTGGCAGGGACCACTTCCCCGGGCGGGAGCCCAATGCAGGAGGGTGGATACGAGCACCTAAAAGTAGGGCCCTTGAGCGATGGCTCCCCCATATTGCCAGTGGGCGAGCATTGCGTAGTGGAATTGGGGTCCTCATCCCTTACATTCAGCACATCATTGGCACTGTATCTGGGTCAGCATTGATTGCCCTATGGGGGAGCCGCGCCGGAGCAAAATGGCTGGCGGCGACAAGCCACAAGGAGGCCCGCACCAGTTTGTTGGTACCCAGTTCGTCTACAGCCCCGGAGAAAAGCGCCTACGAAGGACTTATCCATTAGTATCTGTGTACCCTTCCCAGATCCTGTGTGTGTCCATCCATTCCTGGGGGCTCCCGATCCCGTCCTGGTCCCAGTCAGTGGCAGTGAGGGCTCTGAGGTATCACTGCAGTGATGTCATGTGCTCAGAGGAGGGGAGAGAAGGGGAGGGAAAGGAGGGGTGGAGGGGAGGGAAAAGGGCGGAGCGCACTTGTGTGTTCAGCCATTGCTGGGGGGTTGGGGGGCCCTGGTCTTGGTCAGCGGCAATCAGGGCTCCGAGGTATCACCGGCATAGGGAGAGAAGGAAAGGGTAGAGAAGAGGAGGATGGGCAGGGGGCAGGAAGGGTTGGGGTGCGCTTAAGGAGGGAGCAGAACGAAGTTGGTTGGCCTTCACGAGATGCTGAAGTGTTCCTGAGTGTTAAGAGGTTCAGGGGTTTCCTGGGATTTGCGAAAAGCAGCACCCTACGATGTTTATGACAAAGTAGAATTTGATGTACCCGTAGGTACACGAGGAGATTGTTATGATCGTTATTGTGTCCACATTGAAGAAATGCGACAAAGTCTTCGAATCATTGTCCAATGCTTGAATCAAATGCCTAGTGGCATGATCAAAGCGGATGATCGTAAACTTTGTCCTCCTTCACGCTCTCAAATGAAACAATCCATGGAATCCTTAATTCATCACTTTAAGCTTTACATCAAAGCGGATGATCGTAAACCTGTCTCTTATACACATCTAGATGTGTATAAGAGACAGGAGGGTGTGTCTGTACCAGCTTCTTCTACGTACACCTGTGTAGAAGCACCCAAAGGAGAATTTGGTGTATATTTAGTTAGCAACGGAACCAATCGTCCTTATCGTTGTAAAATTCGAGCACCTGGTTTTGCTCATTTACAAGGGCTTGATTTTATGTCGAAACATCACATGCTCGCAGATGTGGTTACTATCATAGGTACTCAGGATATTGTGTTCGGAGAAGTAGATAGGTAACACTTCGTGTCATATTAAGACCATATAATCGCTACAAATGATAAAGGTATGTATTCCATTCTCCATTCGGCGGACGTGCTTTATTTATGCATCTTTCTACGCTTCGTCTTAATGCGCCGCGTCTGCTCTATCGCCAGAGTCGCCTGGTTTAGGGCGCCGCAGCGACTCGTCGCCAAACTCACCTGACTCCCGTTTGTAACTTACAAACACGTGTGGTATTGTCAGGTCCAGGCGCCTGGCTGGTTTACCATATATAGCATATAGCTACAATAGTTTGAAATCAAGCTCACTTGGTGAAAATGGTAAACACGACAGACTTAAAATCTGTATCTTGAATTCGTGATAACAAGGCGCCGCTTATACACTGAGCTTCGCCCTTCACTAACCATTTTGTGTTTTTCCAATTTCGTACTTTGCGCAATGCTTTATGAGGCCCAGTAGAAGAGGGCAATTGGCTATGTTAGAAGGTGCAAAATTAATTGGAGCGGGCTGTGCAACAATCGCATTAGCTGGAGCCGCTGTAGGTATTGGAAACGTGTTTAGTTCTTTGATTCATTCTGTTGCACGAAATCCTTCATTGGCGAAGCAACTATTTGGTTATGGTGCGCCGTGCGTAAGAGGACACACGAAGTGCTGCACCCTCGTCGACATATTCTCTGGGCGTTGGTCACGAATTTTCCCATTGGTTCTCCGTACTGTGAAAACCTGTGCCCGAGTCGCCCGAACCCGGCAACCCGTAAGAATTTGCACGGGGAGTGACCCACCCGGGGTACCTGGGCGACACCCAAAAGGGGGTCGATTTTGTTTTTTGTTTTCCCTTGGCACTGGGGCAATTTTGCGCCCACTTAGACGTGCCCAAATCCGGTCTTATCTCTGAGTTTGGTGATATCTCACCAAAGGGTGTCTATGGGGTATAAGCGGGGTTCAAAAGGGCTCGAAGGAGCTTCAGAGCGCGCTAAACTTCGGGTAACGGGGTATGATGTTACTATGATTTAATTTAGAATTTTATTTTTATTTTCATTTTCGGATTCCGTAGCGAATTTTGTGGTCGCCCTCGGGCAAAAGATTTTTGGTTTGCAACTCTGCACGCAATATATTTTCTCCCTTTTTTTTTTTTTTTTCATTTTTTCGTTTTGTTTTTCGCTCTGGGACTGCCTGGGACCTTGACCGGGACTTTACCCGGGCGCGGCCCAACCGAGCCGCCCGGGCCCATCTGAGGCATCCCGGGCCGCCCGGCTAGTAACACAGGTGCCAAGGTTTTCATGTGATGTTTTTTTGTCTATCCAAACCTTCCTTTTTTTTTTCGTGAGGGTAAATGAACCCTTTTTTTATTTTTTCAACGAACATTTTTGTCAGGATTTCTCGATTTTCTGGAGACTTTTCTTCTCCTAGTTCCAGTTTTAAGTGTCTGCCACCGTTTCTCGATTTCTGAGTGTCATCCTTGTGCAGGGGCCATGCTAATCTTCCTTCTCTGTATCCTTCCAATTTCAACGGATGTCCCGTAGGACCATTCTGAAATAATATAATAATTACTACCTTCTTCTCCCGAATAGCTATAATGGCCGTACGTACAGTGTATTCGGGGGAAGAAGGTAGCATAGCTTGCGGGAATCCAAAAGTTATGTCGTTTCCTTCCCGAGGCACATCTTGCTCTCCATGCGCACATTAGGACTGTTAATTAATGATCCACGACGCAAGAGTCATAGCACAAGAATTCAGAATTCGGCAAATGGCATAAACCAAATTCGGCAAATGACATAATCCAACTTACAGGACCAAATGCAGCACAAGGGTTCAGCTCATGGTTACGGTCCAGACGCCTGGACCCCAGTCCAGACGCTATCGGTATTGGAAATGCACTCTGGACCAGGTGCAGTCCGGACGCCCGGACCGCAGTCCAGACGGTCTGGGCTGGATGTCCGGGTCTGGTGTCCAGTCCAGGGTGTCTGGCCCCGTCCCCCCACCCCCCAACCTCCCAAAAGAAATTCCAACTTGAAAAGAAATTAAAACAATCTGAGAAAAGAAATGTTATCCAGGATTGTTGCCATACAGACGTATTTTGGCTGAGTGAGTGAGGTCCATCTGGCAGTTCGCAGCCAAATCCAACGAATAATGGTCCGTCGTTCGGGTCCGGCACAACCATGGTTCCGCAACAACACAACCATGCTTCGGCAATGAGGCGGACCAGCCTGCACGACAATGGCACAAGGCAAACTCACAGGACAATGGGGGCCTCGCTCCACTGCACAGCACTCTCCATGCAGCATTTGGACGCTTTCCAATTCCGATAAGTTTTTTTCTTGTTGGACTCTTCCGAATGCACCTGGTCCAGAGTGCGTCCAAATGCATGTAGAGTGTTGTGTCGTAGTCTTATGGATGGCAAGTACTGCAGCTCGAATCATGACCAACTCGCAGTACAAAAGTTAAACGCAGAAGAACAATATGCAATCGCACAAAAAAAAAGAGTAAAGAAAAAAAATAAAGCAAGAGCACAGGAAGGCAAAGAATCGACATGAGACAGAAGGAAGCCACAGCAAGAGAGCCACGGATAGTAGTGAAAGCGCTGAAAAATGCGCACCGAAATTGATTTTTTATGGAGAATATAGCTCCGTGCACATACAGGCGAAGTAGCTGCGACCCCAATCCGGCAATGACAGAAATGACAGCCAGGGAAGCGGCTACAACCCTAACCTCCCTCCCTCCCTCCCTCCTCCCTCCCTCCTCCCTCGCTCCTCCCGCCGTACTTGCCTACTTGCCGGTAGGACGGGGAAATGACATCTTGTGAGGGAGATGGATCGGCCAGCGCTAAATTTAGGTTCTGAATCAGGCAGGAACGAACACACTGCCTCAGGAGCACTTGTCCGGCGATTGCCCACACTTGCTCTACTCTTCCCAGAGCATGAACTGTCCTGTAGAAGGCGCCACTGTAAAGCGAACGCAGTGTGTACCCTTGGCGCCGGGAATGAACGTATCTGACGTCAATGGGGACTGTTGGGAGTGAACGTATCTGACTTCAATTGTGACTGCTGGGAATGAACGTATCTGACATCAATTGTGACTGCTGGGAATGAACGCATCTGCCTTCGATTACAGCCACATTCAGTAGCCGCCACAGTAAAGCACACGCAGTTCTACCCTCGATTGCAGTGGTGTGTGTACCCTGTCTCGTTCCAACAGAGCAGCCTTCGTGTAAATGAACCAAAGCGGGAAAAACGAAAGAAGAGGAGCTAAGAGCATTCTCAAATTGCAACTGCTGGGAATGCACGTATCTGACTTCGATTACGGCCACATTCAGTAGGTCAACAAAGTCCCAGTGTGGAATCCTGAATCACTTAGAGACCGACATTCGACGCACAGCAGCTGCTGAACGGGCACCTTCTTCTTCTTCTTCTTCTTCTTCTTCTTCAAGCTGGTTGGCAATCGTTACAAACCCCGAACCATCTGACCTGACTGGAACGAAGACAAATCCCTTGACTTCACGAAAAAGAAAATTCCCCCGCAAGTACACCGACTCACTCATTCCAAGACTTGCATTCAAATCACAACTGCTGCGCGGACAGCTTCTTCTTCAGTTCGAGGCAATCATCATGCTCCTCCTCCTCCTTCACGTTGATAACGATCGTTCCAAGCCCCGAAACACCTGACCTGACTGGATTGAAGACAAATCCCTTAGTCTTTGACAAAGCACCCCCGTATGTATACCCTGAATCACTTCAAGACTGACATTCAAATCACAGCAGCTGGGCAGGCATCTTCTTCTTCTTCTTCGAATTGGTGCAAATCACATTACAAACCTGATACAGAATGGAGATACATCCCTCTGCTGCTGCTGCTGCTGCTGTATGCTACCTCCATCCATCGCTTCTTCTTTATAAATAATAATAATAATAATGAGAAGTTCAAGAACCAAGCAAGCACACTTTCTTTTACGCCTCTACGGAATGCCATGCAGAAGATGTAATCCTATTCGTTGATGGCATGCAATCCTCGTCAATGTCGAGCTCTGACTAGATAGAGCACAAAACAGTCGCCTGACATGTATATAACCCTAGCTAGCATCAATATTCATCTCTGTCAATAGCTCTTCAGTTCTCCCTCGAGTCTCCCATCCTCCCTTCCTGATCACCCAGCAACCTGCACGTAGCTGTTCTCCACCGCATCCTACACGTCTCATATGTCAATACTTGGTTCATTCCACAAGCTGCACCATGCCCACGTCAGCCTCCTTGTGCGTGATGATGGCTAATGGGAGAATTTGGCAACGCGACGGCTAGAGGCTGACAAACAGAACCTGTTGCGTCGTAAAACATGCATGTGGAGGCGGGGGGGGGGGGGGGGGGGGGGGAGAACGGTCCCGGCAACCGCCTTTGTGACTTTCGTCACTCCACGCGTGGTGTTTCTAACTTTCTGTGAGACAATTTAAAAAACTTGACATTCTCACTCCGCAGAGATGAGGCCGACTCGATTCGACGGATAACTACTGACCTTAAACAAATGAGCAAACGATTGCCAGTACGCAGTGGAATATCAGTGGGTAGCGCATGCGC
The DNA here is from genome assembly GCA_003427395.1 of Chara braunii. Classification (NCBI taxonomy): domain Eukaryota; kingdom Viridiplantae; phylum Streptophyta; class Charophyceae; order Charales; family Characeae; genus Chara; species Chara braunii. The sequence continues at coordinate 58,722 of BFEA01000694.1, read as the reverse complement.
ACGTGCATGCGCATGCGTCTTGCCCGTGTGTGTAAGTGTAACATGGGATGGATATTGTACATAACAGTCAACCGTCAGGTCGGTAACTGCTGTACATGACGTTAAGTACAGAGGCTACGGATAACGACGCCGGTGTCTTGCGTATGGATGCGCGCACGACGGCATTAAACGCAATGAATGATGTACGTAAACAAGAAGGCTAGTTGGTGCCCGTTTGTGCGGAGCCGTTGCACGCACAAAAAGGAGGCAACCACCTCTGTGACTTCTCGGAACACTCCACGCTTTGTGCTTCTGTGAAAGAATATAACGAAAGAATGTCGACATTGTCACGGTTCACTCACGTGAGATTGACTCGATTCGACCGATAAGCGACGATGATCTCGAACCATCTGAGCACAAAGACGGCTAGGCACCATCCATTAGATATGCCAGTATGCAGAGTGGAATGGCGGGTAGCACATGCGTTCTTGCCAGTGGAAGTGCAATATGGACGGATATTCTACATAACACTCGCCCGTCCCTGCTGTACATGACATAGTACGGCAGGCAACGGATAATGATGAAGGACGTAACAGAGGTGGCGTACTTGTGCATGTGAGTACAACAACATTGAATGCAATGAATGATGTACGTAAACGAGCAGCTAGTTGGCACCATATTTGTATGGTTGCATATCACGTAATGCATCCAACACTAGTGCACCCACCGTATTGTTGCCTGTCTGCGGCAAGTAACCCACATTACGATCCATGGGCCATGCACGCTACCATATTTCTTCCACAGAGCTCAAACTTCGGTGCACCCCGAGGGCGCTGCCAGAGAAAAGAACCTAGCATGCATTTGGACGTGCACAGGACCACATTTATGGTGCAAGAGAGAGAGAGAGAGAGAGAGAGAGAGAGAGAGAGTAGGTTATACCCTCGGGCAGGGTAGAGTTGGGTATATCCTAAGGTAGTGGAACTTCCAGATGAAATCCGTCCGTTGCTTTCCCGTAGTGGCCAGTGCCTGTTTGCATGCTGACACCAGTCGGCCTGGCAGCTGTCCGAAACACAATTCTGCACAGCTTGCCACCGATCGCAGGTCGGGTTTCTCCCTGCTCTATATGCCTTCTCCCTTGACTCGTCCCTTTTCAGGCATATGCTCAAAGGAAATGCATGGATAGCGATAGAGTGTGAGAGAGGAAACAGCGCAAAGGCGTTCATACTCTTTCACACCAAAGCTGAAGCGGCCGCATGAGGCAGGTATTGTTATCAATCGGTGACATCGACAAGAAAGCGGAAGGACGGATTCTCTCTCAGCATGGTGGGAGCCTGCACTTCCATCACTTCCCTCGTCGATAAGGCTGCATCATCGATGATCTCATCCACAGAAAACGGTATTCTTTCATCGTCAGCAAGCATGCAGGAGTCGGCAAACGAACTATGGCTCTTGTCGGCTAGCGTTTGAAGCACCTCTGGCGACAATCCAGGACGCATGTTTGTGTTATCAACGTAGAGCGATGCAAGACGGTGAATCTGGTGGATGGTGAGACTTGAGCACAGGTTGGCGATCAGTTCATCTGCACTTGCCGAAGACTTCTGCTTGTAGACCAGGAAGTCGGCCGCCTGCCTGATGTGGGCAAGCTCCTCCCAGGCGCCGCCAGCGTACTGTTCTCTGTCGTCCAGCCAGAGCTTGATCTCCATCAGCCCCTCCATGATGAACTCACCGTTGCTGTAGGAGCAGCACTCCCTCCTCATAATTATGCTATTGAAAAGATTGATGTCCATAAACCCGAAAATTTGGATGAACAGTTTCCTCACAAGGACAGGGAGCACAAAGTTCGCCTTCATGGAGTTCATAAACTGGTCGAGGATCGGGATGATGCTTCCCCAACCGCCACTGCTTCCATCGTCCTCAGTGACAAGACTATTGCGAGAGAGCCTGAGTGGGCTATTATCTGGCGATTTCTTTGGTGCCTTGATGCAGGCGCTGAGATGTCCAAATATGTCCTTCGTGACGTTGTCACGGATGATTCCGAATGCCCTCTCCAGGCACGCATTCACCTGCTGCTTGAAGACCATCGCAGGCCGCTGACCCTCGATATTCTTTGCCATCTCCATTCCAAGATGGCCCTTGCCACTGCCATAGATCATGGACTTGCGCGACAGGCTCCTTCGTCCACTGGAGAACCTCAATGTCTGCTGCATGAGAACAAGCAAGACGGACGTATTGGAGAGCCAATACCCGAGTCCATCATTACTGTCCATAGTCGTCTGAATCCCGGAGACCACAACGTTAATGATGCGGCTGAACACTCGGGTGTGCTCTGACTCAAACGAATGCCAGTGCAGAAGACACCTGAAGACCACCGCAGCCGCAACAGGTATGCCGTGCTCAAAGCCCACGTCCTGCATGATGGACTGCACGAGAAGACCTTGGTCCCGCTGGATCTGTTCCATCATCGCCCTCCTCTTCTTCTGATCTTGAGACATACGCACATCGGTCCTCGAACGAATGAGAGGCGTAACTGGTTCTGGTGCTTCCACAGCTGCTGATGTATCTGGGACCAACGGAGCGGATGCATCACCGTTGGGTTCAGCATTCTCTGCAGCTGCTGCTTCTTTGTAGTCATCTTCAACGGTGCTCTCTCCCCCATTCCCCTGGGGTAATGCTTCCCGACTAGTTGCACTGCCCCTCTCCGAAGCATGGACGGGCGTGCCCTTCGTGGCATGCGCAAATGATAGATCTGCGATGCTGTGCCTTTGGGCACGCGCAGCAACTCTGGTAGCATCCGTCATCTTCTTCCCCCTCACTAGCCTTCCCTCCCCCATCATACCTTCCCTGCCCTTCTCCCTTCGAAGCGAGCGCAAATCAGCCACACTCTCTCGGTACAACGCAGCATTTCCCGATTTCCCTCTTGAAGTTCTTCCTTTGGAGTGAAGCCGACTTTCCCTTGACATCCGCAGCTTGTCGGCTCCCATTGCATTCGGCAGAGATAACTGCTCCTCCTCCTCGTCCTCCTCCTCCTCCTCCTCCTGCTGCTGCTGCTGCTGCTGTTCCGCGTTCCCTTCCTCGTCTTTGTCCCGATTTTGTGATCCAGAAGCGTTTGAACTCTGTGCCTGCATCATCTTGAACATCTCTTGCATCCGTGCCATGGGGTTGAAAAAATTGGCCATGCCGCCAAAGCCCATACCCCCCATCCCAAGGCCATTCGTGCTTGCTGCAGCAGCATTCCTACCACTCTTGGTGGTCCCAGTTGACCCGTCGGCGGCTGCCACCCGTTTCTTGGAGGAGGATTTCTTGCCAGTGCTGGTGGCGGCGTTCTTCTTCTTGATGTTACTGTTGGATTTGTCCGCTGTACTGCCTGCCATAGATTGAGCAGCAGGGCCCATGCCAGGGATGTCCATGCCACCTCCCATCTGAGACATCATCATTGCCGCCATCGGATTCATCATGCCCATGTGGCCCATAGGCCCCATGCTCATGCCCATCTGTTCCATCATGGGGTTCATAAAGGGGTTAAAGCCCATCATAGCCGCCATCGGATTCAACATTCCCATCTGCATAGCCATTAGCTGTGCCATGGGGTTCGTCTGCATTGCCATCATCGGATTGGCCATCATTGGATTGGCCATCATCGGATTGGCCATCATCGGATTGGCCATCATCGGATTGGCCATCATCGGATTGGCCATCATCTGATTGGCCATCATCGGATTGGCCATCGGGTTGGCCATTGGGTTGGCCATCATCGGATTGGCCATTGCGTTTGCCATCATCGGATTGGCCATCATTGGCGTCATGGGGTTACTGGCCATAGAGGACTGAGGGTGCATCCCCACAGCACCAGCCCTCATTTGAGAAACAGTGGCCGTTCCCTGTGCGCTCAGGGGTCCCTCTGCCGACACTCTCATTGCATCCATGGGAGGACTTCCTGGCGGCGTCATATGCTGCTGGTGCCCAGAAGCTGCCATGACTGCAACAGGACTGCCCTGCGGCGCGGCACCATAAGGTGACGGAGCTGCTGCACTCGGTTGAGGAGGAGGTGGTGGTTCTGCAGCTCTTGCCGCCTGCTCGCGCAGGGTCGAGTTCTCTGCCTCTAGCGTCAGCACCTTCTGGGATTGTGCCTTTAAGCTCTGCAGCTCAATCTCCAAGGCCGGGACCTTCTGAGCATCTGTCTTCAAGGCCAAGATTTCCGCCAGAGGAACCACGGGTGGCTCCGGCGGCGGAGGAATAACCACTGATCTCTTGGCTTCCTCCTTGATCGCCTCCATCTCGGCGGCATCCAAACACTGCCGCACCGAGATCGAAACAAGCGTGGACTTCATCTTCACCAAATCAGCCTGGATGCCGTTCATTCTCGTAACCTCTGCCCTCAACGACTCCAACTCTGCAGTCTTTGCTTCAGCTGCTCTCTTGGCTGCATCCACTGCTGCCGCTGCAGCAGCTGCCTCTTCTTCCCATTTCTGCACTTGCTGCTTGAGTCTTTCCACCTCCTCGGGGTCTATCTTTGGAGCCTTCCTTATGTCATCCTGCAGCTTCTCTTCTTCTCCCTCGAGCGCGGCCACGCTGTCCGCCTTCTTCCTCAGCGACTCTATCTCCTTGGGGTCGATCTCCACCACATCCGCCACGGTCCTCCTGAGCTCGTCAATCTCAGTCGTGTCCACATTGGACGCCTCGTACTCCTCGTCCCTGAACTTTTCCACCTGCGTCTCCAAATGGTCAAGCCTCCGCGCCACTCTCGCCAATGACGTGTTCTCTGAGCGCAGGCGCTTTGAATCCACTTCCAATTTCGCAATCTCCGCCTTCATTTCTGCTATTGCTTCGGCATCCTCCTTCGCCTTCTGAGCCCGCAGAGCTGCAGCAGCAGCGTTCACTTCCGTCATCTCGTTCAGGCACTCGTTCGTGGCAGTCTCCGCAGCCGTGACCTTGGCCATCGCCGCAGCGATCCTTGCAGTGGCGGCTTCGCTTGCTTTCTTGAACTGTTCGTTGGTCTGCTTCAGACCTTCGATTGTCTTCTTCGCCTGAGGCGGGAGCTCAGCACTGAGACCAACCTCCAAGTCCTCCTCTGAACGCTGCTTGATTTCTCTCAGGTCCTCCGCATGTTTCTCCCTGCCTTTGCCAATCTCTGCCTTGGTTGCTGACACGTCTTTGCACACTTCCTCGGTTGTGGACTCCAGACTGGTGACCTCGGCAGCACGCTGCGCTTCCAGATCCGTCCGTGTCCCGACCTCTTTTGTCAGCTCCTGCTGCAGACCCGAAAGGTCTCCTTCAAGTTTTTGCTTCACGTCCGTTAGCACTGCTATCTCGGAAGCCAGCTCCTTGAGGTCACGAAGATCAGCCCTGGCGTTCTTGGACCGCCATGCAGATTGGAAAACAACAGACGACGACAGGACCTCCTTATAGCACTTGGATGCGAAGCAGGCACGCCAGTTAGCCTGCATGATCGAGGCCGCCCGGTGCTCCTGCAGCCTGTGCAGCTCGTTCTTAGCACACAGCGATCGAACTGCGGCCTGCACTCGGATGGACGCTGCCTTCATCTCACGGTACCGCCCGAAGGCTTGCATCCCGCGCACATATCGTTGCATCTCTGTGGCAGCCGCCATTTGTCTGAGCCACGTGAACAAGTTGAAAGCCATGACACCTCTCCAGCGAGTCTGCATAACAGTGGCCCCGGCGCGCCACCGCAAGTACTCTTCCCTGGCAAGGAACGTCCGCACCCTGCGGCCAATTCTTTTGGCTGCCGCATTCAGAATGGTCTGTCGTCTTGCATCAAGGGTGGCCATCTGGCCAGCCCGAAGGAACACTTTCGTCTTGCCAATCTGATAATCTTCGAGGCCTGTTCGCTCCAGAACCTTCACGCATGCCAGCCTGTAGTCCTCTCCGCACTGGGCCACCACGTCCGGATAGAGAACCTTGAAACGGTCTTGGAACTCGAAGAACGTACGCCGCGTTGGGAAGCCCGCACAGCTGATTCTCACAGCCTCCATGACGCCGCTGCACCGCAATTGCTGAAGAACAATCCTCTTGTCGAAGTTCAGAGGCTTCAGCAACTGGTTCGGCTTTACGCAACGCACGTAATGCGGCTCTGTCGCGTTCAACGTTTCCATCAACGATTGGAGTTGTTGCTTGAAGCGGGTCCCAATCGAAGAGAAAGACGACTTCGAGCCGCCCTTTCCGCCCCCCTGCTTTGGCTCCTCCGGAGGAGGGGGATACACATCCCTGATAAATGGATCTTTGGAGTTCATCAGCAGCTCCTGATGCTCAGTGATGACAAAGTCCTTGTTCTTTTCGATGAACGTCTCCGTGGAGTACTCCACCTCGCCTGCAAAATGGTCGATCCTGAACAGCGTCTTCTTGAATTTATGCTTTCCGAAGCGCTTGTGCTTGTCAAACGAGCCGTACAACTTCGCCGCAAAAGACTCCGGCGTCGATTTCGGCAACATGCATGCTTCGTCAAGCAGCGCGATGATCCCCACCGGTTTCTTCTCGATCAGATCCAGCACGTCAATGTTGTCCACAAAATCGATGTTGCTCCAGTTGATCTCTTCCCTTATGTATTCCTGCTGCTCCATCTTGAACACGTGATTGTTGAAGTGCTGCTGAAGTTTCTCGTTCGTCAGGTTGATGCAGAGCTGCTCGAAACTGTTCACCTTGAAGCTCTCAAAGCCGTAGATGTCCAAGACGCCGACCAGCGTCGTAGAGGTCGCATCCTGCCCTATAGACACGTTCACTTTTTGCACCAACCAGTCAAACATCTTGGCGTACAGTGTCTTTGCAAGAGCATCCCTGCTACCCAATGCTGCAGTTTTGTTCAGAAGTTTCTTGATTTTTTCTGTGCCAGTCATCATGACCCTTTGGATCAACGAGTACTCCAGAAGATTGGGATCACACGCCAGCAGTTCTGCACAGGCTTCAAGGTGATATCGAGATTTCTCGTCCGCAATCTTCGACGAGTCCGCATCCTTCCCAGGCGCGAACTCGATGTTACCCAGATGAAGAATGGCTGCCACGATTCGGAAAATGCCGTCCTGCTCCTCCTCACTTATCCCAACGACGTCCATGGCGTTTCGTGTGATGCTGTACTCTTCCTTGTCGTCGATACGCGGCACTTCAAAACACTCGCTCTGGTTCAGGTAATGGTAGTCTGATGCCTTTCCTATCTTCATTTTTGCCCTATCCTCTTCCGATGCCCCTGCGCAGAGCTGATAGAAACAGTGGTAACTCCTCTCCGGAGTGGAAACCTGGGTCACTCTCGATCTCTCCAGCAGGTACGTCCTCACAGCCGCTCCCGAGATCTTCGTCCCGTTAAACTGAATTTCGACAAACTTGCCGAAGCGACTCGAGTTATTGTTACGCACTGTCTTCGCATTTCCGAAAGCTTCAAGCAGTGGGTTCGACTCCAACACCTTCTGCTCCACAGTTCTCACTCCGCCGCTGGAAGCAGCACCACCAGAGCGTCCGCCCATAAAGGCCAGGTAGTTCATGATCAGCTTCGTCGCCTCCGTTTTTCCGGCTCCACTTTCCCCGCTCACCAAAATCGACTGGCTTTGCCCCTCGTCCAGCATCGCTTTGTAGGCCCTGTCAGCCACTGCATAGACATGAGGCTGTGTGACCTCGCCCGGCTGAGAGTTCTTGAAAATCTCCATCAGCTGAGTGCCGACCAAGTGCGGCACAGCCTGAAACGGGTTGATTGCGATACAAATGTTCCCAGTGTAGGTGTAGATCTCTTTTTCCATGTATCGACGGAGAAGATTATCTAACACCCCGGGCTCATGGAGGTAGGACAACCGGGTCATGTCTTCCACTCCCAACGGCTTCGTGTCTTCGTCTCGAGGATGCACCATTTCGGGGGAAGACTCGACGATGGTCCCCTTGATGTTCTTGCTCGTAATTTTCTTGGCCTCGATTTTCATGACAACGGCCTCAATCCACATGTCTTCTGCATCCTCCACCCACACTGGGGACCCAATTGCAACCTGCTCCGCCATTCTGAACTATAAATATATGATGACAAGAGTTTGCGTCGGCCACGTCCCTCTTCCAGAAGATATCAACAAGATCGGCAACGCCGCCGCTAAAAATTGTCGATCTGTTGAAATCACAGAATTCTCCGCTGGACAATAATAAAAAAGACTCAGAAAAACAAAATTCAAAAAAAAGAGAAAAATAACCTCCTAACCTTGGTGTGAGAGAAAAAAATGTTCACTAACCATAAACAGAGTGCCAGCCTAAGTGAGACACAGCGAGCCTACACCCCCCTCATTCACACACACACACACACACACACACACACACACACACACACACACACACACACACACACACACACACACACACACACACACACACNGAGAGAGAATGTGTCCTCTTACTACATAAATGGCGTCATCAAGTGACCAGTTTCACGTACGCAACACCTGCAAACAATGGAAAAGCAAACAAAAATCGGAACAAATTAAACAATCCATGACATAGGCATATTTCTAGGATAGGAAAATATCAGGACAATCAATAGAAATAATAAATAAATGAAGTGTGCCCTGCATGAATCTGAATTTTCTCAGATTATAACGGGGCCACCAAAGTCCAAATATAGATCGAAAACAAGAAAAAAACTTAAAGGGCACCATGAGGCGATAATTGGTCATCCATACATACTGCCAGGCAAACATGAGATTAGTCAGCAGCATCTACAGCTTTCTGAATACTACCTTCTGCCCCCGAATACAACATACGGCCATTACAGCTACTGTATTTAGACCGAAAGATGCCCCAGATACAGCTATAATTACCGTAACGTTGTATTTGGGGGAAGAAGGTAGCATCACTAATTCTTATATCAACCTGTAGTAATGCGATGACCCGGGCAATCATAGACTGGACACCAGGACAAGTTCCCATCTCACACATACATTGGGGAAGAAGGNGAAGGTAGCATCACTAGTTCTTATATCAACCTGTAGTAATGCGATGACCCGGGCAATCATAGACTGGACACCAGGACAAGTTCCCATCTCACACACACATTGGTTTCAAGCCTCCGAAATAACAAACAGCGAGGATTCTGAATAACAAACAGCGTGGATTCTGAAAAACAAAATGCATGATGAGCATGTTGAAAACATAAGACCGATCTCAACAAGTTTTAGAACTTTGCGGCACTGTGCAACAGAAATTGTATGGACCGATGACCGCCAACTGAATCAGATTGCTCTTTAAACAAATAATCAGATTGTTCTTCCAGTGCATCCTTGCTGTGTGCAGTACATGAATGATACCCTGGACCAGGGGGCTCGTCCCATGGTAGCAGCATTGAATTTCGTCAACGCCCGAATCTGGACGTGTTTGTTGAGATGTGCAGAAATCAGGTCGAGTTTCCTCAACCGCACGTCTCCACAAACACATGTCCAGGTTCGGGCGTTGAGGACACTCAACACTGCTACCGTGCGACAAGGCCCCAGTGTCAATCCATCTTCAGTTTCTGTCTGTTCAATAGTCCGTTTCTCCATTTTGTGTCGCAGTGTATGTTTCCATCTCTCTCTCTCTCTCTCTGTGTGTGTGTGTGTGTGTGTGTGTGTGTGTGTGTGTGTGTGTTCCCGACATCATTCAGAATTAATTCAGTTCATCAAGGTACCTTGGTAAGAGAACATGAAGGGTGATTTATTCCTGAAGAGTGTAAAAAAAAACGAAGAAAAGGGATAAAAGAACATGATTTATTCGGAAATTATTCCTGAAGAGTGAAAACAAAAACGGAGAAAAGGGAAAAAGAAAAGAAAAAAAAGGACAAAAAGGGAAACAGAAAAGAGGGGAAAAAGGAAAAAAGGAGAAAAAGGGAAACAGAAAAGAGGGGAAAAAGGAAAAAGGGAGAAAAAAAGAAAAAGTACAAAACTCTCCCTTCTGTTCCTTAACTTTCGTTATTGCTTTTTTCATTGTCCTCTTCGTTTCCTTTCTCTTCATTCTTCTTCCTCTCTATTCTCCTTTTTTCTTCAGCTTCACCTTTTCAACTCAAATTCTGAAACACCCCCCACATCCATTGCACCCATCAGCTTTGCGATACACCAGGTACCTGTGCAAGCTTTTCTTTTTTTTATAATCGTGCAAGCTTTTCAAATGCCCCGGGGGGCCAAGTCCCACTAGTGGGTCGTTAGGCGAGTGTCAGTAGGGACCAGGAGCGATGCTCCACCAGACCTAGAGCCTGGGGACCGCTTGTAGGCCCACTAGAGCCTGGGGACCGTTTGCAGGCCCACTAGAAAATAGGAATTACAAGGTATAGCAGAGGTAGTAGCCGCAGTTGAGGAAACTCCTATAGCCGCGTTGAGTTTATTCGACGCCTGAATCTGGACGTGTTTGTGAAGATGTGCAGCAGTCGAGGAAACTCAGCGCCATTTCCGCACATCTCAGCAAACACGTCCAGATTCAGGCTTCGAATCAACTCGTCCGCATCAGGGTAGTTTTCCCAGGAGGACTGTTGAAAAGTGGATTGGAATGATGTTCAATGTGTCATGTGCCCCATTATGGCTTTTTGATGTGGGTGCTAATATTTCCGGTGCCTTGCATGCGAGGTCATGAACCAGCCAGCACTCCCGTCCCTACTGTAAGCTAAACTGGGTAATGCTCCCAGGAGAACAACTCGGTGGAATTTGTGGAGACGTGCAGAAAATCGCGTCGAGTCTCCTCAACCGCACTTCTCCACAAACACGTCCAGATACAGGCGTTGAGGAAACTAAACACGGCTAGTGGGACTCGACGCCGGGTGGCAGCGGACCCTTCAAAGGCCCGGTAGCAGCGGAGCTTTCAAGGACCCGATCGAATTTGGATATGCCCCTCCCGTCATTCATCATGGTTTAGCTTTGCCCCTCTAGCCTCACCTAGGATTCAATTGAGCCGTTCAACGGTCAAGGACGACCATCACCGCTCACCCCTCTCTCTCTCTCTCTCTCGCTCGCTCGCTCGCTCGCTCGCTCACTATGGTGCGTTATATACATCCAAAATAAGGCTGTGTTGTGTTCGACGGGAAGATAAAGATGAAAAGTGACCGTGGCCTCTCTTCTTCCTGCCTGTGGCTTTAGAAAGAAGGGAAGAAAACACATCGCATCTCTTCTTCCCTTCATGCACCCAGTCTTTTTTCTTCCCCCTATGCTTTTCTTATAGTTTCTGTTGCATTTTTCCTTTTCTCTAACAGAAAGAGGCGGTCGCATGCCGTGGATCCCCGGGGCTAACCGCAATTTCGTCGTCAGCTGCTCCTACTGACGGCACGAACCCGGTAAGCCCGGACGATTTCGGTTCAAAAAGCTTCTGAAAAAAAAATTGCGGCGAGGAACGCCGAAGTCAAACGCCCAAAGGTGTATCTACCGAAAGTTATCGCTTGATTCATGCAGGCGGGATTTCGTTCCCCGTCTCCTTTCTAAGGCCCGAGCGATGGCTTCCTCTTTCTGCCCTCCGAACAGAGCGACCCAACGCCATGAACATAGAAAAAGCTATCATCACGTGGCGATCAATAGCGAGGCGCTCAGTCATATCGGCACGTGGCGATCAATCATATGATGGCATGGAGGTCAATCATGATGACGGGGCGCTGCGCTCCGTCACGATGATGATGATGATGACGTGGCGCTCTGTCAATCATGATGACGTGGCGCTCCGTCATGACGACGTGGTGCTCCGTCAATCGTGATGACGTGGCGCTCTGTCATGATGACGTCCAGGTAAATCATGATGGCAATGATGGGGTGGGCTAGAGGGAGAGAGAGGGAGAGAGAGAGAGAGAGAGAGAGAGAGAGAGCGACGACAGGCTGGGGGGGGGGGGGGGGGGGGGGGGGGGGTCATAGCTCGCTCACCATCAACGAACTCCTCCGGCTTTCGTCGAGAGATAATGCTGTGGGAGCGTTCTGACGAGTTTTCCGGAACTGAAAAACACAAAGCAGAAACAAACAGCAAACAAAAGCCGGGGTGAGGCTCACAACTGCCCCCCCAGCATCCTTCCTCGCCTCCCTTGCACTTTCCCGACCTCCCTCAGCCCTTCGCCGTCTCTCTCTCTCTCTCTCTCTCTCTCTCTCCGCCCTTTGCAAATATGTGTATATATCGTCAAACAGAACTGGAGGACAACAAACGAGGGGCTGTGACAAACTGTTTCGTCGGAGTATCACCGACTCATCAGGAGGATGAACCTATATATATTTGAATTCTGTCCCCACAAAAGGAAGTTCCCCCCCTCCTCTCTCTCTCTCTCTCTCTCTCTCTCTCTCTCTCTCTCTGTGTCTGTCTGTCTGTCTGTGGGAAAGAATAAACAAAAGAACTCGCAACTT